>VDFB02179234.1:25834653-25908327 GCA_007258455.2 Sequoia sempervirens | reverse complement strand
CTTCAATTCCCATTTGTCTTCTTTTCCACTGAACCATCCAAAGGTGATTCTCAATCAATTTGTGCATCTTATCGAGATGAGATAATGCTGCCACAATCCCATCCTCATTCACCTTCAACTGGTTCTTCAAATTGTGTGGACTATGGGGTGTTTGATTAACTTCTTCTTCACATGAATAAGCATCTAATTGAGTATGAAACTCTTGTTTTGCAAAGTCCTGTACACACATTTTTTTATTTGGAATTAGGACAGCACTTATTCCATCGGTAGAAATATGCTCAATGCCCAGATTAGGTGTCACTATGTAATAAACTCAAAACCAATCCTTAACAAGAAATTTAAATTTTTAATGATAAGCTGCTTCAAACAGATTCAATAATCGAATTGAATATGTAAACCATAGTTTGCGGACTCGGCCGACTCGCCGCGGACTCGCGAGTCCCTACCCTGGCCGAGTCCACTCGCCGCGGACTCGGGAGTCGAGTCCGGTAAGAATCTGAAATTAGGGACTCAGAGTCGACCTGGGACTGGCTCTGAGTGGGACTGGGGAGTCAACCTTCCTAACGGTGAGTCCAAAAACGGGTTAAAACCCACGCTTTTTTTTGCTTTTTTTTTTCATTTTTTGACTCACTCTTGAAAACCAGGTCTGCAAATTGCTTTGGGATTGATAGAAGAAGGGAGAACGAACCAAAAAGGTCAAAATAGAGCAAGGTAAGTGATCTAACACTGCTTTTTGTTTGTTTTCTTCAATTTTTTTGCATTCAAAATTTAAAAAAACAAGAAAAATAAGGGGAAATGCTGCCAAATTTTTTCTATTTTCCTTAATAGCCTAATTCTTATTGTTTCTACTTTCTAGCTTGGTTTTGCATTTTTTTTCTTTTGCAAATGTTTGAAACTTTGAAATTTTGAATCACATTTATTTGCTGATTTTTTAGCAAACCCTAGCTGATTTTTTTTTTTCATTTTGAACTTGAAACAGCAATGTCGTCTTCAAATCCAAAGGGAGTAAAAAAAGACCCTGCATGGAAGTATGCAATTCCAGGAAATAAAAAAGGTGAATTGACATGTCATGAATGCAGCAAATGGATGACAGGAGGAATAAACAGATTAAAATACCACCTTGCTAGAATCCCTGGGCAAAATGTGGAGGGATGCAAGAATACTACTCCTGAGATCATTAGAGAGATGAAGGCCCTTCTTACTAAATATGAGCTTAAAAAAGAGGAAAGACAAAAAACAAAAGATGCCCTAACAGCAGTGATGAGTGGATCTCAATCCCAATCTCGCTGCACCTCTATGCCCTATGGTGTTAAAACCGCTTTCCTGCTCAGTCATCATCTTTTGGTGAGAGATTCCGATGGTTCATTTTCATCATAGTCGGTCCTTCATCGACTAAATTATTTGGCCCATGTAATGTTCGTGAGTACAACCTTCACTTGAAGGTACTAAGAAAGCATCAAGAAGCATGCAAACTTTTGGTACAATAATCACCTTTCAATGCTGTAAACAACCATATTGGGAAGGTTTGCGAACTTTACAAATTTTCTGGGTGGGTAAGAAAGTGCTCTACACCACTATCTATAAACATTTGAGTGGGCTACGCTAGAGGGAAGCCATAAAGAATAAGCACATTTGTGGTTGATGAGCAAAAGAAATTTTGGCGAAGAAAAGGTTGCAGCATTTTATCTGATGGGTGGACAGATGGATGAAATAGAACTCTCCTTAACTTTTTAGTGGCCTCTAATGGTGGATTGGTGTTTCTAAAATCAATAGATGCCTCCCATGAAGTTAAAAATGCTGAGACTTTATGCAATCTATTAGATGGGGTGGTCCAGGAGGTTGGAGATGATAATGTTGTCCAAATCATCACGGACAACGCAGCTGCATATGTAGCTGCAGGTAGACTACTTATGGAGAGGTATCCCACAATTGCATGGTCTCCATGTGCTGCACATTCCTTAGACCTATTGCTAGAGGACATTGGGAAGATTTCATGGGTCAAAAGTGTGGTTGAAGATGCAAAAAATGTTACAAAATTTATCTACAACCATACTTGGGTGCTTTCTTTGATGAGGAAATTTACAAATGGCAAGGACCTTGTGCGACCTGGAGTGACACGATTTGCTAGCCACTTCCTCACATTGCAAAGCATTCTTGGTGCCATTAATCATCTCAAACAAATGTTCGTGTCTGATGCTTGGAAGGAGTCCTCATTTTCCAATAGACCTGAAGGGGAGAGGATTGTTGCCATAGTTTTTGATGAGACATTCCTCAAAAATGGAGAGGAGTTGATGGGGTAAGTAGCAATCACACAAAAATAAATTATACATGATAATCTATTTGCTGTTTTTATTTTTTGAGGGGTTAATTTTGTTATGATTTAACATTTGTTTTCATTTTTTTAGGTGACAGAACCTTTGGTGAGGGTTCTTCGTATGGTGGATGGAGATGGCATGCCAATGGGGTTCATCTATGAGGCCATGGATAGGGCCAAAGAGGCCATATCACGTTACTATGGCGGAAACAAAAAGAAATATGAAATCATATGGCGCATCATTGATCGGAGATGGACACACCAACTCCACCAGCCGATCCATGCCTTTGCCTACTTCTTGAATCCGAAGTTCTACTTCTCGGACACATTTAAGGCGGATGAGGAGGTCATGGAAGGTCTTGTCATATGCATTGATAGGATGGTGCCTGATCCTGAGCTGAGAGATAAAGTGCTTGATGAGTTGGAGGTGAGATTTGTTACATCTTATTTATGAATTTGCAATGTTGAGCCTTGACTATCTATGAATTTTCTATATTTGATTTACTTTTTCTTTTATCTATTCAAGGTCTACAAGGGTGCAGAGGGGAGACTCTTTTCGTCCCAGCAAGCAATTGAAAGGAGAGGAAAACAACAACTAGGTAAAAAATGAAATTAGAAACTTGATTCTTACATATAGATTGTTTACTTTATTCTTATTTCTTAATACTTATATTTTTTAAACATGTTTTGTAGATCTATGGTGGGAGAACTATGGTGCTAAGAAGCACACCAAATCTCTCAAAAGCTAGCCATATTGTCTTGTCACAAAATGCATGCAAAGGTATCGGGACACAATTGAGTTTATTCTGAGGACATTCAGAAGAAGAGGAACAAAGTCGACCAATATAATCCACGCCAAATGATTTTAGGTTTTATATTTCATACAACTCATTATCCAGAAAGGTGGAGGGTGTTTCACATGAGTCCATTGACTTGGATGACATTGATCCATATGGTGAATGGACTATTGATGAACAAAATGATGAGGCTGATGTCTTCCTTACTGATGAGGATCTTGCTGAATTAGAGAGAGCAGCAACAGAAGAAGAAGCAGCAAGATTGGATGCCATGGAGGACGATGAAGACACATTTGAATATCATGTTTCCCCTGTTCGATCTCCTAGTCCTCGTTCGGATACTATAGCACGGGCACCTTCTAGTTCTAGGCCTCCAAAATTGAGTACCATTGGGAGGGGAAAGAGGAAGATGTAGATTACATGTGGTTGTTAATGTTTTCCTCTTTTTGACATGATTATATGTAAACATTTATAAACTTATGATGCTGTTACATTAAAACTATGAGTATTTGATGACTATGAATGATGAAATTTCAATTTATTGAGTGTCAGATAACTATATAAGATGTGTAATCTCTTTGGAATTATGAGTGTTTGATAATCAAAATACTAGTCTATATGAATGCATTAATTTGTCTTTATATTTTTGTAAAACTACTGTTTTTTTTTTTTGCTTAGTCCAGAATGAAGTCTTTTCCTGAGTCCGTGCCGAGTCCCGAGTCCGGAGTCCGAGTCATATTTTTGGGCTGCCGAGTCCACGGCGAGTCCGAGTTTGCAAACTATGACTCTCAAGACAAACATAATTGCCAATAAATAGAATATTTAAATATCGCATAAAATCATATTCATAATTTGCAAAAATGTAAATACTCAAGTCTCAAAATGTCATTACACAAAGGAAATTCAAATTACAATCAATATTTAGTAGTCTTCATATTTGTCTTCATCAAAAGCATCAAGGTCCTGGTCAACACTTGGTTCAATTTCATTTGAACCATAATCAATTGGATTGCCACCCCCACTAGGTGTGTCAAGTGCAGCAGTTGTCTCATCCATAGAAACTAAGGCAAGTTGTGCAACTGTAGCATCCAATTCTGCATATAGCATACCCTTTTAAAGTTCCTTATTAGTTATTACAGTAAAGGGAGCTGTAGGATCTGTGATTTCAGTAACTAATCTTATTTTTTAGTCTGAAATTACTTAATTGTGGTCAAATAAAAAGGAAGTTTGTTTATCTTCTATTTTATTAAAGGCAATGCTTAAACACCTTACAGTTTCTTTCTATTTCAGAGTCATTCCCCACCATTAGATATTAATTCTGCAACCCACTGTGTGTATCTTGAATTTGAAATTAGATGTTTTTTCCTTATGTTGCATAATCTATTATGCATTGTTCAATTATTTAAATTATCTCACTTTTCTGCAACCCATTGTGTGTGTGTGTTGGAATTGAAACTAGATGCTTTTTCTTCTATTGCATGATCTATAATGATTTTTTCAATTATTTAGATTGTCTCATTTTTTCTCGGAGTCATATGTTATATTTTATAACTATTAGATCTGTGTACTCTTTTCTGCTTCAGTTCAATTATTTGATTACTCACTTCTTTTAAGCAGCAGAACCCTACTATTACATTTGATTCTGCAATATCTTGTTATTCTGGTTTAACCTGGATCATTTGTAATCTAAGACCGATCTTCCCGCTATCATAGTTATGTTTGTTGTGTAAAACATAAATTTTTTGAGATGGGTTTGTCTGGGTGCTCAGGGCCCGGTCCGTCACATACCCGGACCAGAACTGAATCCGCCCGGGTACGGGGGGGTAAACTGCAGAGCCCAGCAACTCAGCTTGCCAAAAATGTGGTAGGTATAGAAAAATAGAAGTTGCACATTAAAAAATGAAGTGTAACTTCTGAATCATACCTTGGGCTTAGATGGAGTGGTAAGAGTTGATTTATCAAAAGCTTGGTCAAAGGATCAAAACTCATAGAAGTACCAATTTGAACAATATATAATTTAAATATATTTTCAGTAAATATAAGACAAATTAGCTCACTTGGACCTCTTCACCACAGGCTCTCAGTCCCAAGATAACTTCTATATTAAGCTTTTCTTAGGTTGTCAATGGAAGCATCAGTACTCATAGAAGTACCAATTTGAACAATATATAAGTTAAATATATTTTCAGTAAATATAAGACAAATTAGCTCACTTGGACCTCTTCACCACAGGCTCTCAGTCCCAAGATAACTTCTATATTAAGCTTTTCTTAGGTTGTCAAGCATGTACCATCAGTCTCACGGGTTTAGAATTTCTCTTGGTTAGTTGGGGATATTTCTTGCTAGACTATAAATTGTTTAATCAAAAACATATAAATGCAAGTAAAACATATTCTTTTTGGACTGTCAATCATCGAATTTCTTATTGGAAGTCAGCAGTTGGAGGAGATTTTGACTAAAGAGAGAATCGGTTACTGATTTTGGCAAAATATTGCCTGGTATTAGCAAGCATTTCTATCATATTTTTCTGCAATTTTAATGCCTGGCATAGGTAAGAGGACCTATGATGTTAGCACGTAGAGCCGTGGATGGAATTTTTTCAATTTTGGACTAGGTTTGACTACTAATGTTTGGAACGTGTCTAATATATTTAGCTGATTTTTTTTTTAAATTTTTTTTTTTGCAGATTTGGTATCATGAAATTTTAAATTCAAATGTTTTTGCAAATTTGATCATAATGCTACGTCAGAGAGACTTTGCATGGACACATTGCACATCAGTCTTAGGTACAACCAAGGTAAAATGTAACTGGTGTTTGAATGATGCCAATGGTGGCATATATCGCTCAAATGACACTTGGCAAAGGAGGCAGGATATGATTGTTTTGCCTAACCATTCAGGTAGACGCCACATATCAGGAACAAAAAGCTTTTGCAATTTTTTTGATGGCATCTAACACCCATATTCTAGGAGCAATCTTTGGATGAGGTAGTTGGTGCACAAGAGTCTTTCAAGGAGTTTGAGTCAACATTTTCTTCTACAACATGTGATCTAAACACAAGTGGAGAAAACATTAATTATTTTTGTGCACCTTGTAGTACATTAGGATCATAGAACATTTTAGAGAGTACATGATGGAGGAAGAATGCCTGTGAATATGCTAAGTAAGAGGAAATTGTAAATTTTTGGTACCACCTAGTTTGCGTTCTATGTTGCCAACTTGCCCGGCTAGCAAGGGGATGATGCTATTGCAGCTATAGGTCATGGGTTCAAAGCTAATGGAAAAGGCTCGCACATGAGGGTGTTGTGTATGATGCGTTCTTTCATAGAGGGCAAGGAGCTAGTTTGACTAGGGGTGACAACATTTGCTACATACTTTCTTGCACTGCAGACTCTTTGCTAGCAAAAATGAATTTGAAGTGAATGTTTATTTCAAATGAGTGGATGGAGTTTGACTTCACAAATCAAATGGATGGCATAGTAGTGGCATAGTACATTTATTCTACAAGTTTTTGGGATGCTATTGAATAAATTGCAGAATTATCAAAGCCTCTAATATAATTTTTGAGTTTATGGGACATAATCGATAGGAGATGAGATTGACATATGTGCTTCCCTTTCCATGTTGCTCGATACTATTTGAATCCAACATTGTTCTATAGCCCCTTTTAAAAAATGATGATGTTGAGGTCACATAGGGCTTGTTCACGTGCATGGATAAAATGTTTTTCTAGCCTAGAAAAATTGCAAAGAATTATGTGCATGGATAAAATGTTTCCTAGCCCAAAAAAATGCAAACAATTATGGTAGAGTTGCTAATGTACAAGCATACATGGGGTTTTCTTTTGAAGTATGGCTTTCGTGCAAGGTAGGAAGATCCTCAAACTTGGTAGACTCTATAATCTTTGGACAATCTCTCTATATTATGGACATGTACATTAAAGGTGTTAAACTTTGAAGATATTTTGACATGATTTTTATTTTTCAACATAATGGTGGGATTTGTTTGGCCAAAAAGCAAAAAAAATTGAATGGCGAGATGTATTTTGAGCCAACCATGCAATTCATCTGCTTGTGAGCATACTTGGAGTATTTTTGAACACATATATATAAACTATATATTAATTGCAGAAATCAAATTATTACAACCATTTGTTAAGTAAATCTATTATAATTGCATAATGATATCTAACCTTATTTTTTAAACTTACTTCCCAATAATATTCTTGCTGAAAACAATATTTATTTCCAATAGATATTTTATATTTCAATTCCTTATTTTCCTTTTCCCAATCTCATTGATATGCATGAATTGATATTTGAATGTGTGTTACTTGGATGAATAGATGATTGAACGCTTTGATGATTGATAATCGAATGATTTGATGCTAGTGTGTGTGTGTGTGTGTGTGTATAATTGCATAATTGCAATTTCTATAAGTAAATGAAATATCCCAACTAGGATACAGGCGAATTTCTGAGTTTTGAAACACAATTTTTTGACTTAATTTCTGCATTCAAAATTTCTGCTAAAAACCCTAGTTGCTGATATAAAATTTCTGAAATGAAACAAGGATGAACAGAAACATAACTCATCCAAAATGCTTCAAAGAATATGGCGAACACATCTAACATCAAGCATGAATGTAATCAGCAATATGTATCACCAATTTGTTCATCTAAAACATGCAAAGTCTGATTAGAAGCTTATTCAATTCTGCTGCTACAAGCTTATGCAATTCATTGTTTTGCATTCATGATAAAGATAACTCAAACCTGAAAATTGTTGATGTAAGTAGCGGCGATAGATTTCTTTCTCCTACAGAATTTGAAATATATTAAATAATCTAAGAGGCCCACTAAACTAAAGAGACATATTGTTTTGTGAAGGAGGCCGACCCTACATGAAAGGACACCTTGATGTGTATTTATACAAGAGGATTCGTTTTCATTTGGTATCCAATAATATTATCAAATGAAGTTCGCATAAATCTGAAGGAGTTCGATAGCTACAGCAGATCAATATTCTTGGAGTTTGATATTATTCTTGGTTGTGTATTTGCATCAAGTGTGATGCTATTATCTTCATATCAGATCGGCCTTGTGATTGGCCTCATTGTAAAGCATATTGTTGCTACTTTATTCAATATATAGGTGATATATTGTTGCTGGGTTTTTCTCCCTCAAGAAGGAGGGTTTTCCCAGGATAAATTCTGTGTTCTATTGTTCATGTGCTATTCAGTATTCTGTGTTTTCTGCTTATTCATTTCTGATCCTAAAAATTAACAAAAATGAACTAGAAATAAAGACTTGCAAATAGATACAACTTCCAATAATATATTTCATTGAACATCACATCAGAATTTTCAGATTTAGTTTTCACAAATCAGACTTATACAAACTTATATCAGACTCAAAAATATTTGTTTCAGACCTGGGAATTAGTCTTCAACAGCTGGTAAACACCTCCATGTTGCAGTATTCAACTCCAACAAGAAAGTCCTTCACACCCCTGTAAACCTGTCACAAACTGATGCTCTTCAAACCTCCTTAAAGTGCAGATTCTGATCATTACAATAGCAGGTCTAATCAACCAGAAAACACCAAACTAGGTACCATACTCAGCTGGGGCGATTTGTCCTAATAATTCAATCCTTTGCTGATAAATGCAAATAAATATATGTTATGGGGCGCTAGGATAAGGAGCTTCAAATGAAACAATACCTAGAAAGTTATCTCAAGCCAAAACAGAGCTATGAACAAATAACCAGATTATGCCCTGGGAATGCATTGCTTAGAAAATCACTGTAAACTGCTAAAAACCCTCAACGCCATGATCAAACCCTTCAAAGCCAAACTCATTCACACCAAACCCAATAAGCAATACTTCAAAAATATTCAAAAATCTTCATCCCTCAATACCAAAATACTGAAAACCTGGATATATGTTAAGCACCAAAGTGACCCCTGAGTGGAATCACAACCAACTGACCAGGGTGGATCTCTCACCACCAAAACCAACCCCTAAATGAAGAGGGTTTTCATCCTCAACACCAAACTTTAGGCCTTTGAAGAAAATTGAGCAGCATCTTGTTATGCAACCAACTTCAACATGCACAAATGAGACTCAAAATGAGAGTATAAAGAGTCAATGAGAAATTAGGGCAACTCAAGTTTGAAAATGCTTTCCCTCCAAAAGCAACGCTCTTCTCCATTTGCTTTTTTTTAATAATTTGCTTTATACTTTAAAACATTATCAAATATTCCTCAAAGGGGCGTCATGCTCAAAAGGAAACTATTTTGCCTTATTCAACCTTCCAAAACAATGTTAAGTTATCTCATTAGGAACCAAGGTACTTTTCGATGACTACTTACCCCCTCACTTAAGTTATAAAGTTATTTTATTAAAATAACTTAATGATTGATTTAAAGCAAATATTAAGTAATCCAACCTTAGGCTCTCCAATGCCACCATAGAAATAACACTGCTGGGACACTAAGGGTTGAGACCATTTACTCGAAATAGACTTACATAAATAGCAATTGCTAAAAATAGTAAGTACTCACCTGTCATGTCCCCAATTTGGGACCTAGTCCTAGTTGGCGGATTAAAAAAAGCATTTTTAAATGCTAATTTGAAAATAACAATAATAATGTATAAATAAAATAAATAATAATAATTATATTTAAAAATAAATAATAATTTAAATTATTAAATAATAATATTTAAATTAATATGTTGGAGATTGTGTCTGGCCAACGCATTTGGGAAGGTGCCATCCCTGCCTATATATTGCGCATCTTTCGCTGAGGAGAGCATCGATCACGAATTTGGATAGAGCGTAGCTTCTATGCAATCTGTGAGGATGTAGTCTCTCGCATATTGCACTTAGGTTTGGATGCAAAGCCAGTACCTAAGAATTCGTGTTGGTTTTTCATTTCATATTGCATCTTCCGAATTTTACATTTGCCAAAGTCTTGTGCAGAGTTTCTAAGTCATCTCGACATTACTGGGCAATTGTGAAAGGTGTGATCATTTCTAGGCTATCCTCAGAGCGATCGAGTTCCTTTAGGTATTGCCATTTGTGCAAGCAACGTGTCACTCATATTGACACCATTTTGTTGGTTCGGGAGGAGTGATTATCCAACAAAGGCGACAGTCAATATAGAATCCAGATGTAGCCACTAAGAGTTCAAGCATTATCACAACACCATGACGCCAGTTCTATCATGCCGTCATTTATCGATCTGCCAGTGCATCCGCATCTAGTGACCATCATGCGAAAGGTATCGGAAGACTCAAAAGCATCCATTGCGGGTAGTCAAACAGGGGCGCACATTACAATCATGGGAGATGTGTTCATTTGGTTCATTGAAACATTCGATCAAAGGGATAATTAGATTTGAGTTAATATCTGATACTGGAGGTATCGTGACTAGTATATTCATGCCTACCAAGTATTGTGCGGCCATTAATTTGCTGTCGGGACCTTACTGTACAATTTCATTTCATTGCTATTCGGTTGAGTGTGATGTATAAGAGTTCCGTTATCTTTTGCTGTGATCGTAGGCCAAATTATGATTTCATATGATCATGTTTTCTGGTGATCAGTGCTGTGTGTTGCTTTGGATATATTTTGCTCTTCATTGATTCTCAGTATTTAACTATAGTTAGAAATTAGTCTCTATGGAATTATAGATTGATCCCAGTGTTATGCTTTCATTCTAAGATTGTAGTCTGAGTATGCATTTGATTGGGAATTCATTATAATCTGAGACTGCCTGTGCATAGTGAATTGTTGGGTGTGTGTGTACAACAGACAGATTGTAGTCTGAGTATGCATCTGATTGGGAATTCATTATAATCTGAGACTGCCTGTGCATAATGAATTGTTGGGTGTGTGTGTACAACAGACTGGGTGTCTCACAATGGTATCAAAGTCCGCGTCCTGCCAGCTTGTGGATCCATGGGTGGGAAGAATTTGGTGGGGAGTGTGGACCTCAGATAAAGGACATAGATCTTGAGATCGAGGCGTCCGAAACTTTGAACGAATACCAAAGCTTGCCAGATGATGCAAAGGCTTGCATTCCCCTTGATGAGTACGTGAGAGCACACGAGTCCTACTCCTGCAAAAAAGGATTGTACGACTACATAAGGCGAAAGAAGAAAGAAGAGGAAGATTCAAAACTACCAAGGAGGAAATTGAAGAGTAGGAGCTAGAATTACAAAAGAAGGAACAAGAGGACACTATAATCAGGTATGATGATTTTGAGGTTGTGATTTTGAGCACTAGTTTGTCATGCACGCATGAGCATGAGATAAAAGGGTCTCGCCTTGAGGAGACACCAAGATTACTTCATGGTTACTTCGATGGAATGTTTGGAGGCCTGAGACAAAAAGGACTTGGTTAATTGCAAGAAACAAGCAGAGCCTTGACGCACATCCTTTGAGAAGCCAACTAAGGGTCAACAAAGGTATGGTTGATTTGACTCTACATCACTTTGATCATATTCATAAGATGATAGGAAAGTTGTGTTGGAAGCATGATGATTTTGAGGAGCTACATGAGCTCAAGGAATCCTTGATGGTAGTCAAGTCCAACTACCTATACTCACTGGAGGATAGAGATTATCTCCTCAATTTGAGTAAGATGTACTATGATGTTTTGAGAGGGGAAGAAGATAAGATAGATGAGCATGGTGGGAATTTGAGCGCCACACAATGTTCATTTCACATAACACAATTCCAAAGAGCAGACAACATGAAGATGGTCCCAGAAGGGATTATGGAAGATGACTTTGGAAGATCCTATGACAAAGACATAGGAACAGAAACACATGATGACCTTGGCGACAATATCACGAGGTATGAAGTCATTTCAGATTTTGATATGCATTCTAACAATTCATTATTTTGGCATAGTCTTGAGGATGATTGGAAGAATCAGTTAACAGTGACTAGAGATGAGGAGGTTCGAACCTTGTCCAAGTTGGATGGCACAAGGAGTGTCCTTAAGGATTTCATACAGAGGGCAGCTACGGGATAGGGTGAACTAAGCATTAGCCTTAGAGATTTGAAGGAGATGAAGGACACCATGGAAGGCACCAAATCGACATACTTACGTTTGATTAAGGACAAGGACAAGGCAATTGAGTATGCAAATGCAACAATGGCTACTTCCAAAAAGTGTGCGAAAGAGATTGGCCAAGTTATGGAGGAGATTAACAGCATACAGGAAGACACTCTGCTGCATTTTCAGAGGTGTATGACTTTCCATTAGGGCAAGCCATGGCATCTTCCATATGCACCATTCATGATAGAGCCGGAGGAGCAAAATGATTGTTTCAAAATGGATGTCACAGTTTGCATTTGGAGGATTGAGGTAGGAGAATCTTTGCACGGTGGATACATTTTGGGATTCATGTGGGATCTGGGAGTTAGCGTGGAGTGCGGTATGATCCATGATAGGGGAGGTCAACAGTCGCCTTGTGGATTCTTCATGAGGCCTTGGGATCCGGGTTTGAAGTTACTTGAGGGCAAGCAACACTTGAGCGGGGGAGACTATTATGTTCCCAATTTGGGACCTAGTCCTAGTTGGCAGATAAAAAAAGCATTTTTAAATGATAATTTGAAAATAATAATAATAATGTTTAAACTAAATAAATAATAAATTATATTTAAAAATAAATAATAAATAATAAATAATAATTTATATTATTAAATAATAATATTTAAATTAATATGTTGGAGATTGTCTGGCCGACCCATTTGGGAAGGCGCCATCCCTCCTATATATTGCACATCTTTGGTGGAGGAGAGCATCAATCACAAATTTGGATAGAGCGTAGCTTCTATGCAATTTGTGAGATCGTAGTATCTCGCATATTGCACTCAGGTCTGGACGCAAACCCAGTACTTGAGAATTCGTGTTGGTTTTTCATTTCATATTGCATCTTTCGAATTCGCCAAAGTCTTGTGCAGAGTTATTAAGTCATCTCGACATTACTGGGCAATTGTGAAAGGTGCGGTCATTTCCAGGCTATCCTCACAGTGACCGAGTTCCTTTAGGCATTTCCATCTGTGCAAGCAGCGCGTCACTCATATTGCCCCACCAGCATCATCTGGAGATTCGAGGAGACACCATTCTGTCGGTTCTGGCGGTAACGATTATCTAGGAAAGGCGACATTCAATATATAATCTAGACGTCGACACTAAGAGTTCGAGCATTATCATGACACCATGATGCTAGTTCTATCGTGCCGTCATTAATCGATCCGCTAGTGCATCCGCATCTAGTGACCACCGTGCGAGAGGTATCAGAAGACTTAGAAGCATACATTGCGGGTAGTCAAACAGGGGCACACATTACAATCACGGGAGCTATGTTCATTCGGTTCATTGAAACATTTGATCAAAGGGATAGTCAAATTTGAGTTAATATCTGATACTGGAGGTATCGTGACTAGTATATCTATGCCTACCAAGTACCGCACGACCATTAATGTGCTGTCGGGACCTTACAGTACAATTTCATTTCATTGCTATTTGGTTGAGTGTGATGTATAAGAGTTTCGTTGTTATCTTCTGCTGCGGTCGTAGGCCAAATTATGATTTCATATGATCATGTTTTTTGGTGATTAGTGTTGTGTGTTGCTTTGGATATATTCTGCTCTTCATTGATTCTTAGTATTAAGCTACAGTAAAAAATTAGTCTTTGTGGAATTATAGATTGATCCTATTGTTATGCATTCATTCTAAGATTGTAGTCTGAGTATGCATTTGATTGGGAATTCATTATAATTTGAGTCTACTTGTGCACAGTGAATTGTTGGGTGTGTGTACAACAAACCGGGTGTCTCACATCACCAAATATCAAACTGGCCAAAACATTAATGCTCGTCGGACAACTACCACACACTGCCCAAATAGGAAACCCTACATTGCACTGTCCCTTGAACCAGTTACTAAATGTAGTACTTACTAAAAATAGTGTGTCAAAACCAGACTAGTCCAAAAAAGGATATCGAAAATGGGGACATTACATTAGACCTCCAAACAAAATGGGCTCCAAACATGCCCAAAAATATGACAGTAGTTTGCTGCTATGATTAAACCCTACTTACAAGCTAAAATATGCATGAAAAGTTGATCCAAACTAACCCTAGTTGGGCGAACTTGCTCTAGCTATCACAAGATGCAAAGATGAATGCAAATGCTTGAAGAAAATGCCTCCAAACCCTACCACAAAGGTGTGTTTGCCTGCTGGGCTGTAGGTAAGGGTTTGCAACCCCTAAAACTAGTTGGAAAACCTCCAACTTGCCAAATCTACCTCTCCAAAACAAGGCGCACCACTAGCAACTTGGGTGATCAACTCTAGGGAAAACCCTAGGTCAAAATAGCATCAAATCTGCCCCTCCAAAGTTGCCTAGACCGATCTGAAATCTGAGCATATCTAACACAAAAATCCATTAAAGCGCAAGTGAAAAGTCATGATTTCCTCCATTGGTGAGCTAGGTTTTTGTCCAACTCATCCACTATTTACAAGGGTTTTCGTCCTTGGAATGGCTGCAATAATTGCAGATCAGAATTGAAGAATAATCCATGATGGTTTCAAAACCTCCAAATGGGCATGTATATATAGCAATCAATCCTTATCACTCCAACTTGGCCGACCCAATTTGGGCGCCACTTTTCACCTTTTAAATTTTGCTTTTATTTTATTTTAATTTCTCAACTTGGGCGCCAATTCAAAAATTATTATTAGTTATTTATTTATTTATTTTTCCTCCTTGTAACTCTCCAAAGGTGTTGCCCAAATGAAATATTAAAAATATCATAGGCGTCAAAATCAAATTTAAATATTATTTTATTCCTTCCCCTTAAGTGCCAAAATTCCAAATAATAAAATATTTTTTTTAACTTATTTCTTCTTGCTCGCCTCAAAAGGGACATTACAATCCTCCCTTCTCGAAATTGCTTGTTCTCAAGCAATGACAAGCATACCACCACCTGGATCCCATATCATCATACTCCCACATTTATCAAAATTGAGATAGATGTACCTCAAGGAACTATCAACATCAACGAACTCTCCAACTTCGAAGGATTCCCCATAAATGTGCAAGATGCCCCTCGCAGGTGCATAGAAGAACATATCAGCCCCTCCTACGCTGCTGATATTAATCAAAACAACAACCTCCCAACTGAAAAACAGACCCAAGTGAGTACAAATATCATCACCAATGTCATATGATGATAGAGTATCATCCACTCACCATTCCCCAAGGATGAATAGATGATCCAAACCTCTCGAAAACACCCAAACAGTTACTGTCCTCCAAGTAGCCTTCAAGATCTCTATGTGCAATAAGGTAGAATAGTCATCTCTTAGCAAAGAATGGAGTGGATCCTCATGAACTAGGTTAGGAAGGCCAAGATCTTCATGCTTTCTTCCAATCCTTATGACATAATCCAGTTGGAACGCAAGCATTAGTAACCCAAAACCAAACATTATAGCAATACCTCCATACCTTGTGTCAAAGTGCAGCTTCACCTCTCAAGTATGCCCAATAAAGGCAAGTGTCTCCATGGCATGCATCACAAATTTCTGAAATAGGGCAGCCTCCACGCTGCCAAGGAATCAATGTGACGATAGGTTTGCACTTCATCATTGACCAACTCTTCATCTTCAAGAAAGACCAATGAATCACCACAAAGTGAATCACTTATGACTCCCTCTCTATGTGAATATTTGGCACTAGTGGCTCATCCACTAAGTGTATGATCAACTATTCTAACCTCCTCTAGGGTTTGGGCCTTCAAGGGGCCCTCAAACAAAGGCAACTCATGATGCAAATCAGGTATATGAACAAAATTTTCTGAATTATACCTTCTCACTTGTCCACTGAGATTTGCATACTCTTCTTGTTTGCTTTCCTTTGCTTGCTCCACCACTATGCATTCTTCCCTAGGAAGAAATAGAGATCTAAGGTGTGACTCCCTTTGCCTCTTTGCTTGATCTAGCTGGTTACAATGTTCCTTGACCTCTTGCAAGTGCTGTTTTTCTTGGGCAGCTAACATCTTTGCTCTCCTAGCTCTTTGCAACCACCCATCATACATATCTTGTGTCTTTTTCACATCTTCCATAGTATGGTATGCAAAATCAGAACCTTTGTGGATTGAATCCACAATACATTCCTTGTATTTGACATTCATATCTTGAGTGCCAACATTGGGAGATCCCTCAACACCATTCCCCTCATGTGACATAGCTGCTATCTCATGGTTATACACAAAAATATGACTGCTGGCATAAAACAAAAAATCAGAACTTTCATCGTACCTCTTTGTAGTGCTTTCGATCACCTCAAACTTCTCCTTCATCATTTTTGCATGTTCTCCAACAAGTGCCGGTCCAACATGAGTTTCTCCATGAAAATCATAAGCCTTAAGGCTGATCCTCTTGGCTGTCATAACATGATAATTTGACGATAAGGGACTGCTGTCATAAATCAGAAAACCAGTCCTTACCTCATGCTTTAGTGTGATGTCTTCCTCAATCCCAATCATCTCTTCTTCCATGAATGGGTGCTCATTCATTAGTGTAGGTCCAAGGGATGTCTTCAATGGAAAATCAAATGTGTCATGTGCCATAATTTCTGTCCCATGGCTGCAAGCTAAATCTTCATGTGTATAGATCTCTTTTGTCTTCATGACTTCATCCTGGGATCCTCTATGTCCTCCTTCCATGTCTCCACCCTTTGTCATCTTCCAACAAAGCTTATCCTTGTGATCTTCCGATTCTTGAAGAACCCTTTGTGTGCTCCTCAAGGAATCCACTGCATTCTCAAGCTCAAGGGTGAGCTTGTCCACCACCTCTTCTTTTCTTCTCAAAGCATCTGAGTATATCTCACCAAGTGTGAGGCGATGATCTCTATTAGTAAGTGTAGGTAGTTTGACTTTACTACCACTAAAGCCTTTTTGAGTTCGTGCAAGTCATCAAGAGTTATACCTCCTTCAAAATCTGCATGATTCTCTAGAGCCTAACAACACAAACCTGCCATCATCAAAAGGAGCTAGGGCTGCCACAATCTTACCTTCGTTTACCTTCAATTGTCCTTCCAAGTGCTGTGATTGATGAGACTAATCACCTCCATGGAAAATTTCTATTTGGTCTTCATAAATGTGCACCTCCAAATCAGCTTCCTTCATGGCCTCTTCTTTATTACATCCATGTGTGGAAACTAGGTCATCATTATGCTCCATGAAAGGATCTCCATCAAAATAATGAGTAGAGTCTTCTACATCATGATCTTCCTCATTGGCTGATCTAGAAAGAGTATGCACAACTATAACCTCCTTAACCACCAAGGGATCCTCCAAATTTTGCAATGTCAAATCAATCTTATCCAATTCACTTTGTTCACTACATACAAAAATTTCTGAATTGCTATCATATGTATGAACGACATCAATCTCAAAGACTCCCAAACCACAATTTGATTCCTTGCCAAGATGAGATAAAGGTGATGAAGCAATGCTAGGCTCAATTAATGAAACATCACAAGAACCCATACGTTCATGTAGCTGAGCTTATATGGTTGGTTTGACAATCTTCATGGCGGTATCTTCTCCAATCTTCATGTGCTCTTTGTTTGTAGCTTCAATAGGTGAATCTCCTTTATCCTTGTCCTCATAGGGTTGAAGAGAACTTTTGAACATGTCTTCTTTAGGGCTGCATGCCAACTAATTCTTGTCCTCGTAATTACTTGTAGGCTGCAAGTCATAAACTAGCATTTCTTTGTCTTCTTTTTTCTAATCCACCCAAATTGATTGAATGCGAGAACATCTCAAATTTCCTTAGGAAGAGAGTGATATTCATTAAATCTGGTACAAATATATCTATGGAACATAGTTGCATCCATAGTTCCAAATGTAGAAGACACAACAACCAACTGCTGAAATCTGATATGCAAATGCTAACACCACACATTGGCAGGATCAAAGCTTTGATACCACTGAAATATCCTAACTAGGATACATGCAAATTTTCCGAGTTTTGAAACACAAATTTTTGACTAACAACACTAACAACAACATAACTCATCCAAAATGCTTCAAAGAATATGGTGAATACATCGAACATCAAGCATGAATGTAACCAGCAATATGTAGCACCGATTTGTCCATCCAAAACATGCAAAGTCTGATTACAAGTTTATTCAATTCTGCTGCTACAAAATCAGACCTAATACTTATGCAAGTTCACCACAAAATGGGCTCCAAACATGTCCAAAAATATGATAGTAGTTTGCTGCTATGATTAAACCCTACTTACAAGCCAAAATATGCATGAAAAGTTGATCCAAACTAACCCTAGTTGGGCGAACTTGCTCCAGCTATCACAAGATGCAAAGATGAATGCAAATGCTTGAAGAAAATGCCTCCAAACCCTACCGCAAAGGTGCACTGGCCTGCTGGGCTGTAGGTAAGGGTTTGCAACCCCTAAAAGTTGTCGGAAAACCTCCAACTTGCCAAATCTGCCTCTCGAAAACAAGGCACACCACTAGCAACTTGGGCGATCCACTCTAGGGAAAATCCTAGGTCAAAATAGCTTCAGATCTGCCCCTTCAAAGTCGCCTAGACCGATTTGAAATCTGAGCATGAAAATCTAACACAAAAATCCATTGAAGCGCAAGTGAACCTCCAGCATGAAGTCCTCCATTGATGAGCTAGGTTTTTGTCCAACTCACGCACTATTCACAAGGGTTTTTGTCTTTGGAATGGCTGCAATAATTGCAGATCAGAACTGAAGAATAATCCACGATGATTTCAAAACCTCCAAATAAGCTTGTATATATAGCAATCAATCCTTATTACTCCAACTTGGTCGACCCAATTTGGGTGCCACTTTTCACCTTTTAAATTTTTCTTCTTTTATTTTAATTTCTCAACTTGGGTGCCAATATTATAATTCAAAAATTATTATTATTATTTTTTATTAATTTATTTATTTTTCCTCCTTATAACTCCCCAAAGGGTTCGACCAGCCTCAAATAAAATATTAAAAATATCTGAGGCGCCAAAATCAAATTTAAATATTTTGTTGTTCCTTCCTCTTGGGTGCCAAAATTCCAAATAATAAAATATTATTTTTTTTACATATTTCTTCTTGCTCGCCTCAAAAGGGACATTACAATAAATCTATTATAATTGCATAATGATATTATATTATAAATTAATATAGCAAATTCCTTCAGCAATCTATTTTGAATTTATAGAAGTGTTTTGCAAATAGGGAGGCCCATCAACCTTCTGAGTCATGAGATGCTGAAGTGCTAGGAATTCTTAATATGAAGCACACTAACTCGAAATGGATGAATTGGAGGTTTTGCCATACTCGTGGGCCGAGAGGCCTAAATGGTACTCTTGGGCTTGATCGAGGAGGACGGCCAGCCTCCAAGGTGGACTGTGGGATGGAGCGGACCTAGAATCATTCCATGTTCTCACAATAAAAGGGCCACCTCCCTTGAGATTGCGGTTTGCAAGCATTTGTAGTGAATTCCTAATATGATTGGCTATAGGAATATGCCTTGGAATAATCATTAATGATGTTAAGATATTTTGAATTCAAAAATGGTGCTCTTGGGCTTGATCGAGGAGGATGGCTAGGCTCCAGTGTGGACTAAGGGATGGAGCGGACCTAGAATCATTCCATGTTCTCACAATACAAGGGCCACCACCCTTGAGATTGCAGTTTGCAAGCATTTGTAGTGAATTCCTAATATGATTGGCTATAGGAATATGCCTTGGAATAATCATTAATGATGTTAAGATAGTTTGAATTCAAATATTAATGATGATATGAACTATAGATTTAAATATTATGATGTTTTAGCTATGATGTATTGCTCTCAATATTATAATATTTTATGTATTAATTTGAATATAACCGTAAAGTCGATACATGTTATTACTAATATCAATTTTTAGTGATTATTATTGTTTTGCAGGCCTAAAATTAGGAATTTCCCAAAAGGGGACTTTACAAATCTACACTCTGGGAAAGCTCAGACCTTTGGAGGTCTGGTGGCTCGGTGTTAAAGTCCCAAAAGTAATTAATGGGAGGTCCCGAGTTTAAATCCTAGCTGGTCCAGATCTAAGAACACAGTACCGGATTCGGTAGCTAGGTGTGCGTGGCCCAATGTGTGGCTCTGCAAGTTAAATCCACACTCTCACAAAGTCCAAACCTGTGAATGGTTATTGTCTCCATTGTAAAGCACATGGAACTGCAACTGGGAGCTCCCAGGATCAAATTCTAGATGGTGTGGTCTGTCCTGGAAGATGGACTGAGAACCTGTTTCAGTATGCAAGTAAATCATGTCTGCTGAGTTCATACTTCACAAAACTTACTTCCCAACCATATCTATTCTCATTGAAACCTAACTTTCATTCAAAGTAATTTAAACTCCTCTCCACAAATCCGACCATATTCATATTATTAACTTGAAATAATGAATTTTTTGTTGCACAAGAATTGCTTTGCAACCTACCAATATTTTTCTTTCTCATTATTTTTAGACAAGATACTGCTGATTGATGATTACTATGGTTCATGTTAACAATGGCTTAAGTGGCTTATCCCAGTTTTGCATGTGTTATTGAAGGGACTAGCTGTATCAAGATCAAGTGACTTGTTATAATCATGAGTTTTTATAATACTCAAAGCAAGTGCTCGTGGGTGTCAAATTGGTTGCGATTGCTTGGTTTCACACATCAAAGTTGGCGGCCATTGCCAGTCAGTGCTATTCTGACCCTTCATCGATCCATGTGGTAGCGCTATCCATTTTTGACAAAATAAATGCTGACAGCTCTAGCTGTCCTAATCCATACTGAGCTGGTATTGGTGGTATTATTTGCACAAGGCGTGATGGCAAGGTTGTAGATTATATGGTTGATACTGGTACATAGAAACCATGTGGCTGAAACACAGGAGCTATTATGTGGGGAATTCAATTAACCCTTTGCATATTTACCATGTTACAAGCAGGGGAGATGACTCACACTTTGTTATCGATTACCTTATCAAAGGAACATTTTCAATTGCCAACCTTGGGAAGCTGGTGAAGTTAATGTATCAAACACATTTGTTTGAGAAACTAACTCTAGCGTGTGTCTCAAGGACTGTAATTTGACTTCATTTTGGGTACTCTGGGCTAGAAACTGTTGCTGCATTTGGCAAGGAGGAATTATTGAGTGCTTATCCAGTTCTTCTTATTTAATGTGCATCAAATATGGCATATGGATCTCCAAGTTTAAATCATTGCATGTTGCTAAAATTGGCATACAGCTGCAATTGTTTAGCAATCTCCTTACCTTCACAGAGTTTGCTATGACCAGGCTGGTTTTCAGATTTCCAACAAGAAGGGGTATGATTCAATAACAGGCATCCAGTTAAGCTTAAATGTAAGTGCATCCACACCAGTACAATGGAGGCACATCTTTGAACTCGTTGTACTAGAGAAGATGAGAAGACTGCATTACATGCCCAGCTTCAGAATGCTGTCTCCTCTCTCCAAGCACAACTGAGGGCTCATGCTGCATCTAGCATAAGTTATATCCCTATTATGTCTTGTCTGCCTCTACACTGATTGATAGGGTCTGCATACATTATGCAACTGTTCTACACATGCCCAGAACACAAGCTTTTTCACAAATCTCATCTCATTCTCTCAGCTGCAACTTTCTCTGAGGATAGTGGAATCTCTATAGCAGATTTACATACAAAATAACATGGATATGATGTACCTTTTCCACAAAGAACTGATTATTTAATATGTTATAGAGTACAATGAGTGGACTGTTGCAGGGTTAGCCATAAGCATTCAGAAGATTTTAGACATTCTATCTGGTCTTTTTTATGTAGGAAATAGCAAAGTCAAGGCGGACTGCTCTTTCAAATTGGTCATTTGAACTGGTGCAAGCTTATGCCATTGCAGCAATCTATCATTTTCTTAATTGCTTGATTCTACTATTTTTCTTATTGTACACAGATCATAGTATGAAAACGTCTTAGTAGATTCCTTCTCGTAAGTCTATGAGCCAAGAATCAGTGCATTCAGAAAAAATGCAACGTAGCCATGATTAAAAGGATCTCATATTGCTAGAACTCCAAAACAGGTCTTTCAGGATTTTGGATCTTTGTTATTTTGCTTGGGTCTAATATTTGGGTCTATCAACCAATGCTTCATGCTCTGATAGGTTTTTGTAATGTTGTTCAGTCATATGGCTTAATATGTTCTTCATAGTTTGGCAATCATTGTGTACTTACAGCCATGAATTGACAGGCTATAAGATGCATGTTACTTCCAATATTTCCTTTTGGTATTTCTGCATGTGGACTTATGCAGGTTTTTTCAAGCCTCTGATTTTTAGTATTTTACTTATGCATGTTAATATAATTTTTTTCTATTTGACCAATTATATAAAACAAAACCTGTCTGTACAATTCCAAGGTTGTTACCAAGAATGTTCTTCTCTGTACAAATGCATCTTCTGTTTTTACGGGTGAGTAGTTTCATGGTTTTATGCCACTTGTAAAACATGATCAGAAACCATGTAACATTATTTGAGGGTACATAGTGCTATGAGAGTTAAGCACATTGAAACATGCGTTGTGCTGTGTGGGAAAATGTGCTTGCCACACGCTAATCTTTATGCTCACTTGATTCTTAAAAATATTGAATTGGGTTAGATAGAGAATAAAGTGCATTGATAATGGATATATTATGTTTTTTCTGAATGGAGCAATTATTTTGTTTATGACTATTGCATAAGATGCAGCTAAATATGGTGATCCAATAAAGGAAATGGAATGGGAAGTTTCCATGTGAAGTGAATACTTGTATATGAAAATTCCATTCTTGAAGCAATGGGCATTGTTAAAGGAAGCTTTGTTTATGAATGGAATCTATTGGATTCCTCAACAACTTTAATCAGATATGGAGAATTCTTCACAAGGCAGATTTCCCTTTAAGAGCTACTTCCTACAGGTGAGAAAACAAGACTATGGCATATATGATATGTGAGATCTATAAAGTTGGTAGCAGGACTTGAATGGGATGATAAGTTATATTAGGTTTACCCAAATCGAAAGATTTTTTATGTAAAACAAATAATTCAAGTATGGGAATACTTACATCATGCGTTCATTGTGCTATCTTCATGGTATTTACAAATATATGTAAATTAATAATGATAATGATTAGGACTATGGACATGTTGGACCAAGTATTCTGCATTTGGAATCCCAAATTGCTTTTAATTTATTCATTTTGAGTCAACGATCTAGCATAAACTGGCCCTAATGATGTGATAAAATCCATTATCTTGCTTAGTAGTTGTATTCAAGCACAGTTGCCAAGAAACTCCAATATAGGGGCAAGGACCCTATTTTTGTATCCACATCTTCTAGTGACCATATGTAATATTATATATAATAATCTAAGTTACTAGTTCGGGTTCGGGTTTGATGGTTCAAAATACCACACATAGCATCATATATTGTATAATAAACAAAATCACCATAAAAAAAATAAAATTAGAATGCCAATTAATCAAACTCAAATGTCATGTTATATATTATATATTAAAATTAACTACATTGCTGCATTTCTCCTTGTAGGTAAGTATCAAGGAAGATTGTCCAATTGGATGACGATATTATAGATGAAGACTTGTAGGGAAACTTGGACTTGGAGAGTACATGACAAATCAAATGAATTCAATGGGAGTTTGAGGGCAATGCCCCCAATGGGATTGAGGGGCAGCACCCCTAGTGGGGTTGAGGGGCAACAAAAACCTTCATGGTGTCCATCATTTTGCATTCACAATAAAATCCAAATTAAAACCTTCAAATCCATACAAACCTTCATGGCGGACATCATTTTAGGGTTAGGTGGGCAAATTGGGCTTTTTTAAGTTAAAAAAACTCAAAAAAATAAAAAAATAAAAAAAAAATGTTGAAAAACACCCAAATTCTTCTTGTGTCCGCTCGGTTTGGCAGGGCTAGACCCACAATCTGTGGGCTGGACCCTGTCCTAACCCACAAGGAATTGGAATGCAGACCTGAGACACTGGCCTTACCCCCAACAGACCGATAACATAGATAAAAATATATAATGTATTTGTACTCTTGTTAAATTACTCTTGGACCTTGATTTTAAATAGCGTCCTTGTACTGGTGTCTGTATCCCCAGTATCTTGGGAACTATGATACAAGCAAAATAACTCAAAAATATTTATGATCATTTTGGAATGATATTTGAAAAGTTTGAATTGTTTTAGGATGTATATGAATGGAGATGACATAATTTTCTAAGCTACTAGGTTCTTTGTTTTAGGCTCTCATGCTCGCTTCGGGAGCGTTTGAGTCCTAGAGTGGCTTGGGGAGTGCCTGGGCACTCCTAGGCACTCCCTAGGCACTCTGTCAGTCCATTTTCATCCATTTTTTGTGCAACGCTTTGAATACTGTCATTTATGTCAGCCAAAGTAATTTGTATAGTGAATGCATTGTTTTTACCAAAGTTTGAAAACTCGGACTCGGCAGCCCAAAATAGGACTTGGACTCGGGACTCGGCAAAAAACTTGGCTAGGACTTGGCAAAGAGAAAACCATAGTTTTACAAAAAAAATAAAATAAATTAATGCAGTTAAACATAAGAGCCTAATTTGATTATCAATTTCATCATTCATATTCATAGTTTCAAACTTCCAAATGAAAAAAACAAACAAAAAGCAAGTTTTAAACACTCGTACTCATTGTTTCCAGGCAATGCCAAGAGTCCTAAGTTGGGACTCGGGAGTCCGACTCTAGGACTCGCACGAGTCACTCTCCAGGACTCGAGAGTCCTAGCCTGGACTCTCCAGGACTCGGCTTGGGAGTCCCTGGTGAGTCGACTTGGCGATCCCTAGGACTCGTGAGTCCCAAGAGTCTTTTCTAGGACGTGTAGAGTCCTTAAACTATGGTTTTTACCATGTTTTGAAAGGTTTTCAATAGCTGGGGAAAGAAGCATTTAGTGAGAGGTCTCTTTGTTTCCATGCAAACTTGAGGGACTTGGGGAGTGAGGAGAAATGTCAGTGGCTACTTTGGAAAAATTATGAGTATTGGTCAAGCAGTAGCAACTTGATCTTGAACATGGACTAGAGGGGGCTTTTTTGGTTGTGAATTTGAGTGAGAATTTGAGTTATTTAAATATCAGCTCATTGCAGATCTTGGGATTAAATCCATAGTTAGGCTCCTGATGTTCATACAAGATTCCAATCTCCTTTTCTTATTAGTATGCTGATTCTTAGTTTTTCCATATTTTCATACTTATTTGTAAAAGGATGATCTCTATTCATTTTTCTTTATCTCTTTTTTGTAAGAAAAATGTGGTTATCTTATTCTTGCAAACTTGTACAAATTTTTGATTGTATTTATTTCAATTTTGTAATTGTAATGATCTTCATTTGAATTGTGACTCTAGACATATATGATATATGACATAATATTGAAATTTTGAACTATCAATCGACATTTATCTTTATCACTACCATTGGTCAATGATTCAATGATGATTGATGAAGTATCATACTATCCAATGTATTTACAATTCTATATATTTTTTGATTTTTTTGCATATATATATATATAATTCATAGTTGCCGGGAGACGCACGGTATTGGTACGGGGACGGGGACGGGGACGCCAATCAAATTAGGGTACGTGAGTTAAATGAATAAGGAGACGGCTATTTTATATGTAAATGATTGATTCACTGGAAATTTTGGGTACGGGGACTATTATGTTGTCTATGTTCCGATAATGGAGTTTCTCGGCAACTATATATTATAATAATAATAATAATAATAATATAATACAGCCGTATACAAATGTACTGTACCCAAGAATTTTTTTGCCGTATCGGTGTCCCTGTACCCGATCCCATACCAGATCCGGCAACTTAGATAATTTTCAACGTTTTATAATGTGGAAGCAATGGTAGTGAAGACTTTATTGAATGAACCTTATTCCTGCTTTCCTCGATTTTTAAGAATCAGAATCAAAATTTTTGTATCACACTAAAATCCATCACAAATGGTTCTTTATTTACTTGAGTAAATAATTGAAGCATTGGTACATGAAGATTTGAAATAAACAATTCAAACAATTTGAAGTCAAACATCAAAACCAAAATAATTTATGACATTTGGAACGAAGGCAAAATTAAAGAAAATTTTAGTAGTATAAAAACAGCATACACCTTAAAGCAGGATATCCTACTTATCTGCATAAGGAAACCAACCTTAAAAAGAAAAATCGATATTCCATGGGGATGTTAGCTGTATTTCAGGGATATTGGAAAGGTATGAGATATTCCCTTGGTGTCCTTAACCTGCATGCATTTTGACATTATAAACCTAGGATATTTTGTTTGAGCGGTACCTGTCTTGGAGGTATTTCTTACTTTTTCTGTTTTTGGGGATGGTCAGGGATATTTGTGAATGGTCAAGGGATGTCCCCAGGATGTGAGGAATGCCTTCAACCATCTTGGGGAACCCGAGAGATCCCTAATGGCTTGCAATAGTTAAAAAAGTGGTCAAAAGCAAACATCATATAAAAAAGGGTAGACCTCCAAATACTTTTTCCCTCAATTTCTTTTAGTTATTAATCTTTAATTTCACAATAATATAACTGCCAGATGTTTGAACTATTTTTTGTATTCATGATATGTTGAACTCAAATTCCAATCTCGTTGTTTAATGATAAATGATAAATATCATAGATGTGATGTTTATAGTTTTGATTCAGTTCATTATAATGCTTTACAAAGCTTAGTTGTGCAAATTAAAATCTATAAAATATCTGTCCATTGCCTTGTTCCCAAAAAATTCTTGCTGTATTGTACCCATCACCACCCCTGTCCTCCATGTGTCTGAAACATGGGGAGACACAGAAGAAAATGATTATTCAAAATCAAGAACCATTTTACACCATTTATGCAGTGTAAATGATGAATAAATCTACTCAATTTACTTACTTTCTTTTTCCTTTTACTGTAGACACTCCTTTTTCATATAAATTATGGAATTGCCTTGAAGGAACTCTCATTTACTTTCCATGATTGACTGCATGGACTCAGACATCTTCCATCTCATGTAGGCATCAAGGGGTCCTTATTGGGAAATGAATAGTTTGGTCACAGTTCAAACACCTAGTCAGCCATGTCATTTGGAATTTCCACAAATTTCTATGTATTCTTTGGCACTTTGTTTATACATCATGGTACAAGTTCCATACGATAAAGATTCTATCACATGGTTCATGGTAGTGTTCTTGATTAGAGTTGAGCATATGTGTATTAGTGCAATCCAGTGGTATCCAATGGAGTCAAATTTGTTGAAGTGTTTGCTTTAATGTAATATTTTTCTTGTTATTAAATCATAAATGCAAACTTCCGAAGGGATGTTACTTTTTTAAAACGATTCATAGCTTGTATGATCAAAGGATTATCAATATACCATAGTTGCAGGGAGACGTGTCTCCGACCCCTTGGGATGCATCTTGGGTTCTGGGACGCGTTTCCCATACTGTATACGTCCCAAAATCCAGGAAACTTTTGCCTAAAAAAAGGGAAAAAAAAACCTAAATCGCAGCGCATGGTATCATTTTCGTCCCTGTTTGCCTATCGTGCGAGCTTATTTTTGCTTGTCAACTGTATTTTTCCATGCAACTAGGGATATCTGATAGCTTTTTCTGGCATATCTGTGCTTTTGCCTTTCTTTTCACATTTATCTTTGTTCCTATAGGCAGGCTAGCTGCTACATAAATCCTTCTTTCCTGTTGACATACTCTTATCCATAGTTTGCAAACTCAGACTCGCCGTGGACTCGGCAGCCCAAAAATATGACTCGGACTCGGGACTCAGCACAGACTTGGAAAAGATTCGGCTAGGACTCGGCAAAACAAAAAAAAACCATAGTTTTACAAAAAAACAAGAACAAATTAATGCATTTAGAGAACATAAGAGCCTAATTTGATTATCAAACACTCATAATTCAAAGATTACACATGTCATATGATCATCAAACACTCAATAATTGAAATTTAATCATTCATACTCATCAAATACTCATAGTTTCAATGTATAACAGCAAAATAAGATTATAAATGTTTACATATAATCCTGGCTTCTTTCAACCCCAATTCAATTTGCAGACCTGTATTTCACAAACTTGAGTGTTAAAATGAAAGAAAAAGTTAAAAAAACATGGGTTTTTAACCCTTTTTGACTCCCAGCCATGCAGGAGAGTCCTGGGTCGGACTCCCAAGTCCGACCTCAGGACTCGGCCGAGTCTTGAGGTCGGACTCCTGAGTCCCGACCTAGGACTCTCCCGGACTCAACTCCCGAGTCTGTGGCGAGTCGATTCGGCTCACCAATGGACTCCCGAGTCTGCTGAGTCGTGAGTCCTGGAGAGTCCGCGAACTATGCTCTTATCATTCTGAATTACATTGGAACGAGAATTGACTAGAACCGCCTTATAATAACTGGACGACTCCTGCACGACCCACTTATATTCTAAAAGACATTTGTGACAATTACTTCTGCCTTAAAAAAAGTATAAACGAATGGCACAGCTTCACAAGATGGGTAGACCTGTGGGAGTGAGTGTATAGCAGTAATTGAAATGGTTTTCCTAAATTCCTCACATTTCACTTGATATTGATATTTTAAGTTTTAATGCTAGCAATTTAATAAATTATATTAAAAAAATGGCGTCTCCAAGTACCTGTCTCCTATTTTTCAAAAATGGATGTACTGGAACTGGTACCAGTCTCCCATACCAGTACCAGTACCGGTCTCCTGGCAACCTTGCAATATACCCCCTAACTTATTAAATTTAGTACCACATCCTTTTATTCTTGGGACCCCCTTTTATATCAATACCTCTATTGTTACCATTACACCAGTGTAAAAAAGCTTATAAAATTTGCCTCTGTATGAACACATGTGATATATACAGCTTTACCAGGACAACCACCCACATAAACTTCCTGCACTAGATAAATATCAATTTTAATATAATACGGTCATCATTTGTTCCTATATTTGCTTTTTGTGGAAAAATTGCAACTTCTGTGTCTGTACACAGACACACATCCGTACAAAACGCACTTACATGCGTTTCTTGTCCAATATCTTTGACTCACCATCTGTGTAACATTTCCCTTTTCCTGTTAGAAACTGGATTTACATTTCTGTTGACTATCATTTACAATTCTAGCCTCTAGATTAGTAAAGCCATTGTGATTGCTGAGTGGGATCAGCCAATACTTTTATAATAATGTTTGTTTGTACTGGTTTTGCATGCCTCTGATGTCTCAAGTTTCTCCCTTGCTGTTTTATATGACTGCAATAAGCATAGTAGCTAGGCCTTATAACTTGTTGATACATTTGCAACAAACATGCTTATGTTGTGATGCTATTTTTTCTATTTAAGAGGTCTTTGAAGCTTCAGAAATTTTATAGTTCTTCATTTCTTTTCATAGAAGTGGATTATGTTCCACCATCAAAATTTCTTAAGACGTTCTTTTGCTAAAAGAATTCTAATATTTATATTATAGGTACTGATATTTTTAGTTTCCTGTTTGCAGGAAAATGCCTAGACCCTTCATTTGAAGTTCCATGTGTTGAAGATGTGAGTCCAATCCGGCCTTTGCCAAAAGAGCTGCAGCGTTCATTGGCAAATGACAATTTAGAGGCCAAAAGCTTCCCTATCTTGAAAGAAGACCCACCGATTGCATCCAACAGAGTGGCAGAATCTGATGCTATGACGAGATCTGTGGTTGGTGTCGGATCAGAAACTGCAAAGTTGGTTGACAATGAAAGTGGAGAGAAAAATGGCTGGGAAGATATAGAGTGCCAGAAGCTAGAAGCCATTACTTCTTGTAATCATACTAAAATATTAAATGATGGTCTTCCTTCCCAAAAGAATAGAGATAGGTTTGTTTCATCAAACAATAATATGGCTTTGGAACCAGATAATCTGAAGAATAATTTTACTTTGGAAACAGATAATCTAAAACCTGATATTGCTTTGGCTCCTGATAATGTGAAATCTGAAAAGGGTCCCCATGGAAAGCCAGAAGATGAATTAGAAAAAGTTGATAAATATGGGAGACTAATGAGAAGAGGCAACAGTGATAGTGAATCAGATGATATACCCCCTACTGCAAAATTTAGGAGGGATCCTAGCTGGAGTAGAAGTCCGTCTCCAGGGTATGATAGATGGAGAAAGAGGAGTTATAGTCGTTCTCCCAGAAGAAAGTCCAGGTGGAGCAGGTCTCACAGGTTTGGCACAAAACTTGATTTCTGTTTCAGTGTTTATGCTTCTTGTTAGGGAGTATAAAGTGTGAGTTGGTTGGAAGATCTTTTATGTGTTTAAGCTATTAATCTTGTTACATTTAAATTTTGCATTGTGTTGTTATTTTAGAATGTTTGTATAATAATAATTTATTTTTTACTTTTTATACTCCAGCCGCTCTCCCAAACGGCGCAGGAGCAGAAGCAGGACACCGCCACATAACCTCCGGCGAGGAGGAGATTCAAGGTATGATTGTATGAGCAGAGGAAGAGTGACACCTCCCCCATGTAATGACTTTGCAAAAGGAAGGTGTCATAGAGGAGCATCTTGTAAGTTTCTTCACCATGATATTTCTGGCGATAATGCTGGTAGGTGGGTTGGTGGAGGAAGGGTGAGAGGAAGGTTAGAGAACAGACAAGATGTGGCAAAATCTGCAGGTAGCAAGGATAGTTTTTTATCTGGGGACTTGGAGAAGCCTAACAGCATTTCACCAGAGAGATTCTTTGATGGGCATGATAATCATAGTTTTGGGGAGAGACAGAACCAGGAGCCATATAAACAAAATGATTGCTCTCCTGCTCCATGTTTCAATTTTTCAAAGGGAAGGTGTTTTAGAGGAGCATCGTGCAGATATCTTCATTCTGAGACAACCGCTGATACTGGTGGTAGATGGCATGGTGCTGCAAAAGGAAGAGAAAGGATGGAAACCAGGCAAGACTCTACAAAATCTTTTGTTGGGAGGGATGGCTCTGGTGTTGGAGAAATGGAAAGGGAAGAAAATATTTCACCTCATAGGTTCCGTGATGATCATTATAGACATAATTTCAGAGAGAAAAGAAGCCAAGAGATGGACAGGCCTTATGTTCGGTCAGTTCCAGCATGTATATTTTTTGCAAGAGGGAATTGTCAAAAGGGACCATCCTGCAGATTCCTTCATGAGGATAATTCTGGTCAGAATGTTGGTGCAAGGGGTAGAGAAAGATCCAGTACTCGGGCAGATTTAACAGCATCTTTTGGTGACAAGAGAATTTCTGGTATCACAGAGATGGACAGGAACAGGGACATTCCACATGAAAGGACTTCGGATGGTCAGGATAGATGGGATTCATTGAGACACAAAACCCAAGATGCACATATGCAGAGTGCTTCATCTAACAATACTGTTATAAAACCACAATTTTCATCTCCAGGTAGGGAAAAATCTCAACGTCAAAGAGAGGAATTACTGCCTCGTTCGATGCCAACTGCAGATGCTTCATCTCTACATGATCATAGGGAAAATGTCGAACTTCAATTTGTACAAACAAAACAATTACACTCCAATTCAGTGTCTTGGGAAAATGCTGATGCACAAATCCCTCAGGATGGTTCTAGTGCGGAATCACTAAGAGCAAAAGTCCACCCTGACAACCCTGTGATAAATGTAGGTCTGCAGCCTTTACAAAAAAGTGATATTAAATTTCAAATGGAAAACATACATTCCAATGAAGATTTGCATCCCTTGCAGCCTTTGCATAGGGATTTACCTTCTCATCCGCATCATGCTGCTACAAGATTTTCATTATTGTCAGGGCAGCCTCTTGGATCTGGAGGTTCATCTTTGAGCCAGCACGATGCTTTACAAGGGATTTCACCTGCACACTTAAATGTAGAAAGGAGCATCGATCCTCTTCCTCCAGGATATCCAATAAATTCCTCTTATGTTCATCCACATTCTGAGATTGCAGGATGTTCAACGGAATATCAACCCACCTCTACTGCTACTAACCCCAGCTTAACTCCTCAACCTCCTCCTGAACATGCTAAATTTGTTCAGGAGGTTGAGCATGGTGTAAATGTTCCTAATGACATGCCCACAACCAGTGCAAATCAGAAACCTACATGCTCTCAGACTTCCTTGGAGTTAGTGTTACCACATGTTTCAAACACTGAACAGGAGGGTCTAATGCAGAGACCCACAGCAATACCACTTCTGGCCCCTGAGAATAAATCAGGACAGGCTGTATCAGCACCATTTGTGTTATTTGGAGAACATATTACCAGTTTATTATCACACGGTGTGACTCCATTGACACTGGGCCTTTCTGCTGTTAATCACCCTCCTCAAGACATACCAGCTGGAGGAGACCAGCATAATCCTCTATCTGATACTATTGAGCATTCATCTGGAGCCAGTGAATTCTTGAAGAAGGTACCCGAGTCTCCCAAAGTTCAGGATGTTAAAGGATTACTAGTAGAGTCAGATAAAACCCCTTTATTGGAGTCTGCTATCTTAAATAAGGATGACTATGTCAAATCCAGTAGTCCTTCTAAGGTTCAGGATATTGTTGAAGAAGATAAGCGTAAAGATGCTACCATACACTCTACAATGAAAGCTGAATCTCATCAAACGGTAAATACAGACATGCATGCTGGCATAAATATATTAGAGAATGGAAGTCCTGCACGTGAAGGAAAAAATTGGAGTCCAGGAGCACCAGGTGCTGCAGATATTGACACAGAACAAGCTCATGTACAAGATGAAAGCAAAAAAAGTAAAGAAATCAGAATAATGAAACAATTTAGGTCCGTACTTGCAGAATTTGTGAAAGATGTGCTGAAACCTACATGGCGAGAAGGTCACATGAGTAAGGAGGCTTTTAAAACAATTGTCAAGAAGGTTGTTGACAAGGTTGCTGGGTCACTACAGAGCCATCAAATACCAAAGACACAAGAGAGAATTGACCAGTATCTTGCATCATCTCGGCCAAAGCTTACAAAGCTTGTTCAAGTAATATTCTTTCCTACATCCTTTTTGCAAGAAAAGCAAACAATATTGCATTTTTTGTTTCTTTAAAATTATTTCTAATTTCAATAATAAGGGTAGCTTGCATGGCAATGAAGAGAAATCTTTTTCCTGCAGGGCTATGTTGATAAGTATGTGAAGTCTTGAATAACATTGTAGAAGCTAAAGACAATGTAATGTTTCAGTTGCTTATAGAGCTTTTAAGGGCCATTCATCAAGCAGTGGCATTACTTGATGGTAAGATACTGGCTTCTGCAATGTTTTGCTACCTGGAGTTCTATTTTTACAGACACATTTATAGATATACAGAAGCTATACTTGTAGAAACATTTACTAGACCTCATGTGTCTATGTGGTAGCTACAAAGAAGATTTAATGCGATGTAATTTGATCAATTTGGGCATTTCCTTATGTTTATGAAAATTGAAGTTTTGGGTTTGGCAGATTCTTGAGCATCTATTTGCAATAATCTGAATTGGTTAATTTGTAGGTAACAACAGAGGCAAATGGTTTAACATTTTGATGCTATAGAGCTTTTGTCTAATTGTTTTTTAAAGTGGATAGTGTAAAGGTGACCTGTATTTTGTTATTTGTGTGTATCTATTATCACCTATTTGTACCAAGTGAGAATACAAGCTGATTACGCTATTGTTGTAACCATCTAAAGCCCTTAATTGTCTCTTATCCCTTTTTGGATTATCTTATGTTCAACTGTAAGTCCAGATGATTATATTTTTGTTTGACATATTTTTGAATATAAAGTTAATCATCTGTATCTCAAATGGCTTATAAAGTTAATTTCTATCACCAATTAATTTGTTTGTATCATATTCTCCATGGCCCTATTTCTTATCCATGTTTGACATCTCCATATGGATTTGTGTAATACTCTAGATTTACTATAATGAAATTAAAGTGGTTTTATATCTTTTCGGTAGGTATGGGTCTCAATATTCTGAAACTAAAGCGCTTTATTGCTTCCCTGTCATGTAATTGTCCTCTTAATGATCATATTAATTACAATTCTCCTCACGATGGTTTGTCTATTGTGAGCGACACTGTTACAGGAATTCTGATCATGGTCATCCAAATGATGTTGGTCAAGTGATGAGCAGTCATGCAATATGGTTGTCCATGTTGGTTGACCCCTTCATCTTGAATTTCTTGGAGGCTTCTTAAGATATGGAGAAGGATTCTTCTTTTCTTTGCTTCTTGTAACTCTTAGAGTTTCTAGAATTTCTACATATATTGTGTCCTCTAATTTTATAAAATTTTCATCCAAATATACACGTTCATTCAGTTGCAAATTATTTGGTCCCATGAGCTTGATTCATGCATTTTCTTGTAAAATGAAGCATACAGGGACACTTAATGAATTGCAATCTTGTTCTACCTTTTGGATTGTATCTTGTTCTTCTCTGTAAATGCAAACAAATCTGCAACAGGATGGGATCCTAATACTAAGAATAAACTAAAGACAGAAATTCTAAGAGATAAATACAAGTTTTTTGAATACTTCTCTTTACTGTTGAATGTACTGGATGCAGAACATTAATGGATTTCGATGATCTGCATAATGGAAATGGACTCAACCTTTGTATGAGGGAGACCCGCATCCAAGGGACACGTCTCTTGAGAGTACGTGTCTCCACACTTGAAGACATGTCTGTTCAAGGGACGTGTTCCTTTGAGCGCACGGGTTCCATATCTAAGGAACACGCCTCTTGAGAGGACGTGTTCTTTGAGCATGCGAGTTCCAGAATATCTGATAACCATTCACATTTAAACAGATTAACAAATATGCGTCATCAAACATGGCGTATATGATCATCATTTATATGAGTTCGATTTTATACATGCATTATAAAGTCGATTACTTATTTCCAGAAATATTTATAGAGCAAATAGATCTAATATAACAATGATGATGCTTATAGCAATCATTGTTCATATCAGACCTAAGCTATCATGTATCAACACTCCCTCTTAGCTTAGGGAAGATATTTCAAATCAAATAAGTGAAGATATCATCTTCACACGTGATATCGAAGATATGTTTTCTCAAAGTTGTCAAGTCACATGACATTCTTCATAACACATCTTCATTATGGTATGTGCACTAACATCAAGTCACATGATGTCTACCATAATTCATGGCATATCCACGGATATAAATATCCACCATGATTATCTCTTAAGGATCACAATGATCTACAAATGATATCAAGTCCCATGATATCAACCAAAGTGTCCAAGAGATACTATCATGACATATCTATAGATATCAAGTCACATGACATCTATCATGATAGTTTTCATTGTAGAGTCGTCACTTTACAATGTCAAATACAAGTGTTCATTATTAGAAAGATCGTCACCTTTCAATAATGTACATAGGGGAAGTAGGCCCATAAAGTCATGGAGTCACACACATGACAAAAGAGTTTACACATTAAAACATCTTTAAATATTAGTACAATTTGATAAACAATTTGAATTTCAAGCATAAATAACAAATTACATTTCAACCATACCAAGTTTCTTCCTGAAGTGCTCTACCTTGGTTCGGGAGAGAGGCTTGGTGAGAATGTCTGCAGTTTGATCATTTGTACTAATATACTCCAACTGAATTACTTTCCTTTCTACCATATCTCTTACATAATGATAGGGGATCTCAATGTGCTTAGATCTATCATGGAAGACAGGATTTACAGAGAGTTTGATACAACTCTGATTATCACAATGAATAATTGTAGGATTCAAGGGCTCACCAAAGAGTCCCACAAGCAATTTACGAAGCCAAATGCTTCTCTTGCTCCCATTGAGGCTGCAATGTATTCGGCTTCGTTGAGCTCTGTGCAACTGAAGATTGTTTTCTGCAAATCCAGGAGATCATAGCCGATCCTAAAAAGCAACATCCTGATGTGCTTTTTCGATCGGTTATACTTCCAGAATCTGAATCGAGTACCCATGTAGATCTAGTTGATCATTCTTGTAAAGAAGACCATATCTAATAGTGCCTTGAAGATATCTCAAAATATGTTTCACAACCATTAAGTGAATTTCCTTTGGCTCACACATGAATTGGCTGAGAACATTCACTGCATAGTAAATATCAGGTCTGGTGTTAACCAGATACATCAAGGATCCAATCATCTGTCTGTAAAGGGTTGGATCTGCACACTTGGATTCTTGCTGCTTCTTTCAATTTGTGAAGGTTGGTTTCCATAGGTGTAGACATCGGTCTACAGTTCAACATTCCAAATCTTTTCAGAATATCAATAGTATACTTCCCTTGATTTAGTATAATGCCCTCTGATTTCTGCCATACTTCTAAACCTAGGAAGTAGTGTAGAATGCCCAAGTCTTTCATGTCAAATTCAGAAATTAGATCTTGCTTCCCTTGAGCAATGAGGTGATCTTCTCCTGTTATCAGCAGGTCATCAACATATAAAATAATTATTAGCATATCACCTTTGATTACCTTGAAGTAGAGATTGGAGTCGGCCTCATTCTTGGAAAATCCTAATCCCAAGAGATAGCTGTCAATTCTTTCATACCAGACCCTGGGAGCCTGTTTAAGTCCATAAAGAGCTTTCTTCAGTCTGCATACATGTGAGTCAGGTTTATGTATCACAAAACCTTCAGGCTGTTCCAGATAGACTTCCTCTTCAATGGTTCCATTCAGGAAGGCAGTCTTCACATCCATTTGATGGATCTTCCAGCCTTTAGCTGCTGCAATGGCTAACACTGCTCTCACTGATGTGTAACGGGCAACAGGTGCAAATGTTTCTTTGTAATCAATGCCTTCCTTTTGAGAAAAACCTCTTGCCACAAAACGTGCTTTATGTTTTTCTATACTGCCATCAGCAGCATGCTTGATTTTGAAGAGCCATTTGGAAGAGACAACAGATTTCCCTTTTGGTCTAGGCACAACATCCCATACATCATTTTTTAGAATGGACTGATATTCCTCCGTCATTGCATCTTTCCATGCTTGATGTCTGAAGGCTTCTGAAACACTAACAGGTTCAGAGTTTATGATATCGTTCATGAGAGCAACATAGCTAGAGAAACGTTTGGGTCTCTTACTCTCCCTGAACGTTCCTTTGGGTGCTGCATGATTCTCTGCTTCTTTGATCATCTTCTTGGCCCAAAGTGGTCTCTTTCTGCCATTGATATCTGTATTCTCATTTGAAGTAGAAGGAAGTTCAGGTGTCATTTCCTCAGGATGCTCCCTCTGAATCTCAGGAGCAGGTTCCATTTCAGATACTCTAGGGGAAAAGGATTCAGACTCACTAGAACTTCTTGCCCTCTTGACTGCAATGTCTTCTTCAAAGATGACATCTCTGCTCAATTCAATTTGATCTTGACCGGGTATGAATATTCTGAAGGCTTTGGAGGTTTCACTATATCCCATAAATATCCCTTGCTTTCCGGAAGGTTCAAGTTTGAATCTCTTCTCCTTGGGCACATGAATATAGACGGGACAACCAAAAATCCTAAAGTGACTAATGTCAGGTTTTATGCCAGTGAAGGCTTCTTCAGGGGTTTTGTTGTCAAGATGAGAATGAGGACATCTATTTTGGATGTAGACAGCAGTCCTAGAGGCTTCAGCCCAGAAGGAGGTTTCAATGTTTTGATCAAGCAACATTGCTTTGGCAGCTTCTACAATGGTTCTATTTTTTCTTTCAGCAACCCCATTTTGTTGAGGGTTGTAAGCCACTGTGAACTCCCTCTTAATTCCAGCACTCATGCAGAATTCCTTAAAAGCTTCAGAGGTGTATTCTTTCCCATTGTCTGTCCTTAAGGTTTTTATTTTCTTCCCGGAGAAGTTTTCTGTAAGTGCTTTGAACTCTTTGAACCTTTTGAGGATTTCTAATGACTCTTTACACTTAAGGAAATAGATCCAGGTTTTCCTAGAGAAGTCATCTATGAATATGACATAGTAAAGAAATCCTGCTTTAGAAGGTACAGACATAGGTCCACATAAGTCGGAATGAACCAGATCTAACACATTAAGAGTTTTGCTCAAACTAGTGGGAAAGGATCCCTTTGAATTCTTTCCTAAGGCACAACCTTTACAATTTCCTTCATGAGATGATTTTAACTTAGGTAACCCTGTAACAAGTTTTTCCATAGAAGATAGGGCACGGAAATGAAGGTGTCCTAATCTTCTATGCCAGATTTCATTTGAATCAAAGGTGTTAAGGGTAAGGGCTTGATTGACTTCAGTGCAAAGTTTGTAAAGGTACCCTTGTCTTACACCTATGGTTTGGGCTTTCTTGATTGTTGAGTTTTTAGGCCATGCTAGAACTTTCCCATCCATGAAGGTAACTCTATAACCATTGTCTTCAAGTGCGGAGATGGATATGAGATTCCTCTTTATACCAGGTACAAATAAGACTCCAGTGAGTTGAAGGGAGAGACCAGATTTCAATGTGATGGAACAAGTTCCAACCCCTTTTACTTGATGTGTAGAGTCATCCCCAATTGTTACATCTTCATCAGACTCTTCAGACATAGTGTCAAGGTGTTCTCTAAACCCTGTGATGTGCCTCGAAGAACCACTATCAATTACCCAGTTGTTGAAATTGTTAGATACTTGACTAGATAATGCTGAATAGAACACAAAGTTCTCAGATTCATGATCTGAATTTGACTTTCCTACTTTGGCAAAGGATGCTTGTTGCTTTGTTCTGTCAGGGCATTTCATTGCATAGTGGCCATATTGATCACACCTAAAGCATTGCACTTGAGAAATGTCTTTCTTCTTAGAGGATCCCTTTCCATTGGGATTTCTCTTTCTTTTAAAAGATCCTTTCTTGTAGGAGTTTTTCTTATTCCTTTTATTAGACGATGTGTTGAGTGCATGAATATCTTCATCTATGTTTTTCTGTTTGTTTTCTTTTGAGGAGAGTCTTGTTTCTTCTTGAAGGCAGTCAGTTCTTAGCCTGTCAAACTTAGGGAGTTTGGATCTTGCACTTATTCCTTGAACAAAAGACTCCCATGAGTTTGGTAGGCCTCCTAGTGCAATTAGAGTTAATTCTTTGCTATCAATCTGATATCCAATTGTGGATAGTTGATCTCTCAGTTCAATAATCCTCATGAAATATGCATTAATGGACTCTCCTTTGTTTATTTGAGCATTGTTGATTTGCCTTTTTAAAGCAAGAGTCCTGCAGGTGTTGTTAATCTCATAAGTTTTCTCAAGAGATTTGAACATGTGGTATGCAGTTTCATGTTTTGCTAGGATGGGCACTATGTGATCCCTAACTGCATCTACTAGGATTTTCATGGCCTTTTCATTGTTTTCTGTCCATTGAGTTTTCTCAGATTCAGACTTTGGTTCCTCCAAGTTTTCTCTCACAAGTGAATCTAATTTATTCTCTCTAAGGATCATCATGATTCTAAATTTCCATGATGTGAAATTGTCTGCTCCTGCAAGGCGATCTTCAAATCTGATCACGCTTGACATTATGAAGAATGTGAAGTAAATTCGATTATGGAAAATACGAATTTTTCTTGAGCAGCTTGGTATTCAGATTTGATTAGGATTCACACAACGTGGCTCTGATACCATGTAAATGCAAACAAATTTGCAACAGGATGGGATCCTAATACTAAGAATAAACTAAAGACAGAAATTCTAAGAGATAAATACAAGTTTTCTGAATACTTCTCTTTATTGTTGAATGTACTGGATGCAGAACATTAATGGATTTCGATGATCTGCATAATGGAAATGGACTCAACCTTTGTATGAGGGAGACCCGCATCCAAGGGACACGTCTCTTGAGAGGACGTGTCTCCATGCTTGAAGACACGTCCGCTCAAGGGACGTGTTCCTTTGAGCGCACGGGTTCCATATCTAAGGAACACGCCTCTTGAGAGGACGTGTCTCCACACTTGGAGACACGTCCGCTCAAGGGACGTGTTCTTTGAGCATGCGAGTTCCAGAATATCTGATAACCATTCACGTTTAAACAGATTAACAAATATGCGTCATCAAACATGGCGTATATGATCATCATTTATATGAGTTCGATTTTATACATGCATTATAAAGTCGATTACTTATTTCCAGAAATATTTACAGAGCAAATAGATCTAATATAACAATGATGATGCTTATAGCAATCATTGTTCATATCAGACCTAAGCTATCATGTATCAACATTCTCAAAGATGACTAGATTTTCTTTTGCCTTTGATTATGTATTTTGTAAACCTTCACATGTTTCTATATTTTTGAAGGTGTCATTTTAGTAGGAAATGAAGATTCTGGTTCCCTGTAAGTAACCCTAATTTTTTTATTAAATTGAATGATATTAAGACTATTTTTTACATTACAAATTCCATAATATATTGAAGTATGAAAATTCAATGCACTTCAATCTATTTTGTGCATACAATTGTCTTTTGTTTTATTACTTTGGACACTAATGATTGTTTAAACTTTTCAATTGTATCCTTCCGTAAGGGAAAGGTGAACTTTATTTTCTTCATCTTCACATAAAAGGGCTCTCTTTGAATTTTTTAATTTGATTTCCAAATTGAGCATTCTACCTGGGGCTTTGTTGTACATTGTTAGAATATTTTTTTCAATATCCTTTATGATGATAAAGCGGGCCTTTCATAAACTATCTTCTTTTGAATCTGCTAGCGGGGCATTCATCCATTTTTACCATCAATTTCATTACCATAGTATTGAATTTTTTAGAGAACTTGTGAAACCCACAAATTCAAATCCTCCTTGAGAGCCTGTGCTTTGACACCATCAATGTCATTACCATAGTATTGAAATTTGTAGAGAACTTGTGAAACCCACAAGTTCAAATCCTCCCTGAGAACCTGTGCTTCGACTTGCCACTGAGTCGGTGTGACTCTGGCATATGTTGATGCATGATGAACACGCACTAAGTTGGCCTGTCATACTCGCCTGACATGGATGGAGCATATCTATCACTGCACCAGTGTATGAATGAGCAGAGGAAGCCACATGGCATCAGTTTTGGAATCGTGAATGTTCAGCTACATTATTTGCGTCAGTGATGTCTTGTGCAAATTTGAGTTGAGCATCCATTTCTTATGGTCATTGCCATAGAAATTTGAGCTGGGAATGCCAATGACCTGTTTTTGCTGCAACTGATTTAGTCGTCTTTCTGTTTATGTACAAGTATTTATGCAGGTAGTTGTTGGGAATAGAGGTGATGGTGGTATTTGCGTTGACATCTCTGCTTGAGCCAACTGGACAAGTTAAGAGATATAGGCAAGCCTACTACTTACCATTTATTATCATTTTTCATCTTCACAACTCTTATATCAATATTAGCAGCGTTTTTCAATTTTATGTGGTCCCATAACACCATAGAAGAAAATGTGTGCTGTGGCATGCTTTGACTTGGTCAAACATGTTTAATATAATAATTAGTTCATAAATAAATAAAACTATGGATAAGGTGTCCATAGTAGAGTATTATTTAAATTTTTGTAACTTTTTTTATTCAAATCTAATAAAAAATACTTCCCCAATGTTCTATCAACTCATTTGATACATTGTGTAACTGTTTTCTCCATGAAGTTTATGCTTTTTAAGGAATGTAAGTGTTTTTTTAAACTTGCTGAGTTCTGTCGAGTTTTCAATGAGACGCAGAGTCCAAGTCAAGATTGGGTATCCCGAATTTTGCTGAGTCATAGGTATTTGAACTTTATAAGCGTCGACTAATTCTCCTTTTGCTTGTTTCAAAAATTATATGTTTAGATATTGTTATCACGATTGAGAATTTTGAATTGTGTCATTCTTTTCACAAAGATCCCAATGTCAAAGTGACATTCCATGAATTTGTATTTTTCATTGGCCTTTTTTTGCAAAGAACTAATCCTAAATTTGGTTGACATGACATGTTAAGATCTGGAAGGTTTCATTGTTAGATGCGCCTGCTGCATGTTGCAGGTTCACTTGCAGCAAGGCATATTGCTGCAAGTGTTAGGAAGGCTACTGCAGGTGAATGCTGAGATGTTGCAGGTGCTCAATAAACCTCTACAAGGGTTTAGTAAGTTGTTACAGGTGTTTTGGTTTCGTTCCAAACAACAGAGGGTCTTTTGGGAAGTTGTTCCTAATTCTGCGTGGGTAGTTTGGGCATCTTTCTTCTGCTGGGATCGCTATTGTGGGCATAGATCAAAAAACTCAGCAGAAATTTTTTCTGACTCGTGAGTTTTTGCAAGACAAAACTGCTCCCAAGTCACTTGCCCAAAAACTCGGGTTGATATTTTTAGAAAATTGGTGAGATAATTGCCAAAAATGTGGCAAAAATAGCAAACACTTGATTGTATGCACGAGGACATTGAATTGTGTTGTTGCAGGTAGCGTGTGAAGACATCACATGAAGGATATGGAATGCAGGAATTGCGCCTTGTGAAGACCACCCTTGACCATCCACATGCCAGATGCCAAAATAACACAATCTTGTGAGCATTTTTTTCTAGTTGCAACCACAAGGGCACATCTTCCTGTCAAGGGCACATTGTTTGATTGTGAGTGGGTGATTAAATGTTTGTTGTTTGTTTGTGCATGGGAGGACATTGGGCATTTCGAGATGTGAATGTGCCACATTCAGGCACTTGCTGAGTTTAGTGACCATGACTTTGTCTTGGCTATGCTTAACTCCTTACAATAGTCAACATAAATTGACAAGCATTTATGCAAACTTGATAAGAGTGGACATCCACCAACACCCCACCTTAATAGATATAAGAAAATAAGAGCCAACTATACATGTGACTATGATATTGACAAGTAGCTGATGTCTAATAACAGTCAACCCATCCATGACAATAGAGCGGCCAATCCTTAATCATGTTTGCCTCATGCCCTCCATCATTAAACTCACTTTAGAATTCTCTCTATCAAGGATGCTGGTGCATATTTTATATTTTCCAAGGGGGGCATATGAAGGAACAGCAATTTTATCTTTCAACATTTATTTGAAGTAGGCAAAATCTGCCACATGAAATTGGATAGCATGTGCAAAGAAAAATTTGGCAACTGAAGTATTTGCCACTTTTGGTGATTCTAATTAAACACCCTACAAAATTAGGAGCCAATCTCTTTCCTTTGGTAGAATCCCCTCCCCTTTGAGTCTCAACATCCATGGTTTGGGTAGGAAATGACATACTAGATTGTGTAGTCCTATTAGCATTCCCTTGTTTCTTGCCTATGGACAACCTAGACACCTAAATGATTGTAAAACCTTGTGTAGCTGCCCCTATAATCCTTTTTAGGATTGAATGAGCCCTTCCCATAAGGTTTTAGGAGAGAAAAAGGTCATTCAAATAGGTTATTTGAACCCACATTACCTGCAACATTCACACACCTAGAAGAATTCCTAGTATCTCTATGGCCTATTTGTTGAATCTGAACCTCTTCGATTTCACTACCCTCATTGTTGGTCATGCTTTTCTTTTTTGAAGACACAATTGCAAGTGCAAACATAAAACAAAAAACCAAAAAGAAAACCTTAAGTGTTTGAAACTTTGATAGAGAAAAATTTAAAGAGATTTGTGTAAATGAACAGTGGATGGTAAACTTACCTCAAATGATTTAGTTTTGATGGTCTCATCTTCGTCTCATTGCTATTCTCTTTCTTTGTTGTATTCTCATAAAATGCAAAATGACAAAATGAGAGTTTTTTGTTTTTTGTGTTAGTGTCTTTGTTTTAGGTTTAGGGTGTTTGTTGTAAAGGGGTGTGGGGGCTTTTATGGCTCCTCAATCCTTTTATTATTTCATTTTTTTGTTATTCAAAAAATCGAAACTTTTGTAGGCTAGGCCATAGAGGTGGTTACTTGTTCCTGGAATGGTTGGGGAATGTCTAGACATCCCCTAGCCGTACCCTGCCATTTTCCTGCCATCATTTGTGATTTTTAAGTGTACTGGAATGTTTCTTATTCTTTTTTGGTAAGGGACTATCCTTGGACATTTCCTACTTGCACCCACACACTCAAAACATCTCAAGTGGGGGAACATTTGGAAATTTGAGGGACATGTCACCATGGAACAGAGAAAAAAACAAATAAATTAACTAAGTTCAAGTCTTTAATTTTAGTTTAAGTTATTAAGTTACAAAGTCATAAATGTTGTCCTCACAAATTTATGGTGGAAAAATTATGGTGAGAAATAACTTAATCTTGAACCTAAGTTGCTAGTTCCGGTACGGGGCCGGGCATGGGTACGAGAAACTGGTACATCGGTACGGCGATTTTTTTTTCCTTGGGTATGGTACGTTTGGGTACGGCTATATATATATGCAAAAAATAAAAAATATACAAAATTGTAAATACATTTGATAGTATGATATAGTATACTTCATCAATCATTAGTCATTAGTTCATCATTGAATCATTGATCGATGGTAGTGATAAAGATAAATGCCAATTGATAGTTCAAAATTTCAATATTATGTCATATATCATATATGTCCGAAGTCACGATTCAAATGAAGATCATTACAATTACAGACTTACAATGATAATAGGGATCCGGCGATAAACCATCTAGTTATTACAATATTGGATTAATGTCAATGTTTATACTGAAATAAATATTTTATAAATCCACTAAATTGACAAGCAACATTTAAGAAGCTGATAATGAAATAATACGTTCGAAATTAATTTGAATCCCAAGCTAAAACAGATCACAAAATGCTGCAACAAAAAAGGATGATCCTGATTGATATATGGCTCAAACTCAGTATAGGTATGGCCTGAACAAACTGACAAATAAGTTGTATAGAGGTGTTTAGATGCATCAAATCAGTCAATGATAGGTTGCAACCCTCCTAGAAACTCAGATGCTTCTTCTAGAAATTGTTACAGAATATTGCACCATAGGAAATTAACAATTTTTGCACAAGCATATTAATTTCAGTGATTCAAATTAACATTTTCTGCCTGGGAGTGCCTGGGAGTGCCCAAGAAGGACCCACAGAGAACCCGGGGCTGCCTGGGTGCTCCTAGGTGCTCCCCAAGGCGCTCCCGTACCCAAACGCTCCAGGAGCAGGCATGGGGTCCTTTTTTGAAGAACCCAGTAACATAGTCTTGAACTGTTGCCATCCACATTTTGTCTCAGCCTTGTAGCACTTCTAGGTGTGAGAACATTGAGTACACGAGGTGATTCACATGAAGAAGCACAATAGTAGAAGCAAATATTTTTCTTGGGAATTTCTAGGCAAACTAATAGAGTAAAGGTTTTTTTTTTTTTGGTTGTAATTTATTAGGATTAAATCAGGAATCCAAAACCATAAAAAAAATATACAAGAAATTTGCATAGCAGAATAATGAAGTTTTGTTTGTTCTAGAGGCATATATGGGGGAAAAAGTCAAACATTCAATAATTGGCATTTTTTTGTTCAAAATTGCATTGATCAATATTTTGAAAATCTTGTGGTATTTCAAGAAATTTATTGGTGTGCATGATAAGAAAGGATATCTTACAATTTCTTGCAATAAATGCTTCTGAGTGCATCATGTTCACTCAAAAGCACTTGAGTGACCTTATTTTTATACAACACAACTTGCATCTATGTGCCAAAAAGGTGGAAGGGTAGGAGACTCACGAAGCAATAGACCTAGATGACATTGATCCACTGTTGGGGGTGTAGAGCCCATGCTTTTTGTGGATGAGATTGCTGATTCTGAGATAAGTGGCAGAATGGGCAGCAGATGTAGTGGCATAGGGGGAGGCCAAAGGCAAAGTGGCAATAGGGGCTTCATTAGATGATCATGACATGCTTGAGGATGATATTGTTCCTCAATGGGGATCATCAATATCCAGTTTGAGGGCACCCACACAGTCACAGAGGAACTTTAGTCAGAGAAGAAATTTGTAAAACAATATTATAGATTTATAATTTATAATCATATTGATATGACACCATGATGTGCATTGAACATGTTTTTTCATCTATAGATGAAGGAAAAACTATTTATGACTTATGAGTTCTCTCAATTCAATTTTATACTTTTAAAAAAATTAATTTACAAATTTATGTGTTCTTTAAATGTTTAAAAATTTTGTTCAGTCCAAAATCCGAGTCAAATTTTGGGCCTGCCAAGTTTGATTTTTTGAACTATGGTATAGAGAATACAATTGAAGCTGGCAAGAGGATACATAAATGGCTAACCATAGCTGGAAGGCTACAACTCTTTGAAGCTATACCGGTCTATCTTTCAACTTTCATACTTGTACCCAGGGATGTGGAAGATCAAATTTCAGCAATATAAAGGAATTTCTTTTGGAAAGGGACTGAATCGAACTTCAAAATCCTTTTGGTGGCTTTGGTCTACACCATAAAACCCTCCTAAAATTTAGGAAGCCTAAACATGAAAATGTTAGATTTTTTATCCAAGCAATGACCATTAAACTTTTAGACTCACCCAAGGCCCTTTAACAACTGTTACAAACATCTTGATCAACAAATACAGCCTCTTTTGGATCCCCAGGGCATATAAAGAACATCCCTCATGCTCGGTCTAGCTAGATTCCTCTTAGAGGGATTGTACCAGGGAGAAACATACATCACTTGGCAAATGGGAAATGGACACATTGTGTTTTTGGAAATGAACAAAGGTTGTATTCCTCACAACTAGATGACCTTCCCTGAGCTTGACATTGGAACATCCCTTTCCACTATAGGTGCCACTTATCCAGCCATGGTGTATGGAACCCACCTGTGACAATCTAGCAGCACACTTTGATGAGGCCCCTTGAAAAACTTAGACACAGATGGGATAGACAGAATTATCAATCACATTGTACACCCATCACAGCCTTAAGTGAGATAATTGAAATTCAATCTGACAACTTCATTGAGGCTATAACACTAAGCACGAGTTTAGGAGTTTGTCAAGAGTTAAAATTCCAAAACCTTTTAATAATGGAGGGAGACCCTACTTATCAATTATCATCAACCATGTTACCAACCATTAACACTAAACTAGCATAGGCGCATAACAAGGTAGCTGCACACTGCATCCTATATGGAAGTAGATCATCCAATGGATTAGAGGATTCCAATTCAGCTGTAACACAAAACCTGTAAGTTCAATAAAGTGGTTGACCTCTTGTTTACCCTCTGGAAAAACTTGTTTACCCTCCCAAAGAAAGTCAAAACATGTGGTCTTAGAGAAGCTTTCCACCTCAACACACACCAAATATGTGTAGTAATTCAATGAGTTCTTCTTTGAAGGGACACCCCTTTGTACTCTATGTGCACATCCTCTCTTCACCTTGCCTACCCCCTTCCCAACTCATGGGTCCAATGCCATGTGGACTAGGCTTCCACCATGTCTAGATACCAAAATAACAAACACCCTATTCTTTAATATCTCCCTTCCACACTTTCACCATTCCCCTTCCTCACCTCCTCCCTCAAACCCCTCTCAACTCACCTTATTGATTCCTAGAACCTTGTCCCACCCTCACATTGTAACAAGCCTTCTAGACTTTTATGCCCACATTTCATCCCCACTCCCTGCCATTGTCTTCAATCCCGTCACATATACTTTAATCCCTTGTTCTTCCATGTAACAATCTTCCTTACACGTGTACTTTCTCATTCCTTGCTCTGTTTTCCTTTTGTGTCTATGCTTTCGAAATCCACAACAATTTGTAAGAACATCGATGACACAACTGCCTCAACATACCTAGTATATTGATCTCTTTTCTGTAGGTTGGTCTCCATTATACCTAGCAGATGGAAAATATTGCGCATTTTGAAAACTTGTTTTGCTTGGATGGGATTATGTCATGATGCCCTCACTAGGATATTTCATTGGAAATCCTTTTGATAGGTAACATACTATTAAAAATGACAAGCAAAACATTAATTGTATTGTCTATAAATTTATTACTCTCAACAGAAGATAGTAGAAATCTGGCTGTATTTAACATTGTTTCAGAGTTGTCTCTTTTCCAGAAGGGTTTCACCTTCCCCACAACATTCCCCAACAAACATTTTCAGCCAACCTATGCTATTGGTATAATCGTCTAGATGTGTTTGAAGAGAAAGTTCCATGAAGGCACAATGTTTGATTTTCACAGTTGGCCTCACTGTTGGCCCCTTCTCCACTCAACAATTAATGAAACTTTAGAACCTTAAAAGTTGGTCTCATTCAGCTCCTCAACGGAGCCCCTATAGACTCGTCACACAACCTCAATTGATGAGATTCAACATTAGACTGGAGGCACAAGAAGACCATTATAGTGACAAGGAACCATGGCGTGAGTTTTATGAGAAGTTTTGCATTCGGGGCACCTTGTCATCAAGATTATTTGTCTATTGAAATACCACCTTAGACATTCACCAACCACATCTTTCGACTCAACATAATAATGAGGAAAACAATGTCCAATGAAATTAAAGGAGCTAAAGGAGATTGAAAGAGATCCCATGGTTCAAGGAGGACCCTGTTGTTATATCAACAATCTGTTGTACCAAAACCATCTCCAATGGCCCCATTCCCCTGATTAGACAAGTACTGGCCTTAGAAGAAGACCTCAGCTGCTTGCTATGGCTATATAAACAGAACAGATTCAGGTTTTATGCACCAAAATCTTGTAGAACACCACTGACTTCAGAGTCTAACAGAGGAGGTCTAAAGGCAAAGGAATCATGCAAAACTGCGCCCATCTAAGAAAGAAAAATAATGCTAGGCAGTAAGTGGCTAGAGGCAGAGGCCTTTAGAGCCACAGCCCTATCAAGATTGATAATTAAGACTATAGGGTAAGAACTTGGGAGTAACTCGCCAGCTAATGAGCACTCAGAAGGCAAATAGGGTTGGTGTATTACTTGTTCTAAAGCTTGCTAGACAGGAAAAAACCAGTCCTCATTAAAACACTCAAATTTAGTCATTTTTTGCTTCATTTCATTTAAGATTTTGACCTTTCAACATATTTGTGCAGATCACATTTATTTGCAGGCAATATTATGCAATTCTGAGTGAGCATTGATTGATTGTAGTGAATTTATCAGCTGCATTTGATAGGTACAAAACTAGTTCTCATTAAAACACTCAAATTTGGTCATTTTTCACTTCATTTCATTTGAGCTTTTGACCTTTCAACATATTTGGGTAGTTTACATTTATTTGCAGTGCAATTCTGAGTGAGCATTGATTGATTTTAGTGACTTCATCAGCTGCATTTGATAGTTATGTAACATTTTTTCTGTTTTTTGCCTTCATTTTAGCTGTTAGGGTTTATACTTCTATATTTTATTTTTGATTTTCACTTATTTTCTTTTAGCTATGAGGGTTTTTGTTTATTTTTTTCCTTTGTTTCTTTTTTTACTAAGGTTTCATTTCATTTTAGTGAGAGAAAAATGGCATTCTCAAGCAACAGAAGTGGCTGCAAGCCTAGGGACCCTACTTGGAAACATGACATGATAGATACAGAGCCAGGGATGGTGATATGCAACTTTTGTGGGCTGTGTATGAGGGGAGGCATCAATTGCATCAAATTTCATCTTGCAATGATTAATGGCCGAGGTTTGCAATATGCAATGCAATAGACAAAAAGGTTTGAGTGAGGTGTTAAATCTCTCGTTGTGTCTTATGGAGAGAAGAAAATTGAGAAAAAGAGGACAGCTAGTGCATTGACATTTTTCATGAGTTCTATGTGGCCAGATGTAGATTTAGGGAGCTCTTCATTTTTCATCAGCCCAAGAATATGGGGATCTCATAGTACAGGCAGCCATAGTTGACAATCATAGACACATGGTTTCTCCATTTTTCAAAACACTCTTGGTGCGCAACTTTTGTTGGAAGGTACTGCGTGCAATCAGGAAATCATCATTACATGAAGTTGGCAATTGCCAATTTTTGCTACTACAATAACATACCATTTAATGGAGCAAGGAGCCCTTATTGGGAGGGATTGGTCACTACACAAGTCATAGAAGAAATTTGTAGGTTAAAAATATGCATTTGTAATTTTTTATTATATGTTATAAGTTTATAACTTATGACATATGGCACTATGATGTGTATTGAACTTATTGTCTGATCTATAAACGGAGGAAAACAACTTATCAGTTCTCTACTTCAGTTTTATGCATGTTTTTGAAGATTATTTTACAAATATATGTTTTTTAATGTCGGATTTTTTTTTGAGTTTTTGCCAAATCCAGAGTCTGAGTCAGCTTTTGGGTCTGCTAAGTTTTTGCAGATTTTGAGTTTTTGAACTATGATTAAAATATCACCATTGTACCTGTTTTGCAGGTCCAAGTCCAACAACATCAATCTACTAGTCCCTCAAGGCATGGGCCAACCGCCATCAAATCCACTCTACATCTTCAAGCTCGAACATACACTTTTTACCACAAATATCTCCTAGAGGCACAAACTACAACCTCTGCTCATTTCATGCCACAAGCCACTCAATATCTTAACACAAGTGCTGGATATGGTGATACCCCAATTCAGTGCATCTTTGGCCTCCCCTCACACTTTCAATGAAATCAGCACATCCCCTCTACTGAAGGGGAGTGCTCGGCCACATGCTCACTCTGAACCAGCGACATCTACTGCTATCATCAATGCTATCAAAAGTTTGAATTCCGCCATCCACAGAATGACAAAGGAAGTCAAAGAAGGTGGTCTCAATGCCCCTGTTCTCCGAAACTGCATCCTTCACTTGCTTGTGTGTGGTTGGTAACAATTCTAGCAACAAAGCGTTGTGGTTATTGAAGATGTGCTCCACCAAGACCCTACAAAATGCAAATATGTCAAGCTCCTTCAGGAAGTGGGCTACCCTTTTCCCTCTGTAAAAAGACAGAAAATAGGACTCCCTCTAGCCAAACCCAGCAAATCAACCTCTTGAAGGTACTCCTCATGAGATCCACTGCTGTCAACCTGAGCCCCCTAACTTGGAAATTAATCCACAGATCTAGAAAAAGAACCAGCAACTGGCTTGGGGGACCTTGTGTCTCACTCAGTCCCATGAGGATCTGCAATCTCCTGTCCAGTCTTATCTTTTTGAAGCACCCATTTCACTAGCAATGTGCAAGGATGGCATCTTTGGTTTTTGTGGTGAGCACCCTAGCTTACTGATTACTGTTTACTTTTCTCATCCCTGTTTGTTTCTACTTACTCTTAAGTAGATGGACTAATTGCTCACATCTTTTGGTTTTCTGCTAGCAACTTTTTCTCTATATAGTCTTGTACTTAACTCCAAGAGCCTACCATGAGCCTGGAGCTGATGTGCTGCTTTTTGTGGTGAGCACTCTATTGTACTGATTACTGTTTACTTCTCCTCCTAGTTTGTACTGCTACTTTCTCTTCTGTAGACAGACTAATTATTCACTTGTCCTCTGGTTTTCTTCTAGGTACTCTAGCTCTATGTAGTCTTGTACTTAACTCCAAGAACCTATTATGGGCCTGGAGCTGACTTGCTATTGTAATATCTCTTTTCTATCGAATATAACTTTTCCTTTTGTTTGAACACAAATATGGATGTAAAAATCCTACCACCAATTAAGTTTTGCTATTTCAAATCAGCAATAATATTCTCCAATAAATCAAGTGCCTTACCAAGGACTACAATTTAGTATTTTACTATTTTGGCATGTATTTAAATTAACAAGTAATAAGATTGAAGTTACTTAAATATTTAACTAGTACAGATATCTTAAATACATCTATCTCAAAAAATGTTGAGAGATATCAATCTTGAGTTATTTTATTTTACAACTATTAAGAATTATTTTATTTTATTTACATTGCTTATTGAAGAGCTATTTTTTATTTACTTAAAAGAGTTATTTTGTTTTACTTTTAAAACTATTTAAGAATTATTTTGTTTTATTATTTTGTTTAGTTTATTTTTATTTGAAGAGTTGTTTTTCTTTGTTTTGGCAATATTAACTTGTTGTGAGTCAAGGTGTCTCAACCTTGGTAATTCCTAAGTTATTTATTTATTCTTATTTTACATTTTCCCATTGATAAATACCATTTCTGTCAATTAAATATTTGTGCTCCATCAAGAGGGGTGTGAGATTTTGAGTTGGCACTTTTGCCACATGTCAGTGCTTTGAAAAATAAGTTATTAGTTGTCAAAAGATGCCCATTTAGTGGTCTAACATGGAAAACTTATTTTTAAAGATGTTATGACAGATTCTATGACCACTGTAAGGGCTAAAAGTAGGGGATATCATTTTGGACGTGAGAATCATCTATGACATGCATAAGATAATATTTGCATAAGCTATTGGTGGTCTATGACACATGCAAGAGCATCTCCTATTTTCGAGGGATTCTTATGACAACTTGTAAGAGGGTGTAATGTCATGTAAGAGACCATGTTTAACATGTAAGGGTCGTATGGATTTTTACCATGGTATTTTAGAACCTTGTTTTGATCCATGGTAATGTTTTATGGTGGTATTTTGAGCCCCCATGAGTCTATATATTGAGGAGTTGAGATGGAGACATTATGAGATGTTTTACTATGTATTGTAATCTCTTTGAAGAATAATACAAATTTACCCTCTTTTCTTGGTGGAGTTTTTTTTTACCTAAAAGGGTTTTCTGCATGTAAAACCTTGTGTTATGTGTATAGCTCTTGAGTTGTGTGATTTCTTTGCAGTTTAAATAATTTCTCCATTAATTTCTACAAGTTTATATTTCAGATTTGCAAGTTAAATCAGATTTCCATATTGTAGTGGTTGCCTTCATTTCTATCATAACTTGGGTAAGGCACTCAAGAGCTGCAAAAAAAAGCTTTGAAAGCCTAGATTAAAAGGGAGCAACAAAACCTTGTAGATTCACTTTGAAGAGCTTCTTGCAATCTTCCCAAACTGAAATGAAGGTTATTGAAACACAGACTTAACTATTGTATTCCTACTGTTCATATACACCAATTTCCTAACTTGAGTCCCCATTGCCGAAAAAAAAAACCTCCCACAACTTCGTTTGTAGTTGTACAACATTATCTTGCAAATTACCTTGACCCTCCCTCCAAAAATCGAAGATTCAAAGTTTTAGCCACATTATCAAAAAATGGAGAGGGGGGCCAAATTATGCAGGCCCCCTTATAGCCTTCCTAAAACAATTACATTTCTTATATTTCTCCAATTCAGCCAGGGGCAGGATGTCCATAGGGTCATCCCCAATCTCTTCGTCACAACAAAGATGTACATTGAACATAGGCGGTAAAATCTTCAATCATCTTCTCTCCTCCAATTCAGTCCTACCTCCTTACCCCATCAGCACCTGTCAACACACACATATCTCTACCATTCTCTTCTTCCCTTTGTTAGATGCCATGGTTATGGAACATCCACTTGAGCAACACACTTCCAGCAATCAAGCGATCAAAATACTTAAATTACCAGCTACTGAAATCCCTTCTAACCTGTTTCACCAACCTTAAAACCATTACCTGTTAGCAAAATGATTACGCCACTTGCCTCCAAAAATGTTGGGAAACCCTTGGTAATTAATTATTACCTTAATTCTCAAGTAACCCATTACTCTTCTTCATTACACACATGCCATTAGTCCAACTCCCATTGTCCCACCTTCTCATCAAAGCTCCTTATTAGGCCAACCTGAAGAGCTATTTTTATTTACATAAGAGTTATTTTATTTAGTAAGAGTTATTTTATTTTACTTTAGAGCTATTTAAGAATTATTTTATTTTATTAACATTGTTTATTTTTATTTACTAATAGTTTTATTTTATATGGTTAAGAGTTCTTTTATAGTTATTATAGAATTATTGCATTTTATTTACAAGATATTTTATGCTTTAGTTTTTTTTAAATATGTGTCATAAATTTTTTTTATGTACATGTTCATGACATGACACTCAGTTGATGCCATTGTAGAACATCCCTCGGCATAATTATTTGATCATGATTTTTTAATTTTTTTGGCACATTCTCCTCTCTTAGAAACGATTTCATTAATGCGTGCACATCACAATCCGAGAATAAAAACGTTGAAGACATTTGAATTTCCTCATGACCATTGGTGTCACTACGTTCATCCAAACTATTTAACGTCAACCTTCATGGATTTTCGTGTACAGTCAACTTGCTGTCAATCACAGGCTATTCTTTGATGGTGGTCATAGTCTACATGGTAGATGCTTTGATAAAGGTCTTATTCTACTAGGCTCCCAAGTGCTTCACAAGATATATATGTCTTGATGGAGGTATATGCGTGTAAAGTTTTATAGTTTCTCTGCTATCCTAGCTTCCCACATTTTGAAATATCATGTTCCTGTGTATAATCTTGTGTCTTTTTTTCTCTTTCTACCGTACTTCGTCTATCACTTGGGTGTCTTTTAGTACAGACACTCATTCCTTGCATTTGAGAGAGACACCATTCTTTCAAGTATTCATCTTTTCTGTTTTTGCCTCCGGTTAATAGCTACGATTCTTGGGCGTACCCTTGAGGATTTGAACTAGGGTCCTGAAAAATGAGATGGCAGATTACTTAGTTTTGGTCATTTTTGGACTTCAATAACTCTTCAAGTTCCCTTTTCCTCTTCTTCCAAGGAATCTAGTAGAAATTTTGTCAACGTATAATCATTCTGGCAATATTGTAATTTTCTTCTTTAGAGGTGTTTCCTTATACTTCTTTCATTTCCATTGTGACTAATGCAATCATCCATTTTCTATACTGAAGATATAATTCGCATTTATTTCAATAGTTTTCAAATGTTTCCCCCTAATCTCCTTGGTCTATAATTCAAGTGGCTCAATTCTATTCTTATCAATCTTTGTATCGCATCTAAGCTGTGCATAATAAGGCAGTGAGAAGTACCCATATGATATCCAATTACAGTTTTTAGTTAAGCAAAAAGGGAAAGTAAGTAGGCCTAAGAACATTTAAGGTGGGTCTAGTTTGATATATATAGTCAACAAAGGAGTTAATAGGGAACAAAGGCCATATATGCCTCTTAATAAAAATATTTCTATTCAATAAATACACTTGTCATCCCTCAGTTAAGAACTTGAGGAACTTGGCTGTGCAATTATTTTAACATGGAATTTAACCCATCGTTTATGAGAATGCTTTATTATTAATGATGGCACGGACAAAATTATCTTTCAATTTGGAGTGATTTCATGAGACTTGATTTTGTAGGTTTGGTTTTTAGGATAAACTGTTTTATGCTTGCATTGAATTTGAGCTATTAAATGCTATGAGACAAACCTACCATAGAAACAGTAAATATGTTAGTATAACAAGGCTTACACAATTGTTGTTCTTGCTGCATGCTTGTTAGTTCAAATAATTTAAAATTTGAAACATGATAACATATATTTTACTAGCACTTGCATCAGGGGGTGCAAGGGTTACCCGATAGGAAAATATATAGAAGCAAACATTTAAAGGAAGTGTATTGTTAAATATATACATTCTTGTTTGCATTGTAAACAAAATGTTTGTAATACATATTTGGAGAGTTTCGAAATAGAATGAAAGATTTACATTTCTCTATTACATATTTTCAGATTGAAAATTGTATGACAGATTTGTTGTTATTTCAGCTTGTGTTGAATCTGTGTTCGAGGATTCCTTGTGCTATTACGAAATGCAGTTGGTACTTTTTTTTTCCTGTTTCTTTTTATTTTCCCTACACATTCAAAGAAAAAGTTAGTGGACCAACAACGCAAATGAAGTTGGAACTTTCTTTCTTTTTTCCTGTTTTGTTTTCCTACACACTCAAAGAAAAAGTTAGTGGACCCACATTAAGCTGGTAATATATAAACAGCAAAAGTTGCATTAAAAGTGAAAGTAGTTGTTGGTTAGAAAATAATTTATCGGTAGTATGATTGATGCAGTTGAGGCAAACTATGAAAATTTACAATAGCATCCTGCATTTGATGACGCTGTGTGTTAGTATAGAAAAAGTAATTTATATTGTATGGAGATGGTAAGTAAAATAGAACAAAAAAAGTATATGCAAATAAGGGTGAAATTCCATATGTGTACTTGCACTATATAATTAGAGATGTAGTTGTACTTCTTCCTTTTTCTTGATAATTGCATATGGATTATTTTTCATTCTTGAATATCGATCAAAGGAAAATGGTGGATCTATCCTAAAGCCATCTATTGATTTCACTCTAGATATAGTTGTAAAAGTTAAGCCTTGTCTTTCTTTTTTACCTATATTAATTGTAGCTATGTTGAGTGTTAAACCTGGGGATTTGTGTATGGTAATTGCCCATGCCATGCATAGTGGTAATTGTCTACGTATACCTAGAGATATAGGACTTATTGGTATAGTTGTTGGGGCGTTTACATTCCAAGGTGGGCCATTGTAAGTATCAAATTTTACTACTACATACAACGGTGAATCTGTGTAATGTCCCCTTCTCATCAGTAATCTGTTCTGTCACTCATCAGCCTATTCCAGAAGCCTGTAGGCTTGTTTGATGTAAAATTAGGGTTTCCAGTTCTGAGGTTCTTTGGCATTTCTGTGAGTTTACTATTTATAGTAAATTCTATTTTAAGCAGTATGGAGTTTGTCAGCTTTCAGTACATCATTTCCATTTGGAGCAATTATTTGCAATTCATGTCTGATTTCTTAAGGCATTTTTATGATGAATAAAGGCATTGAGGTTATAATTTGCAGTTGACCCCTTTGGCCTAGGAGAACAACTTTAAGTTGTATTTGAAAGAGGGTCTTGGAAGGGTGACACCTTCATGAGTTGATTTATTATTTATTGATAAAAACATAATGCCTTGGAATAAGTGGATGCTTTTTTTAAAAGAGATACTTTTAAAATAAAGTGAAATTCATAATATGCAAAAAGGGATGCCATCTCGAGGAGTTAATTGTTTTTTGGAAATTTGAAAAGATTCTTAGGTCTTTTTGTGTGCTTTCTCAGGAATTCGAAGAGTTTTGTGAGCTTCTATTTAATGAAGGTTTTTGCTCCAGCCTTGTACCCATTCATGTTATCATATTGTTATGCTATCGGATTGACATCTGAAACCTTGCTTCGAGGATGCTACCTCCTAGCCATTAACCAATTTCGTGTTTGAAATACAACACCTAGTTGGACTTTGCTGCTTCTCATCCAGACTAGCAGATTTGTGCTCAACAGTTGAAGTTATGATGAAATTTCCAGATTTTGAAGTTGCTAATGCATCTATAGTTGAAAGTGAATTTTGTTAGCAGCTCTTGGAATAAAATTCATTTGGTTCTGGGTACTTTTGCATTGCATTTGTTTGCCAAGGGCGCCCCTTTCCTCCAAGTTAGAGATTTTATTTTGAAGTCTCTAATTTTTAAAAACAAAATTGCCCCTTCTCAAGGCTGTACCATTTAGCTTGCATTGGGAAGTGTGTCAGAAATTAAAGACCAAGTTTTGTTGCTGTTTCTTCATCCTAGCATGGTCGCCTACCTTCTAGAAGTCCATAGCATTCAGTCTCATTTGATTTGGAGGTGAAATGAGTGAGTTATGAATATTTTATTGATTCTCCAGTTGGCTGATAAGAAATTCCAGAACTCTGTTTTTATATCAGACTCATATTTTCTATTTTGGTCATAATTCTATCATTGGAAAAGTAAAGGAACATCTTAGAACTCATTCTTCTCTTCTAGTCTTATTTCTCTATCATTGTAATACATGTTTTTGCAGTCTTTTGAATTGTAAGGTTTTGATTAGTAGTACTAATCCAACCTATGTTATTGCTGCAACTACTTGTTTTATTTCCTATTAATTACTCCTGGACAGTTTACTGCTAGTGCGAAGAAAGAACTTGTTATATCATTGTACCCACTTTCAAGTGGTGAATCCCCACAATTCTGTGGATGCCCGCCGCAGCGGATGAATTAGATTGCTGTAGCTTCATGGCTGGTTATCCGCCTACTAGTTTCAATTTTAAGTAATCACTTCGTCATATGTTAGCACCTCGCCCTCAGTGGGATCTTGAGTGCACATTCTTGACGTTGAGTAGTTTCTTTCAAGTACTGTTCTTTAATTTCTCTGCCATATGACAACACCTTTCCATCATTTGGATTGAGTGTGCATTCTTGGCGTCGAGTTCCTTTAAGCTTGGTTTTCAGTTTGATGCTAACGCTAATCCAGTTGGCTATTGCTGGTTTATGTTGTGTAATTCTTTCAAAAAAATTGGTTAGCATATTTCAATCTGGGGGTTTAGAGCTATTTGTGTAGACAATATCTAAGACCTCTCTAAGAGAACCATTAACAAGGCCTCTTTGAGTACACAGGTTTGTAGTTAACATGATACGTTGGCCTCTATAAAGTAAAGAGTTCTAGGGGAAGCTGGTCATCGTCATTATTGATGTTTGATTTTGTGGATGTTTTTATTGCAACACTAAGTGCAATAGGAGCATTTAACAGTTGAAGCATTTTTTAATTGTGGGTTCCAACTAAATCATTGGTAGGAAATAGGTGCATTGATTTGTCAAAATATTCTTTATCATTGTTTGATAGTAATGTGTTTGTGCGATTCATTAGTAGTTCCCAATCTTCTTCAGTTGGTTTTGCATTACAAATGTTTTGTAGAGTTCATCAGAAGTCAATCTGTGTTTGAGTGCCCCCGTTGATGAAAAATTAGTTCTAATGTAACAATTATAGTGAATTGTTCCCACAGGGCTTTTGCATTTGTATGTGAGGTGTAGATAGGTTTGTCCATAACAGGGGGCAATTGTGCCAAGTCACCTACAAGAACGATAGATGTTCCACCGAAACACAAGTGCTGATGGTGGGGGGAAGCTTCACGTAGCCTAGTATTTATTTTCAAGAGTAATTTTGGGCCTATGAAGCTCATCTCATCAATAAGGAGGCATTTTATGTCTCATGTTCTGTTGAAATTTTTTAAGTGATTGACCCTTAAATGGTTACATTTCTTTTATTGGAATCTTTAGGGCTGAATGTACAATCGATGCATGTACATGTTGAAAGTTGTGATTCTTGTAGGAGCAATAACAAGGAGTGGGCTATATTCTTTTGATATTAAACTGCAAAGTGAATGTCTAATGTAATGAATCAAATAGGATTTTCTTGTACCTGATGTTCCTTGTATGATCATGTGTAAGGGTTTCTCGAATGATCTATCGTTGTAATGTTCGAGAACAATGGTAAGAGCTAATTGTTGTTTGAGAGAGAGTGGATATGGGAGCTCGTTAAATTCAAATGTTGTTTGGCCATCTTGTTGGGATATCTTGTTTGTGCTTATGAAATATTTTGCATCGTCATGTAAATTTTGAGGTATTGAAAAGAAATGCATTTGTACAAAAAAATAATTTCTATAATCTAAATTAAACAAATTAAATGAGAATATAACCTAAATAGTAATAAAAGTGAGGATTAAAATATTAATTAAACTAAAACAACAAGATAATTGTATTCATCAAAGAAAAATTAAAATATAACACTAATGAAGTAAAATTCAACAAATTATTTATTAAAATAATGAATAGCAACTTATACAATTTAATTTAAAATTACATAAAAAAGTAATTAAAAATAAAATACTTTAAAACTAATAATTAAGTTTATGTATCCATCAATAATAAAATACAACATGAAACAGTTTGTGTACAATTTTAATTTAATTTTATTTCCATTACAAAGAAATAAATATTAAATCGAACAAAATGAGAAAGGTAAAATTTAAATTTGAAAAATAATAAATATTAAATCGGACAAAATGACAAAGGTAAAATTTAAATTTGAAAAATATTTCAAGTCTTTCACTTCGGCTAATTCAATGTTAAATTTGGTTGTCTACAAAGAAGAGATTTTTTTTGTAACTTTTTTAATTGTCTATCTGCGTCATAATTTTTGTTCTCAGTTCAAAAAAATTTACTAACCCTACCTTATTTTTCTTCACTAAACAGAGACCTACATTTGAATGTCACGAAACTTCTTCCCATACATGACATAACATGGCATGACAAATGAAGAATCTAGATATTATTTAACTTATCTAAAATTAAAGCTAAAAAATAGCTTTTCCATTATTATTCAAAATTAGACTTGACCAATCATAAATAATTGTGTTAATCTTTTATTGGTGTGAATAATATATTAATTTTTTTCCTTATATTTTGGCAAACATGTTGGGGAGACAATGGTTGGTCGTTAGGGTCATTATTTTGCAATGAAGCTTATGCTTACTAAGCCTAAGCAAAAGAATTGAGAAGGGCAGTCAAAAGTAGAGAGAATCTACAACGTAGTTGGTGATTGGGATTGTAACAATGTTCGTTTCCAAAATCCCCGATTACAAATCCCCAAGTTTCTTGTATTCATTCATCAAAAATAAAAGTTGGCGAGTTTGTGAAAAATAAAAAAAATGAAGTGGAACATTTTTGTCCAAAACTGAAAGCTTTTAATCTCTCACAGTCATCAAGTGAAGCAGGCATCAAAGCTTTGTCCACTCTCATTTTTTTGTCCTCATTAAAATAAATCATTAAATACTTTCTTCCTTGTATTGTCCTAATTGCTCCCCTCCTTTTCCTTTTGCCTAAAATTGCGGTTGTTGTATCGACTCAGATGAATAGCAGGGCGATCCCATTCTGGATCACCTTTTGCACTGTTGGATTCAAACGATAGTGCGAGTTTTTAAACTAAATTCTAGTCCTAATTATTCAAAGTTTGAATTTTTCATTTTAAGAAAAGTAATTGGCAAAATACGTGATTGTCACAGGTAAATAGCAAAGTTAAAATTACTTTTGCTTGTTTTACTTTTATGATTTTTATCTATTGGAGTGACCAACTCTGGCGGCGAAAGTGGAAGCAATAATACTGTGGCACGTGAATATCAAAGTTAAAATAGCAAACAACTAGGAGGGTGTGGGAGGAGAATGACTGTAAGCGAAGTGGAAGGAGAATGCCAAGTAGGCCGGGGATTCCTGTAGTGCAAGGCTAGCCACCTTTGGTATTGCATAAACAACCTCAAAAATCAAGTGAAGCGCATGATTCCAAAGTTGTTAAAAGTTTAAACTTTTCTAGATTGGGCCAATTCCAAATAACACTTACTCCTTTACTGAAGCCAATATTTCATACCAGTGCGCTAAAAACACAACCTCTGAAGGTAAAGGGTGGGGATATTGATGGAAGTGCTTTAGTAACTAAATCAGGTAAGCTTTGAAAGTAACATGTTAATAGATTTCAATTATAATAGACATCACTAATTTATCTAGATACCCTGCTGCAAACAGGATATTGCATAGTGGATCGAATTGTAGAAGGGCATTGTAACACAAAATCCCCACTTTAAAAATGAATGCCTTACATTAATTGTGGATTGTGTAGTTAGCGTCAACTTTGGGCAGAGCATCGTTCAACTGGCAAAGGTAGAAATTATACATTTGTGTTTCAAACAATTTTGTTTTTTAATTTAGATTCTATTCTAATACTTTGTATCCACAGCTCTAGAAATATAAGAGTGAAAGGAGAAAATAGTGAAAGTTTAGATCGAAATCAGTAAAATAGTAAAAATGTGTAGATATAACATAACTATCATTCCGTTTTTTTTTTGTTTCTTTCTGAACTGCCCTATAAATTCTCTGCTAATTGTATTCTTCTGTAATCCTTGTCGCTAACAAACTCTGTGCAGTGTTAACTCTTTGCAATGTGTAATTCTTCGTAAATGTAGTAGGCTCTTGGTAACTTTTTTGTTATAGTATGTAGTCTTTTTGTACAATAGTTGAGGTGGTGAAAGTGGAAGTGGTGCTGAACGAAAGGATTGGCAGCAAAAACCTAAATCTTCCAAGAAACCCTTCTATCCATTTATTCGAAAGAAATATCTATGCACTTCATTTCATCGACTTTTGAGTTGGTTCGAGCCATTAAATGTAGTGATAAAAGATGATTACTTTGCACTTCTGCAAATCCCATCAAATTGATTGTGGAGACTTTGCACTTTTGCCGATCCCATCAAATTGATTGTGGAGGACTCTCAACTGCATACAACCAGGTAAATTGATTTCACCAGAGCATGAGACAGGTTGGCAATCCCATCGAATTATTTTTGGACGACTGTCAATTGCAAACAACCTGGTAAACTGGTTTCATGGGAGCGTGAGACAAGTTTCAGGCCGAAACCTCACACAATATATAGCCTATCGGCTAACTATCGGCTAAATATATAATTTAAAATATTAATATAAACACCGAAATGCTACCAAATAATAATAGTTTAACATGTATAATTTATCATAGTGTACATGAATTTTTGAATTAGTGTACGGCAATTTTATATATAATTTACGCCGAAGGCGTATCCTATTTGAGAGAGATCAACCTAGATTTTGAAATCCACGATTGACCTTTCTCCACAACACCTGGCCAACGATTGAAAAGAGTTTAACCGTTGATCATCTTCTCTTGAACAAGACTAATTTTTGTGGGCTCCACAAGCCCGCTTTAACAAATTGGTATGAGGGCAACATCTTTTGTTTCTCACTGAAGAATCTAATTTGACCTCATCTGCCACATTATTCTGTGTTTAAGGCCACCTGGGTGGTGAGAATTACAAGATTATTCCATTATAGAGAGAAACAAGGAGAAATCTTACCTTCCTCCAACACACAAAGATGCATAATACGTGCATAACTGTACTTGAGATCTTCTGTTGAGATTCTATAAAATGATTTTCTCATTGAAGTTCGCCGAGCTTAGTTGGTTGATCAACAGATTTTTTCTTGCATTAACTGTTTATTGGTCGCCGATCTTCTTGCTTTTTTCCTACACTCCAACTCTGCGTTCCTTCGTCGTAAGTCTGGTGGTGAGGCCCTGATTGTTTGCCATTGGCAGAATTGCAAGCCTCACACCGAACTTCATGGCCTCCAACACGAAACTCCAACCCAAGTGGCTCACAAATCTTCCCACCAATATATGCGACATGATGTGGAGTTGCGATATTTGATTTGATAGACGTTTGAAACTCAGAGTTATGGTAATTAATTTGGTTAACAACATGCACTATCATGCACGTAATTGAAGGAAAATAATTTTCCACTGCCTCCTTTCTTCTACAAATAGACCTTTATTGAATAACAGTTGCACAGAGCTTATTAAAAACTAGGATAGTAGAAGAACAATTTTGAATTTGTACAGTTGTGAAGAAGAAATAAGGTATTTAGTTTCGGTAATTTGCATATTTGTTTTACTATAACAAAGTGTTCTATTACCTGTTTCCAATATTATACCTGTGTTTATTTTGATTTCTAAAATCACCAATCTGCTACATTTAGGAAAAATAACATTTGCATAGAGCTTATTATAAAAAAGGATTGTAGAAGAACAATTTCGAATTTATTTTTGGTAATTTGTATATTTGTTTTACTGTAATTGCTTAGTTCTTGATCTCCCCAGTCTATATCTTCTCTAGCCTGCAAAAGCCCACAAGAACAAATTCATACCAACAATTAGAGAAAAAGAGATTTATAAAACTCTTGACCATTAGATTTAATAAGGCCCTTCCATATATTGTTTATGAGGCTCAAATAGGTCCTCTAGAAGAAAAAGCTATGCATAGTCCTTCTCCCTTTGTGGAATTTTACAGAACCTCTGGAGTATTTATCATCCTGCATTGTCTTGATGGCCATTCTTACTTCATCCCTCGTGATGTCTTTTCTAAATCTATGGCTTCTTGGCTAGAATTTTTTCTTGCAACCACTATCTCACATATTTTCTCATTCCTCTCTATACATTGGTTTACCCAATCACTAGATAAAACATTCTTTTAGAAATCAGATAAAGCTTTGCATTTTTTATCATAATCTGTAATTTCTTAGTTCTTGATCTCCCCATTCTATATCTTCTCTCTAGTGCATTTGGCCTTAGATTTTGAAGAAGAAAAGGTTCTACACCTACTTTGAGCGAGGTCATTTTAGTTCTGATTTTAACTGCTCGTGCTTTGAAATTTAAAAGTACTCTTTACTCACTTTTGACTTTCACATATACATTTAGAATGTTCATATTTTTCAGGATTGTCTTGCATTCATCCTTAGCTGAGAATGGTTGTAAATGAGATTTTTTGAATGTCCTTCTCATAGCACGTGCCTCTGCTTTCCTGTATACTCTGATTGATTTGCATTGCTATAAAAATATCAACTTGAATTGCTTTATTGAAAGAATTTTGCTTCTAAGCAGTTCCTTTTTAACAATTGTAGAGCTCAAGGTTGTTTTTTGATGTTGTTGTTAGGCCAGATGCCAATTTGGTAGATGTGGCCTCTCTTGTGAAAACCTACAAGGGTTCGGTTTTTGAGGTATAAACAAGTAGTATATGTTTATTTTGATATCTAAAACCACCAATCTGCTACTTTCAGGAAGAATAACATTTGCACAGAGCTTATTAAGAACAAGGATTGCAGAAGAACAATTTTGAATTTGTACAACAGTTAAGAAGAAATAAGGTATTTAGTTTTGGTAATTTGCATATTTGTTTTACTGTAACAACTATTACTTTACAAATTTTTGTTTCAACATTTCAACATGAATTTTTGGTTATAGAATTTTTGAATGATACATAGCTACGCTAGCCTCCAGACTGAATTTCTTGGTAGCTTTCTAGTTCCCCAATATTGAATGTGCATGAATTCATTCTTAAGATCTGAAGGGTTTTATTGTATTTTGTAGATGTTTTAGCTCAATGTGTATAAAATGCCTAGGGAAGGAATCCCTCTTTAGATATTTTTCCCATCTCTGCTACAAATTTTGTTGTTTTGAAACTCATAGAGCGAGTTTATATTCATTTGGGTTTATTTATGGTAAACTTGGGATTGTTTCATTTTTTGTGGAATTGCTGAAATGGGTTTGCTTGCATGCCAGAGTGTACGGATTTTCATGCTAATTGTTGGATTGGGTTTTCTTGGGTTATTTATGGTAAACTGTGAATAGGCTTGTTACTGAAATGGGTTTACTTAGTAGTTGAGTTTAATTGTTGGCAAACTGGAGTCAATTCGTTTCTGTTTAGTTGTTGTAATAAGTTTTCTTGCAAGCCAGAGTGTACTGTGTTACATGCTATGAGTTTGAAGGAAACCCAGGGATTTTTCTCTGACTGATATATCATCAAAGACATTAGATTTCCAAATTTTATATTGACTAATTAAGTGTACTATTTTTGAAGTTAAATTCAAAAATAACACATTTAATTGATATATCATTATTTTTTACCATTCTTTTTCTTAGAGTAGTCTATGTTTTTGTGAGTTTTAGCATTGGAGAAATAGTGTCCTGCAAGAAGAGTATACTGATGCACAAGTAGTTTGTCTAGTGTGGTTATTTATTCTGGAGCCATGGAGGTCTCTTTTAGGCTTTGAGCTTGAAACGATCATAGGAAATTAGATTATCAAATTTGCTGTGAGTATGTGGATTTGGAGTAATCAATGTGGTGTAATTTTTCTAATTTCCCATTTGCCTTTTCATTGATCCCAAGTTTGGGTTCCAAGAGAAAGGGAGGCCCGATAAGTTGAAATGGTGATGCCAGATGCCTTCATTTGCGCTGCAACCTACCAATGTACATCTCCCAAAATCCATGTAGATTGTTAAATGTTGAAATTCTGTTTGATCTGATTTTGAGGCATTATGTATTAAATCTAAAATTTGACAAAACATCAAATTCACTTCATGCAGTAAGCTAATACATACAAGGAATTACCTAATTAGATGTAGATTAGGTGTCCATTTGCTAATGAATTTTAAATGAAATAAGTCAAACAAACAAAAAGCCTAAAAGTTTTTCTTAAATTGTTGTTTCTGTATTTTGATGTCAGAAAATTCAAAATAGTAATACATAGCAAGTAAAATATATGTCAATTAGCAACAAGAAATAGATCAATGCTCTTATGGGTGATTGGTATGGACAAGGTAGCAAAATTATTATTATAAGTAGATGCTATTTACCATATGAAAGGGTTGGATATGAAAGATGTATAAGTTTCAATTTCTTTAGTTTGAAGATTGTAAATGGTTTAAAATTACTAGTCATGCAAGTTATATTTAGATGATAATTTGGTATATAATTTAATTGTTCATGACAAATAGATCACACTAACTTTACAAGCATGACAAAATTTTCAATTGACTTTAATTTTTCTTATTTTTACATCTTTTAGTTACTTTAGTTGCAGTCAAATGTAGATTAAAATTAGAATTCTAATTTACTTTACTTGTAATCGCGTAACTTCACCTCCTTCACAAAATTGGGATGGAACATCCGCAAATGTAGTAGATCCCTCTAATGAAATCACCAGTACTTGCTTTGACAATTTGCAAAAGATACAAACAGTTGTTCGAAATATACAAAAATTCCAATGTTATGAGGTGCAAGCAATGGAAGGGACATTGCACGAATTCCACTACATTTGTGACAAGTTGGCTGCATTTGTTCATTTCTACGAGAAATGCACGCTGATGAGATGTACGAAATGGGTGGAGCGCTACACATTAAACGTGCTTTTCATAACTATATAAACAATGCTTGAAGAGCCATTGTTCTCAAAATATGTACATAGTGCATTGTTGTAATGTGAATAAGAGCACTCACAATCATGAATAGTGTCCTACTTTTTTTTATTGTAACTCCTTCATATGGTGGCACACTATGGCACAACTTCACAACAGTGGTAACTTTGACCAGAATATTTTGACAAGTTGGTGATGCTCCTTCCCAAATAGCTTTTCGTGCACTTCTCTCAAATCTACGAAATGCAGAGCCTACACAAGAAGACTGGCAAGTTCTAATGTCACGCTCAAGTTCATCACTTATCACTGAAGAAAACTCTGTTTTCTTATCTGCCATACACCTTTTTGCAACAAATGAAATGGTGTTACTACACAACAAATGTATGTTGTTGTCTTTGGCAACGCCTATTGCCCTTTTCGCTGCAGAGCAACTGAAAGGGTTAGCATGCACATATCTAGATGAGGAGCAACTTCAAGCTCATATTTTGTTGTCTATTGGCCAAGAGGTCGTGTTATGCTTTAACATTTCGGTTGAAACAGGGCTCGTCAATGGCACACTTGGTCAAGTAAAAGCAATTGTATACAATGAAGGTGAAAAACCACCTCAACTACTCTTATTTGTTGTTCAATTCAAAAATTAAATTGGACCACCTTGGGACCATAACTATCCAAACAATGTCCCCATAACCCCGCTAACCCGTGGGCTTCGCCATCAAATTCCACTTAGAATGGCATGGGCATTGACAATACACAAGTCACAAGGATTAACGCTTCAAAGGGCCACAGTAGACATTGACAACATTGACCGGCAAGACCTGACATTCATTGCTATTTCACGAGTACCTAATCTACAAAGTCTTCGCATACACCCATCCTTCACATTCCAACGATATGCACACATGCAACAAAGCCCATATGTTGCACGTCGGAAAAATGAAGAGAATCGATTGACAACAATGTCAATCTCAAACTCCTCAGAGACTTGAAGTGCATTTCACCTAAGTTACAAGTATGTTACTTTCTTATTTATTTCACAAAAAATATTTATATAGTTGAGTAAATGTAAATTATATAATTGACTTAATGTAAATTATATCTCTCCTCCTTTACTGTAGGTTCCTCTCATTGCTCATTTCCACAACATTCTCATTAAATAAGACCTACAAACTACTCTAACAAAGGTAACTACATAACCAATGGATTGCAATATGAGCGGGAGCAAAGTTTTTGAAATCTCTGAGTGCACGTTGAATGGCAGAAACCCTAAGTTGGCAGGGGATGCTTCGCCTGTGGTGGCTCCTGTTTTGGTGTCTCCCGGGGTGGCCCCTGCTTCAAAAACTAATGGAGATGCTATGGTTGGGCGCGGGTCAGGGTTGGATGCGGCCATAACGGTGAATATCGGCGATGGTGCTGCGACGGCGACCAGAACGACTGGAGCGAGCGCTGGGATCCCTGGGCGTTTTGGCTTGGCCATGGGGGCCAAACTAAACTTCAAGCATGGGCAGAGTTTTATCCCTATGAGAAATGCCATTTCTGTGAAGCTAAGGGACGAAGTAATAGAAAAAATAAATGATGAAGAAGCAAAGCTTTCTGAGCGTGGGATCATCTGTAGATTTCGGGGCTTCTGGGCAAGCCTTCCTCAACTACACTCTTGGATTTCCAAGGAGTGGGAACCTCTTTTGTCTGGTAAAATCCATATCTTCCCTTTGGCCAAGGGATTCTTGTTAAATTTGACAATAGCCAGGATAAAAAACAATTTTATGTGATCATTTTTTCAGCTAGGGGGATCAATATCTGCTGATGATCAAACCCTGGCACCCAAATTTTAATCCAGCTTCTTAAACCTTTAGTAAAATCCCTATCTGGGTTTGCTTGCCCAATCTTCCCCTCCACCTCTGGAATGATTTTCTTCTAGAATCGGTTGGGGAAGCTCTTGGGGATTTTTTGTATGTTGATGCTGCTTCTTCTGATATCTTTCATTCCACCTTTGCCCGAATACTTGTGGAAATTGATGTTTCAATTGGATTGCTTGCTGAGGTTTCGTTAGAGTCCTCCAAGGGGATTTGGGTTCAATCTCTGGATTATGAGGGATTACCTTTTCGTTGTAGAAGATGCTTTAAAATAGGACATGCTGCTGCCCATTGCGGATTTGAGAAAAAAATAAAAAAGGCAAACTGGTGGAATGGTGCTTCTCAACATCATTATACGATTGAGAAGAAATCTGATAAAAAAAGAGTTTCTCAGAGATGGTTGCCGCTTCTTCCTCTCAAGTTAGGTCTGGGTCTCCTCCTGCCTTCTTTGGTGGAGGGGCTTCGATTCCTATTTCGGGCAGCTCTTCGGATAAGACCCTGCCTGCACATATGAACAATGTTGTTTCCCCCAGGGCTACAAACGAACAAACCCAGGATAGTGATGTGCTGGCTTGGCAGGCTAAGGCAGCATAAGTGGAAGAAGGCTGGATTACAGTTAGGAGTAAAAAATAAAAGCATCCGAGCCTTCTCTTGAAATGACGCTTCGTTCCCACAAGAGTAAGTCAAAATGTAAAACATGATGTTCTTGGCTTGGGAGCTAGCTTTTTTGTGGTTGCAGGCTGTCCTTTTTGGCAGTCTGGCTTTTCTGGTTGTAAAGGGTTGCAGATCCCTTCAAAATCTGTTTTATCCCTAATATCAAAAACAAAGGTAACTACATTATTTTTTGGAAATTCAACTTCAACATTCTCTTTTCTATTAAATGGTTTTACAATACTAACTAGATCTTTTTTTTTATTACAGATACGTTGGACTTCAATGTGACAGTTCCACATTTTCACAAACAATTGTATTCAACTACATCCATTTTTGTAGTGCGAAATAAAAAATCAATAATAAAAGAAAGGATTTTATCATTCTATGTATTTCCTTTTTCTACATTTTTCTATAGCATTAAATTACATTTAAGTTATTTTATTTCACGTGTTCTTTTAATATGTTGCATACATACAATATGGCTAATAATAACTTGCATTATGTTTTTCCCATTTCAAAACTTTCTAGATTGTAAGAATTATTCCATATTTCAACCAATATGACTACACAAAAACAAATATACCCATATAATTTTTCGGCGTACCCCATTGCACACCAAAAATGCAATAACTAGTTATAGAATAGTGAACATAGTATGGGATACTTATTCACACATTAGACAACTATTTTATGTTCCTCACACTTAAAAGACAACCATTTTATTTTAACACAAAACACATAATACTTAAGCATGTGGCTCGTTATTTTTTTTGGATCAGTAGTGGCTTAAGGGAGCCATGCCCATATATAACAGTCCCCCAAAAAAAGTTTTTAGACCGTTCCAGAGGAGGGCCACCATTAGCAAATACTATTTTTTTCACAAAATGCTATCACCGGCTTCATTATTCTTATATAAATCTATCCAATTTGTATTATTCCTATCAATGCCTAATTGCTAGGCACTCCGTCATCGATGTCTTCAAAATTTGAACTCATAGAGCGCAAGTATTGGTCCACAGTTTTGCCACGAGATACCGACAATTATAGCTTTCAAAAACTCAATTCCCCACTTGGACAAAGTTTGTGGTGATTTCGTCTTCCTCGATAGCTCTGATTATGAAAGGCACACAAGGTCCTATGTATGGCAGGTTGATTAACAGCATAGCACAAAACCGAAGATGGAAACTCAGTCCCAAAACATAAGTCGGAATCTATTTCATTCCACAATGCCATTGTGGTTTGATTAAAAATTCAACAATCTTCCTTGTCACATTCTTTGGTTTGTCGACATCCAGAAGCATCGCCAAAACATAGACAATACATCAATATTGACTCTATAACGATGAGTCGATGAAAGGAGGGTTATCACACGATACCATTCTAATCGCATGCAACACCACTACCGAATTTGATTTAAAAACTTTCTTTAGCCCGTGTTTCGTCACCTCTCCTCCCAGAAACACAATTTGCCTTTTCTTGGCCTTTACGCGCATAGTGGAATCCGTCTTTCTTGAATTGAAAATCGAAGCAAAAATTAATGCATTTTAATAATCCTTCCCAGCTGCCATAATGTCGAATCCTTTATTATTGAAGTCCCTTTGAGCATTAACAAATTGTATTAGTTCTGACCATAAGCATTGCTGAACCCAAAACTAATATCTTTCCATTATGTTTTCGCTTGACTTGGCTGATAAAGAAAGGACCTATCAAAATGAAGCACCTGTTGCATGTTAATTGTCACATTGGCTAGCTTATCTGCCTCACGATTGGCCAGCTTATCTGCCTCACGATAGACTTTCAATTTTAAACTGTGTAAGTATCTAGTACCTCCCAACTTTGCGCTAACATATTATTAAGCGTCCAATTTGGAGTGCATGTTTTTCGAAGGGCATTGATTATAATTTGTGAATCCCCTTAAATATGAATTCTATGCAAACCAAAGTTTTTACAAACTTAAAAACTAAGTAGAGCTACTCGTTCTTTTGCTTCGTTATTTGTTTCATCCGAGAGTATTTTGGTTGCATCCTCAATCATATTACCACTGTGGTCTCTGATTATGCATCTTACGCTTGACAGATCCGTACTTCCCCTAAATGCTTTGTCAAAGTCTAGTTTATGTCAAAGTCTAGTTTATGCCAACCTTCCTGCAGAGGGATCCATCTCACATCTACTCTTCTACTATTGGAAGGATGAGCCCGACCAACCCCATAAACAGGGGTGCATGTGGCTCACTATATTGTTCAATCAAAATTTTAATGATTATTTTGAGCTAGAATTTTGTTGTAGAAAGTTGAGGTTCAAAGGAGTTCTACTAGGGTAATGGCATTGTAGAAAAAAACATAAAAAATAATGACGGTCATTTATGTGGTCTTTTGCAAATGTTAATTTTCAAAATGAAAATCAATCAAAAGTTGTCACACTAAATTACCATGCATTTGGTTAGCATCTATCATTTATATATTCTAACCACAATAAGGTAGTTTAGTAAGTTTTGATTAGAGGTAAAAGATGGGTTTTGAAGGGACCCATAACCCTTTACAAAAAGGAACAGTTGAAACAAAAAGGGAACAACATTAAACAACCATCACCCCAAAGTCAGCAAACCACCAGCCAAAAAACAACCAGAAACTAACAAACACCACTACATATTGTTTAGAATTTCAACAGCTTCCATCTCACTAGCAGCAAGCTTATGTCCCTTAACCCTAGTATCAGAAACCTTAATACTCGAGGCCCCAACTTGATTTTTCAATCTATTTATAGTCCTAACCCTAGACCCACCAGTTTTTACCTCACAACTCAAAACAAAACCTTTAGCAGCACCCTTAACAACAACATAATCCTCCACCATCAGCTTACCCTTAACAGCCATAACATCAACAGACAAAATTTCCTTTCTCTTTTTAGGGGAGAAAGCCATCGCAGAGTCTGACATAATCAATACTTTAGGGGCTTCTCCACTCTTCATAACCACATTCCAAATTTTATCAATTTTCTCCTCAAGGGATAACATTCTTCCCTCCATACTCTGTTTTAGATTGACGGTTTCCTCTGCCATAGTATTAGCAACAGTATTGAGACCAACCATTAATTTAGCAATTTGGTTTTGGATCGAAGGGTCCTCAGCCTTGCAAGCAATACTTCTAATACGAACATTGGTCCTATTGATCTCATGAAAGAGCCATTTAAACAGTTTAAAAAGCACATTGACACTGTCACGAGCTGATCCCAATACATCAGAAAGATCCTCCCTATCAAAATTTTCAATGCAATTTCCCACAACAATGCCCTCTTCAAAAGAACTCTTATGAACCTTATCATCAAAAGCATCCTTACCTTTACCAACAAGGACATGAGACTTCATCCTACAAATGGAATTGACAATTTGCTCCGCAACAACCTTCCTCTTTTGAATCCTATCTGCATCCTCTTTATTAGTTCCCTAAGCCTGTTCACCACCCACATCTCTAACCTTCTCCTGCTTCGACAACCCTATGACAACGCTTAGAACATTCTCACCATGGAAGCCACCAACCATAGAGAGAGGGACATCCTTCTCCAGGTGTTGACTAGGTTTCACCCTTCTCTTTCGACTTCCCTCCTCAAGTTCCTACACATGTCTAGATGCAAGGGGAGGAGAAGAAACTTCCCCATAAAGATCATTTTTTATCTTTTCCCCCCTTAGAAGGAACAATCGCCTCCACATCATCACTACAAGTCATATAACCCTCCTCCTCATCCATTTTCCTTTTCCCAGATTTACCCTGACCAGGGGATATGGGGCCCTCCTCCAAAGAGGCATATGAATCTGGGACATAGTCAACATCATCATCCTTATCCGACTCAGATTATTTATTTAAAATAAGCCTCCTCTTCCTCGGTTTCTTAGAAACCCTTTCATCACTTGACTCAGTTTCATAACCCTCCCTAGCTTTAGCAGAAATATCCTTCGGAGAAACAAGAGTTTTATGGACATCATGAGCTTTCACATGTTCATAAATCAAAAGAATCAACCCCGAATGCATGACAGGGTTTTTGGGATTCTTCCTATGCTCTTTAATCCCACAGTCCATTGACACCAACAAGTAATAGGGAAATGACACCCATTTCTTGTGCCTAAAATGGTTAAGCAACAGAAAATGGTAATTGTTAATGGCCGTGTACCTTCCTTCTAGGGTTACATACCTCATGATTTCTTCGACAACATCCTGCCAGAGAGCTTTCAAGGAACTCCTCAGATACCCACCACTCTTCGCAGGCTTCAAGTCATCAATCTCATTCTTCTTAAAGAAAAGGGACATCGATCACGGCTTGTGATTCTTTCTTATCCCTATACACTTTCATACCCTTAATTGCTAGGCCAGTAATCTGGGCTATGAATTCCTCATCCACCGCAATTTCCCTACC
>VDFB02179234.1:25724526-25834553 GCA_007258455.2 Sequoia sempervirens | reverse complement strand
TAAAATTTCTAGTAAGTTTTAGGCTATAGATGACCCAAGTGTGAACCTTTAGGATACCAGAGTAGTTACATTCCCAATCGTTGGACCAATGTGATGACCGATGCTTGAGGCTATTGTTGTACCTTAAGGACTAGCCAACATTCACCTATATAATAAAGGTGGATGTTTACTAGGGGATACCTAGATGTGATATGATATAAGTTGAGCTGGTACTTACCTTACTATTCAAGTAAATAAAATAGATGTTATTATAACATGAGGGTTAGCATGTAGCCACCTACAAGATAGAGGTGATTGGTACTAGGTGCTACCCATATTGTGATGGGGATAGCTAACAATACTACTAAGGTAAAAGTGTGGTATATGTTAGAAGCTACTTTTCCTAGGTGGACAGGCTTGTCACTATTGGAAACTAGAGGGGTGAATAAAGTTGGAATCCACTAGTCTAGATGGACTCACTATTTGTGGAAATATCTCTTTTTCCTATATAGCCATTTGGGATTAAGGGTGAACCCTAGGAGTAGTATGAGATCATTTTAAATCCTTTTCATAGTTTTTTGATGGTATGATTGACCCTATTGTGTTGAGGATAGATCCTCAGTGTAGTATTGGATACATCGAAGTCCTCTTCACAACTAATCCTTGGAAAAACCTAGTCTTTATCTAATTCCATGACTTTGACTCCTCCATCATGGGATTGTTCTCCAAGATAGCTTGTTAGGTCCAATTGGTTGGGGTGAATAAGATAATGGTTCACTTGGTTGGGCTTGTTACACCCACAAGGATAGTAGACATAAACCAAAACAACTAGGACTCTACTCATGACCATCCAAATTCTTATTCTCCTCTAGGTACTCATACATCATTGACCTTTGATTTCCTATGGTACACTTTGGTATAAATGAATAAACTAAATAATCATATTGCTGATAGAAAATGGTTTTTGCATTTACAAGCTAGTTTTATCTTTTTATAAGAAAATTGCTCTCATGGTTGGATTTTTCAAAATGCTAGGCAACTTGAGATAAATGGTTATTTTCTCAATGGGCTTGTGGCTTGATTTATCTACCAAACAGATTGAAACACAAAAACTTTAGGAAATTATTCTAAATAATCACTACTAAAATGTCATATCATGTTTGACTCTAATATCTAAATTACCCAAGCATCATGCGATGATGCATTCATTGAAGTATATTATGTTGAATCAGACATATAAAACACATTCACCATGATTATTGCCACATGGAAATTGAGCTACTCTTGATGCTTTATCATGTCATAGAGTATTTTATCTTTTTGTTTGAAATAATTTTTTCTATCTTCTATCATGAGAGTTTGCATTCATAGGATTTATGACTTCCTTTTCAATTACATTATTTGCAGTACAAGTGTTATCTATCATTTTAGTTCTCATGTTAGGAGTGTCTTTTGGCATTTGCACCTCCTCTTTCTTTATTCTTCCATTGAATTTTTCCTCTTCCACAATCACTATGACTATCTCTAGAAGATACATTTTATTAGGAGGCTTGTCTTTTTGTTGAAATGGACAAATATTTTCTCCAATGCTATCAAATTTTTTTTCTTAAATATTTCTCATGTTTTGCCAACTTTTCAACCCATTGATCAAAAGTGATGGTCTTCAATTGAATAATTGTTCAAAGAGATTCCAAAAAGATTGAATTTATTAGAAGTACCTTTATGAAGACTATATGATAAATATCAAGTTTTCCACTAGTAACATCAATGTCCTATTTTATAAATTGAATTTCAAAAACCAAACTCATGACATCAGCATTCTTCAATTCAAGATCGAATAAATTTAACTATAACTGACTAAACTCCAATCCTGAATGAGAATTTGATATCCCTAACAAATTTATCAACACATCTCCCTTAACCAAAAATAATTTTATACTGTTATACTTCATTTCTTTAACAACAATTGGCATTGCAGGCCAGATGTTTCCATCAAAAATCTTACGCCACAAATCATTGATAATAAAAGTTATTTCTACTCTTCTTTAACGTTCTATCTATGTACCTTTTCAGGTTAAAATTTCACCAAACATTCGCACAATAAATTACATTGTGAATTGTAAAAAATAGCACAATTCTTCAGCCTCAAATTTATTCTTTAATTTCTCTTGCTTTAATTTTGATGGAGGAGCAGCAAACGTAATTTTGTGCCAAAAATAAAGATACTAACTGCACCTAATTTTATGGCCAATGATCTAGCTTTTCTCCTAATTCATACCTTTTTTGGTATGCAATTTCATGCCATCCAACACAAGCCAAATGTTTTTCTTTTCAAAAGGGCAGTTACGATTAAAAAAAATACACAACCTCCAATTTTATTCTGTCATTTAATAGAAACTGCAAGATTCTGGTTGTTACTGGGCGACGCAGAGGCCGATGGCTCGGTTTCAGCGTGTGGCCTGCAACGCATTCTTTAGAGATGATGATAATACAGAGGAATTCTACCAATACCACGATGGACCGCCTTTATTTTATGATCCAGTGCCTTAATTTTGAATAAATTTGTGGCAGGAATTTTGGTAGAACTGGTGGTCCACCTCAATGCTTATGTACTTCGCCGCATTAGGAGATTTACTCCATACTTGTTTCTATACACAGGCTTTGCATAGATCTTTTTCTGTTAGTAGAAAAGAATTAAATTCTTGTGCTTTGCTACCACTGCCACGATAGGATAAAGGAAAGATAGAATGGTGTAATTTTATTGATACATTTCTATAGGTAGTCATAAAATAGTTGAACTATTAAAACAACTAGAAATAAGAACTGTAAAACAAACTGAATACAAAGATAAAATTTGTTAACTCAGAAGATTAACATGTTAAAGGATCGCTGAAAAACAATAATATGGTCGTGCATATCAAATACACCTTCACTGTCAGTCTTTATCAGTAACTTCATTGAAACATAAGGTACATAATGTCTGTTATGTTATGGAAGAATATCCAGGCATCGACAGAACCGTGGAATTGAAGATGAATTAGATGTGAACAATATTTAACCGGGATAGCAAATTCTGTATCCGATTGGAAAGGGAAATCCTAGAAAAATATTTTTTGGTTTTGTTACAAGCCACGAAAAATAGCTCGATATAATGCGCTTTTCCAATACCACCTATATCCAAATAATACATCAACATTATGTGAGACAACATACTACCAATTCCACCGAAATATTAAGTTGCTAGCAAAATATTGAAGCCAAGCTACTAGCAAGTGGAAATAATAAATCAACCACCAATATCTGCTTTATTATGCTATCCAAGAACCTCATCCTATGTGTTCTTTATACTGTCATAATGGCCACCATAAACGACCTTGTATAGCGGGCCTATTCACAATATGGGCGTGACTGCAGAATACCTTAACAGCCCATTTAATCTCACACAATTCGTAAGGTCCCGCGCAAGTGATTTTGTCCTCTCTTAGATGATTCGTGTTTGCTTTTTTGTGTTTGCCCTTCACCTTAGGTTTTATATAGTATTAAATGCTATTTTGAAATGATCCAATCTGCTGTTTTGAATCTCCAACTTTGATATGTTTAAATGACCCAATCTGCTCTTTTAATCGTCACTTCTATACGTATCGATCAGTTTAAGGCTGCATGTTTAATGCATGATCAGGGATAAGTTAACGGCATTTCAAGCGAATTTGCATTCTTTAAGTTATCTGCAGATTTGTACCCTGATTTTGGTAATCTTTTTTAGTACTAGACATACGTTTCAACTCAGAGACCTATATTGAGATGTGTCATTAGAAAATTTTATGTTTGGAATTATTCTTTAAAATTATTTTTATTATTTTATTTTTAGTTTATTAAATGAGGAATTGACAGTTTAGTTTAGTCATTTCGAGTTTAGATCTATATAGAATGAACCGTTCTATAACCTCTTGAGTGATGCGTAATAGATTTTCATCCACACGCCACCAAAAAAATCAAAAATCAAACCCACAACCTGAAGTGAACTTTTGTTGACAACCCATAAATATGATAAAGGTGGAAGCATATTGAAGGCTTGTGAACTATGTAACAAATGTCGATAAACAAGTGCAGATAAACAAATTTGAGAAACAAAATTAAAGACACAAGACTAAAACAGTATGAACAAAAGACACCAGAATTTGCATGGTTCATCGTAATAGGCTACATCCATAGAAGTAGGGGAAATATTTGTTTTATTAATTCTGTTACATGATATATTTACAACAACATATACTCAATGTATAAACAATATTATACATACATCATAATGTTTATGTCACCGAGAAAGGACAAAGAGATAATGGTGGGAGAAAGGAAGGAAGTCCAAGGGACAAATGTCCATTGGACTTCACACTTCCAACAATCTCCCACTTGAAGTCCAACCTTTGCTGCAAGCTTCAGAGATATTCCCCTACTTCAGCTTTATTGTCACATCCCTGACAATGCCAAGAGAAGCCTTGTAAAACTCAAGCTTCTTCCTTGAAACAACCTTTGTCAAAGCATCACCCAGATTCACCTTGGTATGGATCTTCTCAACTTTGAGTTTTCCCTCCTCAATACAGTTTGGATGAACTGATATTGGAACTCAATATGCTTGGTTTAATTATGGAATGCTGCATTCTTCACCAAATGAATAACACTTTTTCTATCACAAGAGAACACAAAAACATGTTTACATCTTAATTTTCCCAATAAACAATGCAAATAAGAGCAATGTATTCAGCCTCAATAGTGGAAAGTGTAATCACTTATTGTAATCTAGAAACCTAATTGATCACTACCCCAACAAATGTAAAAACATAACTGGTAGATGATCTTCATTTGTCCAAATCTCCAACCATATTTGAATCAACGAAACCTTGTAGTTGTGCATCTTTCCCACAAAAAATAATGCATAGCTTGAGGTTCCTTTCAAATGTCTTAATATCCACTTCATTGCTTGCCAATGAATTTTACCTAGGTTACTCATAAATCTACTCACCACTCCCATTGCATGGGAAAAGTCTAGATGAGTGCATACCATAACACACATAAGATTCCCAATGGTTGATCAATGCAAGATACCTTTCATTTATTCTTGTTCTTGTGGCTTGGGACAAATAACAAAAGATAAATGAAAGTGATAGGCAAGAGGAGTGCTTACAACCTTAGCACTTTGCATATTAAACCTATCCAAAGCTTTGTTAATACATTTATCTTGTGACAATTTGATTTCTCTCTTTCATCTATTTTGAATTATGCTCATACCAAGAATCCTTTTTGCTGCCCCTAAATCCTTCATTGCAAACTTGTGAGCCAAATAATGTTTTAAATCTTAAACAACACTCATACTAGTCCCAGTTACTAGCATATCATCAACATGGAGCAACAATAAGACAAACTCACCATATCCAATACCTTGTAGTAGACACATGGATTAGATTCGAAGTGGGTGAAATGTTCTTCAATCATAAAGGAGTCAAACTTTATATACCATTGTCATGGGGATTGTTTGAACCCATACAAACTTCTCGTTAATCTACAATATAAATCCTCTTTCCCTTGTTTCTCAAAGCCTTCAGGCTCTTGCACATATAACTCTTCATTTATGTCATCATGGAGAAATATAGTTTTGACATCAAGTTGCTCAAGTTCAAGATCATAAACTATTGCGAGACCCAAAATTGCTGAAATAGTAGTCATCTTTACAACTAGTGAGAAAATCTCATTGAATTCAATCCCCTTTTGCTGATCATAACCTTTCACTACCAATCAAACCCAACAACTTTTCCCGCCTCCTTCTTCCTCTTTCAATCAGTACACCCATCAATTCTTCAATGCTTCTCAATTGGGTGGAAGCATTACCAAGCCCCAAGCATGATCAGCCATTGATGAGTCCATTTCCTCCTTCAAACCATCCATCCATTTGTCTTGATTAAAAGGAAAAATAGGTTTTGAAGGGACCCGAAACCCTTTACAAAAGAGACACCAAAAGCTGCTAAGAGAATATAACAATCAACCACCAACAACAACCCAACCAGCAAAAAGCTGACCAACACGGGAGCCAAAAAAGAAAGACAACTAACAACCAACAGATCACATCAGCAAAACAACAACAAACAAACCAACTAGAGACCAAAAAGAAAGCAACATAAATAAAATAGAAACTAATGAATGCCACCTAGAGTTTTGGCTATTTCAACCTGCTGGGACTTATGTTTTTCAACCATATCCAACAGTTCCATTTTTTCAGCATCAAAAGCTTTTTTCCACTTCGACAACCCTCTCCCAACTAACACCTTGTCATTAGCCTTAAGGGATTTTTTCCCCTTACCCTTAACCACATGATCTGTCTCTATGAGTTCAGAGAAGTAGACCTACTCTTCCCTAAGCTAACTAATTTTCTTGAAAAGTGTCTCTAGGACTTCAACGCTATTCTTGATTGAGACATGACTCACCTATAGTGAATTTCTAATATCATTATTTAAACTTATAACTTTAGCCTCGAGGGCTTTCAGTCTATCCTCACATTGCTCCTTGAACTCATTATGAGAGTGTTCCAGCTCCACCAATCTATCAATGAGGATATTCAAAATAGAGGTCTTTGGGATATTCTACAAATTTTCCTTAAGGCCCCTAATCTTAATGTTGATTTTATTGAATTCCTGCAAGGTCCATTTTGCCAATTTGAAGGTACCAGTAGCACCCACACTTTCCATATCTAACAGGCCAAACATTAAAGTGTCCTCCTCATCTAAGTATGAGAAATCCTTTGAAAAAGGATCAATTTTTAGGGGCTGGTCAACATTTACCTCACCCTCACCCTCCACATTCCACTCACCAATCTCTTTATATAGAGAAGCCTTGTGAACATCATGGATAGGGGAATCCTCCATAGTCATAATAGAAACGTTCGGGTTATTGCTAACCTCAGCGTTTGTAAGATCCTTGGCTGCCACATTAGACTCCTTTTTCTTCAAATTAGCCAATCTCTTTGACAACCTTCTTGGTTGTTCAACCACATCAACCTTCTTCTAGGCCCCAACCTCATTAGCCCCACCAACAACACCTTTATCATTGGCCACATCCTCTTCTCTTGGAGAGGACCCATCTGACCCTACCTCTGTGTCTTCACTCCCAAAAATGGCCAATCTCTTGGGGGCCCTATTAATTTTGGACCCCTCCACCTTCCTCTTCTTCGACCCCAAAGCCACACCAACCTCATGCTCATTCCACTCTTCCTCCTCATCTGACAAGGACTCTAAATCTGATGACCTAGAAAGGGCAACAAAATCTTCCCCCTTACTAGTGATGGTGGGACCTAGGGTAATAAACTGAACATGCTCCATAATAAGCAAAATAATCCCTTCATGAAGGATAGAGGCCCTCCTGTTCTTCAGATGGGAATACATAGAGGATTCAAATGAAGACAAGAAAAAAGGGAAAGGAAATAAACAAGCCATGCCTAAAATGATTAAGCAGAGAAAAGTGATGACCAAGAAGTTCCTTAAATGTCCCCTCTAGCATCATGTATCATATCATCACCTTCACAACCCTAGCCTAGATCTTCTTTAGGGAATTCCTATCATAACACCAATTCTCCAGCTTAACTAAATATTTCTTTTCACCATCCTTAAAAAATTGGGTCATGGCCTCCTCATTGCTCTTTTTCTCCTTAAAAAATCTCCTCCCCACTGTCAGAAAACTCGTAACAGAAGCAATAAAGTCCTCATTCCCTTCCACCTCCAATCCCTTCATCACAAGTTTGCAATTATGCCAAACATAAACAAATTTGGCTGAAGAATTCGGGTCATGCCCATGTAATATCTCCAAAAAGGAGTAAAATTACCATGACTAAGAATGTTCCATAGCTTCTTCCTCCTCCAAATATCACCACACGAGTCTATCTTAGCACGATTCCTATCACCACCCATGGAGACCCTAGCAGCAAACACCCAACTATAGCAAAAAATAACTAGATACAAGCCAAAGAGCCAAAAAACACTCACAAAGTGTGCCAAATGGTGCAAATAACAAGACCATAAAAGCTGTATCATATTATCCAATGCCATCAAATCTTAAGATGTTCCTAGCATTCTCAGGAATGATAGATCCGTCCTCCCATGAGTGAAATTTTCTAAGGTTGACAGCCACATTGGCAAAGCAATCAACAAGAGAGTTTTCTTCCTGATACACATGGGATATATGGGAATCAACACACGTTTGAAGCATAATTACCATATCTTTGATTAGTTGATCCACGTTCCAACTCGGGGGATCCACCCCATTTAGATAATGAATGACATTCATTAAGTCTCGTTCCACCTAAATTTTTGAATGCCCTTTGCCAATGGAATACTTTACACTTATGAACATAGCCTCCACTTCCACGAGATGATTTGTCAGGTTTCCCAATGGGAGTGCCACCACACCAATAACCATTCATCCACTTGTCATGAATAATATATTTGCAAGTTTCTTTGAAGGTAGATGGCTCTGATTGATCAAAAAATAATAATTGGTAGTCTCCTAACTTTACTGGAAGTCGGTGTTCCTTGGTGGACCTCCTCAATTGAGGAGCTTGGCTCTGATTATCTGTTACATGCTAAAAATTTCCCCCAACATTATTATCACTTTTATTACTCCTTTGTACATTATCATCAAGAGTACCAACATTACTCTATATATTGGTAGCCTATGTACAAATATTACCCTACAACTATGATACATTATTTTGGCCAAAATTACCCATGCTAGAGCATATATAAATTCTAATTGCAAAGAGAATATTGTGGGGGACACATGGGAACATTACCTCCCAAGATAGGCTGCGAATAAATATTTCTATTAGGCAGCATGTGAGTTTGAGAAGGCATCGATCACTCAAATAATGGTTCCATATGAATAGAAGGTTGTGTATTGGAATTTCGAAGAGGAGCAGATCTATTACAAGTTTGTGTGGAAACATTCCCAATGCCTCCATCTACAACCTAGCTATTGGGCTATGCAGGACCATGAAGGAAGTACTTGGCATAATTTTTAATGGAAACAATAGAACTAGGCTACATTTGGGATGACTATGTGATAGTTTGGAAGGCTAGCACTAAGTTTGAAATTTGAATAGGGCATGTGGAGTGAGGATCTCCTCCATATTGTGCCATATTTGGCACTAAAAAGGTAGAGTGATTGGATTAACGGGGTGAGTGTATGCACAATGGATGAGTTCATAACTATGAGTATTGGACCTAAAAGTTACCTCCATTTTTTGATGCCACATTTGGATGTGAAAACTATGAATTCATAATGTCTCATAATGACACATATTCCTTTTCTTGTGTCCCTTGTTCTTACAGACCTAGAAACACCTCATTAAGAATCACATCCTAAGTGTGAGTTAACTTTTTTGTAATTGGATTCCATAATTGAAAGCCATATTATTTTTCTCCATAGCCAACAAAAATACACTATTAAGATTTTGAATCCAATTTCATTCTCTTTTCCTTGGGAACATGAACAAATGCTTCATAGCCAAAAAATCCTAGGTGATTGTAGGAAATCCTTTTACCCAACCATCTATCCTTTGGAGTGTCAAAATCTAAATGAGATGAAGGAGCCTTATTAATCAAGTATACCATTTTATTTATTACCTCTGTCCAAAACTCCTTTCCCAAACTTGTTTTGGAAAGTATACAATGAGCTCTCTCAAAATTTTTTTGATTCATTCTCTTAGTCACACCATTTTCTTGAGGAGTGAATGGAACAATATTAGTATGTTGGATGCCATTTTTTGCACCAAATTCATCAAATTCCAAAGAGAAACACTTCACACCATTATCTATTTTTAAACATTTGATTTTATTGTTTGATTGATTTTCAACAATAGCTTTGAAAAATTTAAATTTTCTATTTAGCATATACACCCAAAATTTGTGAGTGCAATCATAAAGAAAAGTTACAAAATAATTAGCCCATCCAATAGAGGTTACCTCTGGAGGACCAAATACATCTGAGTGCGTAAGCTCCAAAGGCCTTGACTTCTTGTCTTGTCTAGACTTTGAAAAACTAATCCACCTTTTTTTGTCATTTATACAATGCTTAGACAACTCTAAATGAACTGATTTCAAACCTGGAAGTTGATTCCTTTTGAGAAAAACTCCAATTCTTTTTTTCTCATATATCTGATCCTCTTGTACCAAAGCTCTGTATCGCTTTTCACAATTTCCATCATTTCTCCCACTTTAGCATGACTTTCTACCACATATATGGTACCCAATTTGTGGCTTCTTGCAATTACCAGGGTTCCTTTGGTCACCTTCCAAGAGTTTGAAGAAAATGAGATGCTACATCCTTGAGCATCAAGTTGTCCTATGGATATCATATTTCTTTTGAGTTTGGGAACATGTCTCACATCTTGGAATAACCATTTATATCCATTCTTCAATGTCAACATCATGTCACCTTTTCCAACTGTCACAAGGTTCATTGTCACCAGGGTATACTCTACCAAGTTTACCTTCTTGATAGTTTTTGAAAACTTCCCAGGACAAGTTTGCATGAAAAGTGGCACCAGAGTCTCATACCCACAAATCAGCTATAGTTTCACTTGTTGATAATACTAGTGCACTTTCATCTTGTTCATATGTTGTGTTAAATTCATTGTACTTTGGCTCATTTTGCACATTTTTGTATAACCAACAATTCTTTTTTGCATTTCCTTCTTTTCCATAAAACCAACAACCTTTGTTTCTCCCCCTTGATTTGGATCTTGCAGATTTTGATCTCCTCCTATTTTCATTTTTTCCCCTACCTTGTGGCCTTCCTCTATTGCCAAAAAATAAGGCATCACTAGATGTGGTTCCTTGATTTTTCCTTCACATATCTTCGCTTAGAAGAGTTGCAACAACATCATCAAATTTTAATGTGTTTTTTTTTAATATCGAATTGTTGATTTCCATTACTACTCCTTCCCAACTATCCAATAGAGGACACAATAATAAAATGTCTTTGATTTCATCTTCCAAATTGATGTTTACAAAAACAATTTGGTTGATCAATGTATTGAATTCAATTAGATGATTCTATTATGCCTTGCATAGAAACCCCATTTTCTTTTTGGTTAAAATGGCCCCCCCTTTGTGTTTTTGGGTTTTGTTTTCTTTTCCTTACCTTGTTATGTTTTTTTCCATTCTTCTTTTATTTTGGTCTCAAGAGTTGTTTCCATTTTTGTCCTTGTTTTCTTGTTTTTTCTTTCTATTTGGAATTAGAAATCCAAAATGAACTTGAAGTTTTTCTTAAAAGGTCCAAGTCTGTTTTATTTTTCCAATTTTGCATGTAGAAATCCAAAATGAACTTTTTCTTTTTCTTTGAGGATCCAAGTTTTCTTTTATTTCCCAATTTCTTTTGTCTTTTTTGTCTTTCCTACCTTTGTTTCTCTTGTCCTTTCCAATCTTGATTTTTTGATCACCTACTGCATTTATTGCAAACTTCCTCACACATGTGGGACTAATATTTAGCTAGATTTCTTTTACAATTTTTCTCATAATTGCATTTTGTTTTCGCAAGGACCAAATGGATGAGATTTAGGAGGGTTTGAGTTTATGGTAGTTAGGAGTGTGCTTTTCCATTTGTTGGTTTGGAGTTCAAGGTAGGGCTTTCTTTATTTTTTCTTTCTCTTCATTTTTGTTCACTTCCTTTGTTCGTGTGATGTGTTTTTTTGTTGCATTTGTGTTGTTTTGTTTCTATCTTCTTCCATTTTATTTTTTCTCCTTTTTTTTTGGGTTTTTTTGTGTTTTTCTATTTTTACTTGTTCTCATTTTAGGGATTTCATGTTTTTGTGTTTTCATTGTGTTTGTGGATTTTCATTTCATTTTTTCTTTGTTGGTTTCTGTCTCATTTTGTGGGTTTTTTTCCCACCATACCCTAGGTCATAAGGTTTCCATACAATTTCCTTAGCTTGATGGTTAACTTTTTAAAATTTTGAGCCTTGCATAATTTTGATTTCCATGCTAACCCATCACAAAATGGTTTGAATCCTATATCCTTTTCTTGTTCCAAAATCCAAACTTTACTTAACATATTTTACCTTTTGGTTAAATCAAAAAACCAAGTTTTGAATGGAAATTTCCTCTTGTAAACATGGGTTTCGTATCTTAATGTTCTCTTTCACTTCTAGGGTTTTCACCTAAAAGGAAAGGAATAGGGTAAAAACCACTATGTCCATACTCAAAATTGAGGTATAATAGATGTAATATGCCTAGATGAGATGAACTAAAAGAAAAAAACTATAAAATACTATTGATTATTGATGAATAAACTAAGAAATATGAAGTTTTTGAAAACATGTTGTGATATGCAAAATGAACTAAAAACATAAACAAACAATGACATAATTGAACAGAGCTAAATGAGGTGCACCTAAAAACTAAAAGCTGATTTAGAGAGGTTCTAGAATGTAGTAGAATTTACTATTGAATCCCATTGGGAGTCAGTCGCCACAGATGGCAAATTAGTCATGTTTCTTATGAAAAGTGTTGAAACAAGTTTTAGGATGTTGGGAACAAAAAAATCTAGAAAACACTTTTTCTAGCCTAGAAGTGAAACTAATTCACCATAAATGGTGAATTAGTCCTTTTGAAATTTGTAGGTTCAAAGGTCAACTTTGTGGGTCCAAATATGCACTTTTCTACTTTTTGGGTTGTTGGATCTAACTCTGTAGAAAAATGGCTAAAAGAGGGCTCCAAGCTTCAATTAGGTCTTTGTTGACTTGAATGAATTTGATGAGTTGTTGACCACTTTTCAACACCAATCTCCTTGAAAAATCTACATACAAGAGCCGTAAACACACATGAAAAGAGGGAAAAAAGGGTTAGAGTATACAGGTTTGCCTTGGTCAAACCCCAGTTTGGTAATCAAATCCTTAATAATGAAATGAAATAAAGAGAGAATGATGAACACATAACATGCAATGTCATAAACTCTCCAAACCCTTGATGTTGAAGCCTAAAGATATGTCAATGTCTACTCCAAGATGCTTGATAATTGCTTGATAGATTGATGTTATGATGCTTGAATGCCATGATGAATTGAATGCATGAATGAATGGGGGTTAAAATGAATAGAAAATCATATATTTATACACAATTATACCCTAATTTCCCAAAAATACATCACATGCCAACCTTAGGTCTTAATGAATAAAAACCCACTAGTAATTTAAATTTATTTTAATTTTTGTGCCAAGAGGGACTCATTTGCCCCTAATGGTGAATGGGTCCCACTCAAGGCATGCAAGTGGGTGTCAGGAATTATGTTGTCTTAAATGATGTTTATTGGGTTTATATTAAAAAATACACTTAATTAAGGCATGTAAGTGCATAAAGAGGCCAAATAAAACATAAGAAAGGTGTAATTATTTATGACAATCTTAGAAAAGTGTGCAATTTTGTTACATGACTTTACAACACTTTAAAATAAGACTTGGTAAGTGATAAAAAGGGGATGCTTAAATGAATTATAATTAGAAGAGTCTAGAAAAGTGTGAAAATTTGTTACATCTCACAACACCTTTTCAAGACATCATAAAGTCTTAATAATTCATAGATTCAAGACCTAATGTGAATGTGTGGGCCCCATTGCTACATTAAATCAATGCAAAATCAAGCCAATTAAGCAAAAGGAGGGAAAAAACAAGAAAAATTAGAAGGGTTACTCTTTCCATGTCCACACCTCTATAGGAACAAATCCAATATTCTTTTTTGATTCCAAACTTTGATCTCTTTACTTTGTGTTTTTTTCTCTTGTTTGATTGAAACTTCTAGTTTCAAATAGATCCATGATCAAGAGGTCCAAGTTCAAAATTCTTTTTTGATTCAAATTTCTAATGCATATTGACATAAATGGGTCCATTGGTTTTTCACAATTCTAAATGCCATTCTAGCCCATTGGTCCAATCAAAATTTCAAGTTCTGAATAGACTCATAACCAAAATTCCAAATCTGAAATGTTTTTCTAATTTTGATTTTTTATTATAACATGTATGGTCTCATCAAAATTTTGAGTTTTGATTGAACTCTTTTACCCAAATTCTAGATCCAAAATGCTTTTTGGTTCTGATTTCTGATATTTGGATGTTTTTGTCATTTTTGGAATGTTTTGAGGCTGTTTTTGGTATTTTCAAGATTAAATTACAAATGTTTTGATTTTCAATTTTCCAATGTTTTGGGGTTTTCTGAGATTTTATGAATGTTTTTGGATTTTGTGTTTTTTGAATGTGTTTTGGATTTTGATGTCTCGGGGGCTGATCAAAGATTAGCCTTGCCTACGTTTAAGCTCAGAGACGATGTAGTTTGGATTCCATGTTTTTGATGTTTTTCTAACTTTTTGAGTGTTTTTGGATTTTGATATGTTTTGGATGTTTTTTTGGATTTTTTGATATTTTGAATGTTTTTGGATTTTTTATGTTTTAGATGTTTTTGGATTTTTTGATTTTTTGGATGTTTTTGGATTTTTGGATGTTTTGGATATGGACATGTGTGATGATATCAGTGCTCTATTTGGGGATTTTGTTGAAAACCAAGCTAAGGTTGACTGATCAAGTTGATGGATTGATGATGATAACATTGTTGAGGATGCACAACAATGCAAGGATAGTGTTATGCAACACAAGGATTAGGATGTTGATGGGATTGATGATGATATCATTGTTAAGGATGCACAACAATGCAAGGATTTGATTGATCGGGATTGATGATGATTTGTTGAGGATGCACAACAATGCAAGGATAGTGTTAAGCAACACAAGGATATCTTGACATGATGATTTTTTGATTGGATTTGATTGATCAAGATTGTTGAAGCTTGGTTTGAAACGAAGATTTTTGGATGATCTGATGTGATGTTGACATGCAAATTAGATGCAACTGATATTGATTGTTTGGATTGATGTTCGATTGAAGATAACACTTGAGAAGGAACATCTTCTTATCAAAATATGCCATGGGCTAGTGATTTGGATTTTGGATCATAAATGCTTTGACCAATATTATTTCACGTTTTCTAATGTTCGGATCACCACATAAGTTGGAGGATATAGATCAAGATTTATTCCCAAAGCAAGATGTAAATATCTACCCCCAATGTCTAGCAATGTATGGAATGTTATGGATAGATGCCTGGATAGGTGTATGGATGGATGGATATGGAAAGCATGCAAAGGATGCCAAGGATTATCTTGTGATAAGATATAGTGTTCAAATAAAGAATGCTCATTTGGATAATACTTCATGGCTCAGATAATGTTGCATAGGATAAGATCAATGAAAATGACCCATGTCAAGATGTTTACCATAAGCAAGCATAAAGTGTACACCAAAATTTGTCAAGATCAAGATAACTTGGATGATGGATGCAAATGGATGAAAATGGATGGGTAAATGGTTCATGGATGGATGGATTTATTATGGATAAGATGGATGGAATGTTGGCTTTATTATGGATAGGATGAGATGCTTCCACCTAAACTGGCGCACGTAGATACTCAATTTCACACATATGCATGTTTTCTAGGTTTTCATCATGGTCTTGCCCAAAGTGCCACTGTAGTGGTTTTGACTAGAGGAGGATTTTTATCTTTACTGTTTTCAATCCTTTTTCTGATTTTTTTGGATTTTCATATTTTTTTTTATTTTTTTTATTTTTCTAAAAGATTTTAAGCTCATGTTGAATCACAAGGTGTCACTCATGTAGATGCCCCTGTCATAATGTGCCAGCAATATCTTTCCTAAAGGAGCTTCTTTGCTAAGATACGTGCACTTGAATGCAACTTTTGGGATTATTGAACTACTTTATTGATATTAGGGTTAACTCTGTCTCTATGCACACATCACGATAGAGTGCTTTCTGAATCCTTATGATGAAGGGTCATTGCCAATACATGGTCAATGTAAGAAGAATTGGCTATCATGTATGGAGGTGTGGATGGAGTGTGTGATGGATTGGTTGACAGTTTGGAACCTTTGACTCTCCAAACTTGGGAAAATAAGCAATGATGGGTGGATACGAAAGTGTGCATGGGATTAGGACCAACTGCTTGATACACTTTGTACGTCACTTGAAAAGCCTGCTTTTGCTTTTGTGGACACCTTTGATGGATACTTTTCCCTTTTTTATTTTTCCCCATAGTTTCTTTGACTGATGGAGTTTGATAGGGATGATATTTTTTTGTATTCTTTGGTATCCATGTGTATTTGATTTTTTCCATTATACTTCTCAGCTTATTTTTCTTTGATAACATTCTTTGTATTTTGATTCAAATATTTCTTTTGACATTGGTCCCAATTCATGGATGGGGTGATGGGTGGATGAAGATTCATGATGTGGCTGGTTGTAGTATTGACATCAGTTTCATCATAAGGATTCTTCATGCTCCCTATGTTGACATTTTCTTGAGAAAAATTTTCCCCTAGTATGGTGGTAGTAGCACCTTCATACTTTGATTCCACCTATTCCAAGAGCTCTTGTTTAGAATGCATTCTCTGATAAATGACCATCGTAGGTGACATTTCAATTTTCTGCTCCGCTAACTCTGGAATATCTTGTTCTATCTGACTTGTTTCCTTGAGTGGATAATGTTGGATATCTTCATACCTGATGTCCTTGGTCTGAATTTGGGATATATCCGATCCTGATGTTGATAATTCAATTTAACTATAGGAATCAATATCTTTCTCTTTTTGTGTAATAATGTTAGGAGTAAAGGGATCCTGTACTGAATGGAGATCATCTATGTGTCCATCGAAAGAGAGCATCTCATGGGTAGATGGAGGAGTATGTACTACATGGATGTGATCATCTTGTATAGATAAGAGAGTATCCATTAGATTATTGTAGTATCTTGGAGATATGAATTCTTGATCTTGAATGACTTTGGAATTGCTTTCGACATAACTTGGGTCAAGTTCCTGGCATGGGTCAGTTTCAAACGATGGATTGCTTTCTTGGACGTCATCATTAGGCATGATAAGTGGTTCAATATCCTCTTGATATTTGAGTGAATTTGGATCAAGTTTCGAGTTGAGGATTCCTTCAGTATCTGTAACCATGAGGTAAAAGGGGGTCAACATGTCTTGGAAAGGACCATTACTAGACATTGGCGAAAGATTTTGATCCTGCTTTAGAATGAATTGTTGAGATATGTCCTCTAACTCATAAGGTGATGTATAGACATTTTCAACATGATCATAGGTCAATGGATCATGCATTATGTCAATAGGATCAAACAATTATAACACTCCTTGAAATAGATCACTAAAAAGTGGCTCTTGATGTATGGTGAGTTGATCATCGAATGAGATGGAAATGTCTTCAATGTGATCATTGATGGATAGGTTTTGATCCTTGTTCTCAATAGTTGTGGCAGAGATATTTTCAATGTCTTCAACCATAAGGTCAAATGACATTGACATTTATTGAATTGGATCATTGTTGGGTATTGTCGGTGGATTTTGATCATGATTGAAAAGCTACTCTTGATGTAAGTTAATTTGATCTTCAGATGAGATAGGAACATATTCATTGTGCTCTTTGATGGATAGATCTTGATCATTGCTTTCAACAATTGTGGTGGGGAGATTGTCAATGCTATCACCAGTGGTTCAATGTTCATCATTATCCCCAATAGTGATTATCTTTTGGTCAATGAGGTCTTGGATGATATTTTTGAGTCGAATACAACTTGATGTTGTGTGTCCCTTTGTTTTGTGAAAATCACAATGGTGCTCCTTGTTATACCCTTGTGGTTTAACTAGGGGTTCTTGATAGTTCCCATAGACAGGGAGCTTGATAAGATTTTCTTGTACCAATTGTTGCAGGATTAATTTGATTGGTCTCCCTAGTGGTGTGTATTTTCTTTTGTTACCTTGTGAGACTTGTGATTGATCTTCAAGATGTGGGGGTTGGATTTGTTGATGTGGTTGATCTTGATATCTAACTTCTTGAAATTGGAGATATTGTTCTTGATCTGGTTGTGGACACAACTCAATGCTTTGATGACATGGATTAACCAATGGAAGAGTGTATTGATTTTGGAGTGATGATATCTCTTGGCTCAATAATTCAATTAGTTTGGCAGGTGAAGCAAGTTGTTCTAGCGAAATTTGATCTTGATATAGTTGATTTGACTTTTGTTCGAGCAGATTTGGAACACATACTTGTGGTGTTTGAATGGGATCATGGAAAATTTGATTTTGGGTACTGTTATGATTTGGGATGATGTTCAGATTTGGCATTATGGGTTGAAATTGAACACTGTTGATGTTGGGAATCTCATTGCCTTGATTTAAGTAACTTTGATTTTGCATGGTGTTACCTTGACTTGGATCAATACATGGAGTTGTTAACAACTTGTTTGGAATTTGAACAATATCCGTATGATTTGCAAACATATCCATCCCCAAGTTTACCAAGTTTGGATTCAAAATGTTCATATTTTGTAAAGTTGTACTTGGTACATTCACATTTGGAATATAGGGATTTGATGGGATGATTTTGTTCATTTGAAGGCTCATGCATTGGATTTTTGGTTGATAGAATTGTAAGTTTGGACTTGGATTTAAATCTACCATCGATATAGGTGTTCCAAACTTTAGACTAGGCATACTCCCATTTGTTGTACCATTGATGTTTGTAGGAGACAACGACCCCATGTAGGAATTGTATAAATGTGAGTGTTGATAATCAATCGGCATTATAAGGCTTTGAAAGTTCAGTTGATTTGGATTACTCATGATGTATGGATCAAGTTTATATTCCATGTTCCTCTTGTGTTTTGACCTTGTTGACCTCTAAGGTGTGTAGGACCAATGATGAGATGAATGATATGGATGTTTGAACATTTTAGGAACTTTGGATTAATGCTAGACTTAGGGTTTGATTTTGATTGTTTGATTTGGATAATGGACTTGTAAACCCTAAGATGTTGGATGTGATCTTAGGATGAACTTGTTCAAAGGATTGCTAATTCAATTAAATGTATGAGAAAGGATGCATTCCCCTACACCTAACTAAACAAGGTTATTTTGATTTTGATGATTCACCCAAGTCTAGAATGATGTTTCCAAAGCTCTAAAGTTGTTTGGTGGGATGTGATGATAAATTTTTGAAATGGATGAAGTGTTTGATTTTGATTCTAAATGAGCCTAGGAAGGACTTGTTTACAAGACCAGGATAGTGAAGAACATGCTTTTCTCTAAGAGTAGTTCAAACCAAAAGACCAATGTTTGCTTGAAAGACAATAAAAAGATAAACAAGCACATGTGTGGGGTTCAATTTGAGTTAATCTTGATTAATGACTTTCTTTTACCACAAACACACTCTTGATTAGATTTTTGAATCTAGATGTCTAATGTTTCAACTTTCCCTTTATCCTGCAAAGTGTATTATGCAGAAACCAAGGAAATTTAAGGCAAGAGTTACCTATTGTTGACCTTAGTAGGAGAAAATTGAGATGAAATCCAAATTTTTAGAAGCCTCTAAGGATAAAATCCCAAGGGAAAGCAATAACATGTGAATTTTTTCAAAGGATATTTTCTTCTCCTAAATGGTTTGTGATTTGATGCTCATGTTGAATGTTGGTTTTCGAATGTTTTCGATCAAAGCACTGTGTTTTCAAACTGACTCACAAGCAAAATAACATCCTAGCTCAATTGGTATGTTTTTCTTGGTGGGTGTGCCTCATGCCCTTCATAGTAGAAGAGATGATTTTACATGCAACCAAGGAAAAAATATAAATGTATGTTAAGAATGAATTCTTAACCTCTATATTTCAACCAAGATCAGACATGGCAAGTAACTTCTTGGAATCTAAGTTCCAATGCACCACTTTGATAAACACATTGGATGGAATGGTTGGTTACTACAAACGAGGGTTTTAGTTCAGACTTTTCATTCGTGGAGATTGACCCATATGGCGAGAGTCCCTTTTCAGATCCATCTCATCAGAGCCAATCACATGATACTAGTGTTTACTCCAATAACCACATTTATATCCTGGTTGGAAATACTCTTGAATTTAGAGTGTTACTGGTTGAGTCATTCCCTTGGCTGAGTACTTTTTCCCTAAGGCAGGCCCTCTAAGATAGAAAAAAGTGAATAAACTTATTCATAGTTCGATCGACCCTTGTTTAGAAACAAAGGGAGAACACATGCAATAAGCTTACTCACACTCGCACAAGATTTTGTTCAATTTTAAACCCAAATTCAAGTGTGTATGGGAAATTATTTACAAAACTTAATGTCACCAAAAGCCTTTTGATTCTCAAGATCACCGTGAGGCACAAGAGAAGTGTATACGTCTTTTGATGATATTACTTTGTGTAAATAATTAGAAAACAATAAAGATACACATTCATTTTATCCTTTAAATTAATGGTTTAATTTGTTTTAAGCACCAAAGGAAAGATGAAGATTTAATTTTTTAATTTTAGAACCCAAATTGAAGCTAGTAAGTGTGTAACATTCTTTTTAACCCTTTGCAACGAAAAATTGAAGTGTTCTTTTTAGAGCCCCAAAAAGATGTAAGTTGATTTAAAACAGAAAACTAAAGCATATAATGTAAGCCTTGAGCATTAAAAAATGCTTTGTTGATTTCAAATTCAAGGCTCAAGGCCCACTCTTCAAACTTAAATTTGCTTGTTATGTTCTTGGATCATTCACCTTGCTACTCCATCATCTTCACAAAATCTGCAAATCAGTTATCAACATGTTCAAATTTGTAAATCATAAATCAACATGTTTAAGAATAATTTAAGAAAATTGATTACTCCAAGAAAACAAATGTTGAAAATTAATAGCTCACTAATTTTTCCTAAAGAAGACAACAATATTATTCTGTCATTTGCTAGCCTTTATGATTTCACCCTTCTTAGTAATTTTTGTTTTCTTCTGCAAAATCTCTAAATTGTCAGCACAACAATATTGAGATTGATAGAGAAACTTAATATCAATGAGAAGTCTCCTTAATATTAAATAATAAATAACAATGCATAGTCTATGTAGAAAAATAACTCGTCGAGCTGAAAAAAATGCATTAATTCTGTAGCTGACCACCTTTCTAACAAAACTCGCACTCAACACCCACTTGACTGATTGAACACTTACTTGCTATTCAAGGACATTAAAGTTCTCTTATCTTCTCAAATTTACTCTCAACACACCAATTTGTTTCACAATTTCCAAGTGGATATCTTTCTTATGTAGAGATATTTGCAATGTATGATAGTCCTTTTTCGATGCCATACAACTCTGATTTTTAATGCTCAATAACTAGTCTTCAGTGCGCTACCTTTAATTATTTTCCATCAATCTACTATACTTATGTATGCCTTTCAAACTCAAATCATGGAGACTACCTATATTTTAAACTTCAATTGTCTTTTATCGGTTTTTTCAGTGAATATGAGCTGTGTCCTATACGTGGCTTGACCCTACACATAGCACAATGAAAATCAAACCTTAGATCTATTCGCACAAACATAACAACATGCTAGAGGGGCACACACAGGCTTGAAGGATGGGAAAGCTTTTATTATGATTGGATGTCATTGATTAAGATCAAATAAACAAGACAAATGATATATAAAGGACAACAATCAACTTGTAGATTCAGCTTAAATCGCCCCCTTCATTTGTTCACACATAGCATGGAAATATGCAACCAGCATCAATCTTTAATGCACAGCTTCAGTTTAAGATAGCTATTAAAGTCCTCAGACAAGAATTATACCATACTCCATTGCCTAGGTCAATTAAAACAACTCATGGATAGAGAACATCTACGACACTAATGAAGTTTCAGAGTTGCGTAAAGAGGAAATAATAGTCTACTTGGGTAGGGACGCCATGAAGTCAAATTGATTTAAATGCATTAAATGCAACAAGGAGCATAAACTAATGCAATATGGGTGTAAGATTACCACATCAGCGATGAAAGACATTAGGAGACATTTCTATAGCATAAATTAAATATAATAAGATTTCTTTCAAGAGTTCGACTAATACATTGGTGGCTGTGTAGGGAGTGGATCTGGGATTCTTCTTGTGACATGACCCCAAAGTCATTTCTTTCTCTTTCTTTAGTTCTTTTCCTATTTTGGTCTGGCATCATTGTCTAGCATAATTTTTGGTTGATCTCTGCAGTTATGGCATTAATAGGGAGTGATTCATAGTTTAGAATATGTAAGTCCTCATCAATGCCAATCACCCACAGTATGGAAAAAGTATGATATTCATATATACACGCCTAAAGCCTAAACCGATACACACAGTCCAAGGAAATTATCAATAGCATAATTTTTATTAGACAACACGCATATCTCCTTATTCAACTCAAAATATGCAGAAGAAAAGAAGTAATAGAATGACCTTGGTAAATATGCATGTAGGCCCAGAAGTCATTTAACAAAATCCATCAAGGAAATGTCATCTCATGGAATGCATTGGTTGTTGCCTACATGGATTTGGAAAGAAAACATAAGAAATTTCCCAACCTTTGACCAACATATTTTTTTTTACCTGTGCCAAGCGTTAGACTTACTTTGATACTTTATTTTTACACAACCACACTTTAATGATAAGAGCATCAATAACCAATATAAGCATCGATATGGATGAAAGCAGCAATGATTAAATGCAAGGACTCCAAATGCATGAAATGGAGCAGAGATGTCAATGAGCTACGCATGAAAATATTTCCTCAAAGAAAGGCGTAGGCACACAAACAACAATGGAAGCCTTTTATTGTGAATGGCGGCTGAAAAGGTTATAGGTAGCACACATAAATAAGATACTAGCGCCTCAATATCCTCACATAGCTTGCTGATTGAAAGACCAAATCTTACTGTCAAAGATGTGATGTGAGGCACTGAAAGATATGTTCTGTGGGTGACTGGTTTGGCTTGGTCATTGTGCCAAAGAGGCCTTGTATGGAGGTGAGAAAGGTGATTGGGTCAAAATATATCTGGCCTACTTTTCCTCAGTCCAAATAAATCTGCCTACAGCCAAATATGCATGGATATTTCTATGCATTCTTACATGACATGCTAGGAATACAATTATGCGAAAGATTTAACCTTTAAAAACATAGTGATTAAAATAAAATTTAAATTATAAGGACAAATCATTTGAAACATTTGGTTGTCAAGCAGCCCTCCTTCTAGCGCCATAATGTGGATCCCTAAATCCAAAATTGCACGAATCAAAGCAAACAAATCACATTGTTAGCCTAAATATGCAAGGTTAGAATAAGAATCCCCCATAAAATTGATTTGCATTGTTAAAGAACAAGGAAAAAGATGAAATGAATGAGAAAATACAAACAAAGATAACTATTCCTATTCTAAAATGAAGTAAGCACTTGATCGTATGGGGGGATTGGTGCGATTTTGATGTGGAAAATAGCCCTTTCCCAACCCCTTTTTGATAAGCTAAATGATAAAATGCTTTGAAGATGGAGTGAACTAGAAAAATCTAGAGAATACAAGTGATTAGGATTAGCATTTAATCATGGTTTAGATTAATTAAGATGATATTAGATGCTTTGACCCATTTGACTTAGATTTAGAGATTTAAATCAAATCAAAGGGAGTTGAAAGGTGATAAAGATTTAGTTAAATAAATATTTGATTTATTTAGCTAAGGGGAATAATGATAGGATCAAATTAAATAAAGTTGATTTATTTAATTTAAATGGATGATCCTTAGAGATTAAATCAATTAAACTTGGTTTATTTAATTGATGGGCAAATATGAATTAATTAAATGCATTATGTCAATTTCACGTGTCTAGAGTCATAAATGTTAGATTTGAACAAACAACCTAGTGTTGAGGAGGTGGATAGAGACAAAAGAGGTAAACTAAAAAAGATAGATTAAAATCAGTACATAATTAAATACAAGTACCAGGGAGTCCCAGTGATTTCTAAATTTACCTCTAGATTGATGAGGATCATAGATACAATGTTGGGGAATATTGGCTTAGAAACATAGAAGAATGATACCTTTGCAAAAGTCCAAGGGATAAGAAGATAGTAGCTTCGGGCCTCACCCATGTTGCTTATTTCCTCATTGTTGTTCAATGCTCAGAATTTATTCTTGCATCAACAGAAGCATACAATCCTATACAACACAAGTGCATTGACCAATGGGGAAATGAGATAATTGACTTATCTCTTGCCATGATCAAAATGGTTTTTGACTTACCACCATATCCTCTCTTGAAATCATAATAAAGACTAAGGCAATTCAATACTATGAGAAGGATTCGAGCACACACTAGAGGCATATGAATAAGAATTGGCTCAAGGATAGTAAAAAATCTAGTACTTAGTTGATCGCAAAGCTTCAAAGATCTAATTTTTATTCCGAAGTAAGGGACATTATTATTTTTTTAAGCAAAACATTAGGAAAGGAGAGCTCCCATATGTATGAGACTTGAATGTTCTACTTCATTGAGGTTATCTTGAAGGGAGAATTCTACTTGGATTGGGGGTAGATAGTTTCAGATGTTATACATAATCAGCTCACAAAGGTGAAGGACACTAAAGAATTTTATATATCCTCATATGTTGTATATTGTGCAACCAAAATGGGGAACATACCAAGCTTGAATACTATGTGGGTTAGAGGAGAAGGATAAGGTCAAATCAAGATCTCAGAGTATAATGACTAGATGGAGCTCAAAGCATCAGAAAGACACTTCAAAAGAGTTAATGGCACTTTCCTCTATGCAGTAATTACCCAAATTTCAGGTGATGTAGGATTTTGGTTAAGTATGGAATCAATGAAATTGGTAATTAGTGGGGAAAATAGTTTATTCAATACCCTAAGTCAACATATATCCATTTTTTTACATATGATGGAGCCCCATTTTTAATACCTAGGTACTATAGTGATAAATTGATTTTAATAGAATTATCCCAACAAATGAGGGAAATAAACCTCAATTTTTATAGAAAGTATAAGGCCAAAGAGGTGAAGTGTCCCATTAGCCTTGGCTATTATTAATGTCCATTAGTTGGAGCTTCTAGGTTTGCAACTAAAGATTTGTAGGAAATAAACCTCAAGTTATATGTTAAGAGAGAGGATTTTGATCCCAAAGGAAAAATGAACAACTTATATGCATCTCTTTTCCTGCATCATGAGACTAACATAGAATATTTTTGGGTAGACCTATAAGATGAATTTGAGGCAAGGAAAAAGAGGTATGAAATGGTTAACTATTCCTTAGATATGGGCTTTTAATATTAAATATAGGGCATCCCTAAAGGAATGTTAGATAATGGCCTAATGGTTGATCTGTAATATGATCAAGAACAAGTGAATACTCAAGAATTGACACCCATTAATCTGCCCTTGAATGCTCTTGATCATAAATCTCATTGCAAAAGACTTTTCCATGATGCTTGAGATCTTAATTGCTGTAATAAATCACTAATAAATCTACCTTTGAATGCTCTTGATCATAATTTTTGCTCTTGTGAAATTTGAATTATGCAACTTAGTGCTTCTTCTTGAATTTATTAGACATGATTTGATAAAATAACCTTGTATTTATAGGCATCTATCCATAATTTCCCAAAAATTAAACATTACAAGCTAACATTGAAATTTGAATTTGAGGACATTAAAATATTGTAAAAAGCATATTTTAAATTTGGGTTTAAAGGCCTAGGGAGGACCCATTTAACTATAGGAAAATGGGTCGTAGTTCCCTATTCTTGGAACACACATTGCTCAAGGTAATGTATTATGTGTTGGCATTAATTGTTGTTGGGATTACCCTTCAAAAAATGTAATTTATTAGGCTTGTAGATGTAAAATAGGGCTTATTAAGGAATAATTAAATCCAATTTAATTAAGGGGACCCCAAACATAGTGTGAAAATGTAAAGGTATACATTTTTCTACACTATATTTAGCCCCCACTTTAGTGAGAGTATGATCATGATAACACAAACTCACACTAAAGTAGAAAATCAAGAGAGGCCTAATTGTACAACTATTGGAAAGATAAGTTGAAAAGGTTAAGGAGAATGATCAATCCCCCAATATCTAAGATCTCACGGAAAAACCAACAAAGGCACAAAGAGACATATGCTTATGTTAAATATATGCAACAACAATGACAAGATACTGAATCATATGATTTCAAAGACTTAAAGAAGGAAATAAAAAGGGGTGGATCAAGCCTTGACTACTTTTCCATCTAGATATGGATCAAGCCTTAAGTGTTTGTACAAAAGATATCTTTACAATTGGAAACTCATTGTCCACTATGAAAATCAAATGTAGTCACATGGGCTAGTGTAGATTGATATACACTAGGTGAGCCCCAGAAAGTGGCTAACGAGAGTGTCATTAGGCTCCCATTGTACTAACCATGCCAAAGTTATACCTCTTGATAAATTTAATAAGGTTCCACATAATATTGTGCCATAGAAAAAAGGCCCCTTGTCATTTTCATGGCCTTTTAGGTCTTGTTTCATGGTGTTGGAACCATTTTGCTCTACTTTTATGTTGCAACATGGCTTGAACATGCTTATTTAGGTATTAAAACTCAAATAATGATGTCTTGTGAAGGTGTAATCAAGTGTTGTAATACATTTCTACATTCTTCTAAACTCTATTAATTACAATTCACCTAAAAATCACCTTTTCATTATTCAACAAGTCCTATTTTGAAGTGTTGTCAAGTCTTGTAATAAGCTTTCACACTTTTCTAGACACATCTTCACTCTTTATCCCTTTATCGTGCTTTATTTGATCCCTTTATGTTCTCATATGATTAATTAAGTGTATTTTTTAGTATTATCCTGACAAACAACATTAAGTACAACATAATTCCCGACACACATTTTCAGGTCCTAGGTGGGACCTAATTGCCATGGGTGGCAAATGAGTCCCCCTTGGCCCCAAATTCAAACTATTTTAAATTTCCTTTTGGGATTTTATTCAAAACCACTTGATGTTAGCTTGTGATGAGGTATGAACAATTAACTAAGGCACAATTGTGTATAAATAAGTGATTTTCACCTCATTTCAACCCCCATTCATCAAGTTCACTTATTCACCTATTCATTAAAGCATTCAAGCATTTTACAACATCTTTTCAAGCACTATTCAAGCACTTTGAAGCAACCATTGACATTACTTCAGATTTGCGTCATCAAGAGTTTGGTAAGTTGATAGCATTTGCATGTTGTTAGTTTATCATTCCTTTTTATTTCATTATTTAATTAAAGGTTTCATTACCAAAAGTGGGGTTTGACCAAGGAAAACCCCTATACACTAACCTTAAACCATTTCCCCCTATTGCATGTTTGTTTGCAACCTCTTGTGTGTAGATTTGACAAGATTTTTGGTGTTGAAGATTGGTTTACAATTCAACTAGGTGTTTCAAGTCAACTCAAGTCTATTTCAAGCTTGGAGAAGGTTTTCTATCCATTTCCTATAGAATTGACTTCGGCAACCTAGCAAATAGTGATTTCGAGATCTGGTGTTGCAGAGTTGTCTCCTAATTTTTCAAAAATTTGGGAGAGGACTGACTCACCACCTATGGTGAATGAGTCCCACCTTAGGACTGAAAATCCAAAATTTGTCACATTCCGGATCCCAATAGATGGAAACTTGGTTCTGACAATTTTTCACTAGGAGGTGGACTAATTCACTGCCTTGGGTGAATGAATCCCACTATGAAAAATTAGTGATTTCAACCAACATCCACAACATTCCAAATTCATCATACTTCATCAAGGTGCACTCATATTTTTCCCTTTCCTTTCCCTTCTACATATTTTCTTCATTTAGTTCATTGTTGCATATCACAATGTGTTTTCAAACATAGCTTTAATTTCACTTTTGCATTAGTTTTCATTCATTTAAATCAATCAATTTCATTTATTCAACTTCACTTAGGTTAGACAATTTCATACACTTCATAATTTGACTGAACCATTAGCATTTTTTTGGTCACTTAGAGGTTTCCCCATGGCCCTGCTCGGTGACCACCCTCACCTTACCTTGGACTTACAACTACCAAGTTGGGGTTCAGTGGAGGGTGAGTGGGGGCAAGAATAGTCTTCTAGGGGGGCACCACAGGCCCTTTAGTGCTTCCCCTATTAAACGTTGGTTAGGATAGTCAAACCTAGAACCACCGGGGAGCAAACCCAAGGCCTAGACCAGCTCCCTTGCCCATCGTGGGCTAACCATTAGCATTTTTTCTCCTCTCTCCTTTTAGGTGAAAAACCCTAGAACATAAAGAGTTGTCCATAGGAGCTAAAAATCAACAGTTCAAATATAAACTTCAAGATTCATAAGCCTAGCAAGCCACTTTATGCTAGACACTCATGAACAAAAATGACTCCATTAGAAAGAAAAGTGTGTTATACTTGGTGGCAATGAAAAAGGGTTTGCAACTTCATGCTTCACAAGGCTAGAAAACTTCATTGTGCTAGACACTCATGAACAAAATGAAAATAGGATAAGACATGTTCAAAGGGGTTTTTCTTAATGCATGTAAGGTATCACCTTAAGGAACATCATACTTGAAATGACTACCAAGAGAGGACAAGTCAAAGGATAAAAGATTCACAGCTTAGGGAATGCAAACTATCGCATTACCACTAAGAGGAATTTCATATGCTAAGAAAGGTTGTACCCTTGAAGGACATTAATCCCAATGTCACCAAGAAGAAGAGACATCACATGAATCAAGAAGACCACACTAAGAAACATGAGTTATAGTAAAAAAAATTCAAAATGATAATGGAAATTTATGCCTCCCACTTTAAAGAAATTGCACAACACCATGCTGTGAGCAATTAATTTAAAGTAGAAAATGATAAATGCTAAATAATAAAGAAAGCATAAGAGCTTATTTGGAAATAACTATGTAAGGAAATCCTAAACCAAATATATTTATAGGTAGGTAGGGAGGTAAATTAAACTAGAATTATAAATATTATAAAACTTGGACAAATAAAATGAAACCTAGCTTGGGTGACTGTAATTTTGGGGGTGTATCACTTTGCTAATTTCTTCTTATCACCACATATAGCATTAAAATACTTTTCAAATACATCACCACTTCAATTCCTTTCTTCTTCCTTTCAAAATTGAGTCATAATGAACAAATTTATGTAGGTTGAGGGTTTAATGATTCTCTTAAATTTTATTTCACAAAACCTACAATCTTCTTCTCTAGAAGAAGGGATTTCAAGCCCTATTAATGGTATGGGTGCCCTTCTATTGACCCACAATCTCTCTTTAATGGGGGTTGTCTCCTTGGTCAATGCCCTCATTCCTTATTGGGTCATTGGAAAAATTCCATTACCTTGCAACACAGTTTTTTGTTATTTTTAGATTTCATTCCTCATACTTTTATATTTATATCATTTCTTGAACCCTTTATTGATACTTTTACTTTTTATTTTCTTTCTTTTATTTAAATTTTTATGTTATTTTTAAATTTTATTAAAACTTAGATGCAAGTATGAACAATCATTGAAGAGTGAGCAATTTAACATAAATATTTGTCTAGAGTTAAGTGATTGACTTTGGTTAAAATAAATTATGTGTAGAACTTGATGGGTAAATTCATAGTCGGGGAAGGGGGGATTCTAGGGATACTTGACCTCCTAATTTCTAGGAAATTTTATAAGGTTTCAATTTTGTTATTGGAATAGGTTTTAATGTCCACTTTTTTTGCAGCATGAGAACCTACAAAACCATTTCAATTCTCACACACATCACCACCAAATTTTAGTACCTAGTTAGTTTGAAAAATAGAGCATACATGTATAGATATGTAACAATGTCATAAATTTAAACTCAAACCATTTAATTCATAACCTTCAAGCACTTGACAATTGTGATAGTGAACAATTAAATTATTAAGTCCACAACATTATTAATTATGTCCATACAACATCCAAAATAGAAATTATGATCATAGTCTTAATGTCATGGTTCCTTTTTCATCCAAATTACTCTAGGAGGTCAAGAAATTAACACAAATTAAGGTAAATTTTTTGTGGGGATGTGACAGCTTCCAAAAATTATTTAATACATGATATCTTATATCTTCCTCAATTATAACGTAACTTGCTGCCACTAATGTCAATTTGAAAGCAAAGCCACTCCAATTTATTGGAATATGGAAATTGTTTTACAAAAAGAAGTCAAATAATCAAGTTGCATTTACTAGTTATGAAGATGTCTTGTTGTTAAAATTCAATCACAAATCAACAATTTCTAGGAGTTTTGCATTCCTAATTGAAGAAGGTAATATTTCTTTTTGTCTTTTATGTAATGTAAGATTTGGGCATGTTAATAATAAGTGTATTCAAATTATGAAAATTAATGTTGTTTTAGGTTTTCCCACTCTCATTAAGACAATTGAATTATAGAAAAAATATCATAGAAATTATCTATTTCAAGTGTCTACAATAATATTTATATGCATTATCATCATAGTGGCATGCCATAAGCAACATATGCTTAGGTGAAATTAAAATTAAATATTATTATATATTTTATTTAAATTTAGTTGACAAAAAGAGGATAAGTGGAATTACACTAAGAAATGCAGTAGTCAATCTTTAGCTCTTGATTTGAAATTTCAACCTTAGTAAATGAATGATGAGATAAAAAATTATTTAACCTAGTAATATGATAGATACAAGAATGATGTGGGTTTGGTAAGGTTGTAAATATAGTATCTTGGTCATGGATATGTTATTTATAGGATTTTCTTAGAATATTATTTTTTTGAGTTAATATTTCTTTTTTATAGCCTTCAAAATGAATGCAAGAAAACATTAAGGATCACCTAACAATATTATAAATTGGGAAATATTGTAATGGAATTAACTTGGCATAAATTATTTATTAAATTTGGGGGCTTGATGCCCTTATGATCTCCATCCTTCTAAAATGTTTGGATTAATAAATTATCATACCATTATTGGGAAGCATATTATGAGGAATATTGATTGATTTTAAAGGCCTTGCATCTACGCTTTTATGTGTCTAGTTGGTTTTTATCATATTCTGTTGGACATTGAAGGATGTTTCATGATTTAGTAATGTTCCATATTTTATGAACCCTAAAATTTGTGTAAAGGTTGATTTCCAAACCTAGTGCTACCATATGGGATCACTCATTGGTTACCCATATATTAATATTAATATAAATATCAAGTGTGGATATTATCTAGTCCTTGAGATAGATTATTATAAGAATGTAGGGTTGCCCCATAAAGTACATGAAATCATAAGGTTGAGACTATTATTACCATAAATATTATGGAGTACATATATTTATACGAATATTCAATGGAAATATTTTATCAAATTTATGAATCAAGTATTGATCATCCTTGAAAAATGTTTATAGCTATTATGGTAGATATTTCAAAGTTTACAAAATTTTTATGTGTCATTGATGCATTTTGTGGTCCATCCAAGAGGATGTTATATATTATTATGATACTTTATATCATTAAACCATAATGTAATGGGACCTCATTTAACACTCCATAATATATTTTTTTCTTAAATTATGGAATGTTGATTATGTTTTGACTACTACTACTACCCTAGACTATGATATGACTAAATTTATTTTATATTGAATGTGTTTTTATGCCTAATTTTTGTGCATGGATTTGATTAATACAATTTATCCTTATAAATTTTTATTTTCTAAGGTGTGTCATTATGATGGTTGATATTTCAATACTTAGGTAAGTATAATATGGTGCATAATTCAGACCATTTAGTTAGAGGTAGTCTAGGAACCTTGTTTCTAGTAATGACCATCTTACCACATTGAATAGATTCATCAAAGTAATATAATGTATGTATGTGTTATGATTTTTTTATATGATCATTATTTTGGCTAGAAGATAGAAATTGGTTTGTTTAGGAAAATATCTATCAAGGCTAGGAATTTGTGATGGCTATACCTCACTAATGAATGAATCAATAATGGTCAAAATATGTCATTGCAAATAAAGATAAATTTTTGTGTCAATGAGATCAAACCTATAAAATATTTTGGAATGCTTGTGTTGAAATATGAATAATAAAGGTGGTAAGGTTTAATTTGAGATCTCAAGGTCCATAGAGATAAGTGTTATATAACTCTTGAGCTTGTTAAATTAGGGACTTGGTTGGGTTTTCTTTCTTACCATTAAAGCATTATTTATGTTTGAGGATCATTGAATGGAACCTTTTTCCGATATATGATAATAATGAATAAAATTATATGAGCTTTTTCCTTAGAATTGGTATTGGTAAATGGTGGTTTATTGCATTACTTTTTCTTAATCTATTATGTGATTTTTGTGTTATAGTGTTCATTTTGTTTCATTCCCATAGTAATGCTACTTGAGTGGCTATGTAATCATAGATATAGGAACTTATGTATATGTTCATTTAAAAAAAAATTTAGGAGAACTATATGAGTCCTTGATTCTATGTCGAATTAGGTGTAGGAAATTATTGGGTAAAGGATGCCCCTATGACCCAAGTCCATAGGTGAGGGTTTAGGGAATAACTCTAGGGCTTGGGCTTCTTCTTGAACATGAGTATCTCTTAATTTTTAGGGTGTTTCAACTTAAGAGTAAATTTACATTAGATGGTAGTAATATCACCTTCCAATAAGTAGGTCCCCACTATATAGTTTCAAGCTAATAAAATTAATTGTTAATCAAGCTTATCTACTATAAGGTTAAGGGTGTTTAGATTTCTAAATCTACTCCAATCTTGGAAGAAATTTTAGATTCACTTTTACTATTATATATCTTGATGTGAATGTGTGAGAATTCCTCTAATCTTATCTAAACTAAAGAATTTGTCATTTGGGATATTGGTCCCTATGGTATTGTGTTTTAGATTAGCGAGGAGTATGGGAATGTCTAGGTTAGCGTCAAGGCCTAGTGAGATATATTCTTCCTAGAAATAATGACATGATAAACTTGGAAATAATTTGGATATGAATGATTTATGGGAGTTTATACTAACTTTCATTTAAAATGATGATGCTAAATATAGCCATAATGGTATGATGGTGTTATCATCTCTCAATAGGTATTAATGATCTACCCACTCTAACTATGTAATTGGATTTATGTTAATTTTAGTACTAAATGTTTAGGATAGCCTTTTCAAACTAGGGGTAGTCAATGGAAGGTATTACAAAATATGATAGATTGTTTTACCTTTATATATTGGGTGGAAAATGATATGCTAAGATTAAGGATTGGTATTATATAAAATAGTTATTTAATTAGAACTAATATATTGTAATACTACAGATTTAATATCTATTTCATAAGTATTATATTTTTGAATAAAAATTGAATGAAATAAATATGTTTTGATTACTTTATGATTTTTTATTGGTTTATGCATATGTGCTTAAATAAAGACTAGCTGATGTGAGTTCAATGCATTACTTATGTGTTGATAAATTAACCCCAAGACCTATAAGATAATGGTATAGTGTAATAGATCCATTTGGGGTAATAAAACTAGATTAACTAGACTATCGTGTAAACCCTTTAGATAGTACATTTCAAATCAATGTTTGTGTACCCTGTAATGTCAAAATGTTGAATTAAGATTGATACAATAGCTATTTCTTGGCATCACAACTAGGGTTGAGCAAGGGAGTTTAGAAGGGAATATATAGAGGATAATTATTCTTTTAATATAGTTTTCCCCACACACCCTAAGGTGATCGCTAAAATTTTATAATCTATAACCCAATTATAGATAAGTGTATCATTTCTCTAAAATAATAGGTGTCAAGGTACATTCTCTACCAAAAAATTATTCAATATCATATCAAATAGTTAGTTGGATTTTACCAATAGAATATAGGTGATAGATTCCAAGAGCTACCTAATTTTATAGGGTTTAGATAGGATATAGGTGATGGATGCCAAGGTCTAGCTACCTTAGGAGTTCAATATTGGTATTGGTGTATCAAAGTAAATGTATGTGTCCTTTTCTATGTCTTCTTGAGGTATAGTTTCATGATTTTGATAATAAGTTTAGTCCAAGTGATTGATAATATGACCATAAAACATCTTCGTTATGCCACTTATATGGATGTATGATCACATAAACCATTAATGGGCTATAGAAATATATTGACCTTAAGTGATGTGTGTTGTTACACTTACACCTTATCCAATATTAATTTCAATTAGTATGGGATTATTGTCCATAATCTCAATTGGTGCAAAGAATTAGGGAAAATGAAAGGACCCATCTAGTGTAGTCTAGGATGCATTATCATTCCTTTTTTAGGTGGAATGTGTTAAGAGCTTATATTTTAGCAATCTAGGAGAAGGAAATGAGCTTTTAGTAATGCTACAACTAAGTTTTTCTAATAGGTCATTATGTGTACTTGTGAGGTAAATGTATTCACATTATGCATATACATTATATACCTAATTCACCATCTTTACTTGTGATGTGGCTATCGGCTAGTCACCTTGTGTATATGTGACGTATGCCCAAGCTAATCGAATGTGTACCTATGAGGGGTATAATAGCTTGTCATCAATGTTTTTTTGATATAAGCAAGAGCCAACCACATTGTTTATAAATGATATATGCTTGATCCAATCATGAGATAAATATAAGATGTTAGAATAATATGGTCCCTATGTGGTTTTTTGTGTGTTTGTACACTAATGAATGGCATAGAACCACCACTTAATTAAATTATTTTTGTTCTCGTTCTATTGTGGTTAGATTTAATTGAAAGAATAATCTCAATGAATGGTTATGGTTTAAAAGCAAGATGAGAGATCTCATTTAAGAGAAGAGGAAGAATTCTTTATAGCTTTGATGTGTGAATTATGAAGCCTTTGATTCCCAAAAGGGATACATAGGTGGGAAAATTATGAATGATCCTTAGAGGTTTAGGTTTGTGTCTAGGGATGATCCTAACATTGTGATCATACCATATTCTAGTGTATGTACCCAACATTCTAGTGTGAGTATTTAAGTGGTGGCATAGAGTTGCAAAGGTTATAAATTGACACTTCTAAATTGGATAAAAGATGCTTGGTCAATTAAGTTAGTATCTATTGTGAAAATAATTAGTAACCAAGGGGCAACTATTATATTTACCTATTTTCAATTTCTGTTTAATCCTGCTAAGGATACCTTTGGAAAAACCTCCCCAGTCCAATTGAGCCAAAATTGAAGGAGAGGTTATCTACTCATTACTTGACCTTTAATCACTCACATTTTTTCATAAGTTGTTTAGTCATTCTTTGAGATGATATTTTGTTGATCTTTAAGTAGATTGATTCCTCTAGTAGTGTGAGTAACAATTTTGGGACCCAATAGGAGGTAGCTCTTCTCCATCCCTTACCCTAAGGTAACTAGGGAAACATTATGGCTCCAAAGGATTCTTGGAATATTTGCATAAACACAAATTGTCATCCACAACTCTCTTAGTTGGCAATCAATCTACAATCAAATTGGAAAAAGTCGAATCTTTCACAATTGAACCAAACACATCAGCACAATTCCATTTATCTTGACAACATGTAAAAGATATTAGTATATAGCTTGAGTATTTTCTAACAAAGATCACGAGTAGATATTCTTACCAAAGCACTTGAAAGAGAATTTTTTAAGAACATTTCATTTGACTATAACCCCTTCATATTAAGGCGAGAATATTAACAAGTTAATGTTTTAGATTAACACTTGTATTTATTTTTTATTTATTTTCTATTTAGTTTAATAGTTCAACTATATATTCTTCATTATAATAGCAATAAAGTTACACCATTCTATCTCTTCATCGATCCTAGCTGGCACATCATTATTTTTTGAAAATCCTCATACAATATAGTAGACTCTGTTGTACTTATTATTTTAATGAAGTTACTGATTGAGATTGAGATAAAGGTTTATTTAACATGTATGACTATTCATATATAACATTCACCATAATAACAACTGAAAACAAATGACAATATCTACCAAGACATCAGAATGTACATCTAACCATATTTATTAATTAAATGAAAATAAACACATTGTACTCTGATTTTTAATTAATTAGTTAATAATTAAGATCAAGTGTGATAAACAATACGTAAACAAATCACCTTAACATAGAATAAAGTAAATTGAATAATTAACATAAACTCAAAAGATGAAACTATACACTGAAATTCTGGGTTGCTTGCTGAAAAATGCACTGTATATTAATTCTGAATTTGAATTGCTTTTATTTACAGCCTCAAAAGTCACGTACAAAACAAACTATCCTAAACTTATTGCTGATCACGCATTAAACATGCAGCCTTAAACTGATCGATACATATCAAAGTTGGGCGATCAAAACAGCAGAATGGGTCATTTTAAAATGGCATTTATTACTCTATAAAACCTAAAGTGAAGGGCAGCAGCAGCAGCTAAACTGTAAATAAATAAAATTCTCAGTAAATGAAAATTTATAGTATAAATTCAAACACAAGAAAGCAAACACGAATAATGTAAGAGAGGACAAAATCACTTTGGCATGAACCTCACGAATTGTATGAATTGAACTGGATGGTTGAGGCATTCTGCAGTCAGGGACATATTGTGAGGGGTAATGATACACAAGGCTGTATATTGTGGCCGTTACTAGTGTTCAATGACAGTATAAAGAACAGATAAAGATGAGGTTATGAGATAGCATATTAAAATAAATATTGGTACTTGGTTTATACTGTCGAGTTGCTAGTAGTTTGGTCTCAATATTTTAGCATCATATTTTCGTTCTAGGTTTAGAATTTTTGTGGAATGGGGATTGCATTTATTGGGTTAGATGTATATTTGGATATAGGTGGTATTGGAAAAACAGAATACTTCATCTATTTTTGGTGGTCTCATTTAAAGCCGTCCTGTGTATTCTGTAGTGACAATCGGTTCCATCATGATTGCCCTCCATAGTGCTTGCAGGATTTTGGTCTGTTGTATACAGCAATAAGTCTTCAGTCTTGAGCCTGAGGAAGATCAAGATAAGACCTCATTAGGAGGGAAAGTCTTAGCCCATGCACGATGGCGACCTGCCCAAATATTTTACATCAATATGATTGGTTGATAAAGTTTGAGTGTTATGGGCGGATTTCTCGGACCAGGTCGAACACATAAAACCGTTTTGGATAAGGAACCCACGAAAGAAAACCCTTCTTCATTGCAACGACAACAAATCGGTGGATGAAATTTCTGCTTTTTTTTAGGGATAGGGACATGTGAAATCTATATGCAGTAAAAATCTTTTGCAAGGTGATTAAATATAGTTTTTTTTATTTAAAGCTTGCGTTTTTTCTTTAAATCCATAGAATTGAGAAATATACTGTCAATAAATAGCGTTATAGCGGTTGGTTTTGCTCTTATGGACAAGCTTCTGCAACTGAATCAGGTATTTATTTAATTTATTGTCTATATATTCTAGTTTCTGGGAGGCTTTACACGTTATTTATATGGAACATAATCATTTGCTTCAGGGTTAAATTTGAAGTCGCTTGCAGTTTAAGGGTTTTAGCAGTTTTGGTGGTTGAATTCGTGCTTTTAACTGTAAATTTGAAGGCAGATCTATATATTAAAATTTCTGTGTAGGAATGGGAAACCTCAGACCCCTTCTCCAGCACCTGCCTCCACATTCCTCCAAAAGCTGTAGTGACCCATATGGAACCACCTGCACATAAAAATAGGAGCCCCGTACTTATGTCACACTTCGGCATTAGTTCACTTAATCCTTTTAGTCTCTTTTATAGCCAACCTACATGCGGTAAATCTTATCTTCATTGTTACATGAAACACTCTTAAACATCTCTCAACACAGGTAGTTGACGAAAAAATGTCAGCCGCTTTCCATAGGAACATCGCCTTAAGATATGTAATCATTGGGCCACACTTGAATGTACCCCAACCATGAGCCATTTTATCGCAGTGAGTTATGGGGAAGGTGGTGATTTGAACCTTTGTCCTGCCCTTAGAAGTGTTGCACATTACTTGTACACCGCAACCCCTGGGGTAGTCGCCTGACATTTTTACTTTATACACTTTGAAAGAGTTGTAGTGCTTTTATTTCTGCAAACTTGCCATCTATCATTTTGTTAAGGGAAACTGAGAACATCACTGGGCCCAGACTAGTTTTTGGAGGAACAGGCCCCAGCATTGGATGCGTTATTTCCAGAGCACATGTGCTCAAAGTTATAGGCCACCTTATGGCAGTGAGGTAATTTGAACTTAGGTTACTGTTTTTACAAATGCACTTTATTCATCATTACAACTCAACCATTTGGACCATAGAATCATTAAATGGGAATAAAACGTGATTAACTACATCTATCTGGTGCCTGATGACTGGCAATGCTGGGTCAAACTAGCATGCCTTTGACCTACCAAATCTGGCATTTTTTGAAAAAACGTGGTTTAACCAGGCTAGTTGAATAATCAGGGTTTTGCATGATTTTTTCAATGTTTTCTCCAAAAGCTGCCAATTTCTAGGGTTTAGGGTTCAATTTGGCATTTTTTCCCATTTTAAATCTGTGTAATTGAATTCCATTTATACTTTTAGTTTCCATGTAAATGCCATGTAAATGTAATGCTACTATGATTTGGAAACAACTTCAATAATGTTTCTGTGTTCTTTAATATTTAGCTGAGTCCAGACCTGCTATCTCTTGTCAGTTTTATATTTATATTAAATCAAAAGCAGCTGAAAAATGTCCAGAATGCATCACACTATCACAAGTAATGTAAATTACATTGTAACCAACCAAGACTATTTATATTCTAGACACGCTAGCAAGACTAGAAGACATTCCGTCCTGGTAGAACTACCCATATACATTAGGGCTTGCTCTTGGCAGTGATGTACAAGGTCTTATTGGACATTATATCAAACTACACATATTACTTCAGAAAGACGATTAACTCTAAACATTGGCACAATACCAAACTACTCATAGACCTTTAGAAAGATGAATTATACTAAAATTTAAATTTGACATCATTGTTAACACCAGTAATGGCACGGATTTCAATGCTGCTACCTGTTTTGATGAATGTCAATAAGCTCAGATAGCAAACCAGTTTATTCAAGTGTTTTAAACTAGCAGGATCATGGCAGATTTTATGGGCTAAAGCTGCAGTAACTCTGCTCTGATGATGTTGAGTAGTCTTAGGGATATGTCATCGCTGATTAGCGTCAAGAGCAAAGGAATGATAGCTGACAAGAAGCACCCTCTGGAATTTTTTAAACTTTAAAGCAGTTACCAATATCGAAGTTTAGCTTCCTGGACGAGATTAATAAAATAAAATTTTTACTCACCATTTTGTCATTAAAGAAAACTTGTTATTCACTTGTTTTATCAACATTATTGTTAAAACTTATCAAACACAACAAATTAAAATATAACAATTCTAGAACTTGTTGGTAGGAACTTCGCTGCCCTACACCTCTTGTTGTATCAACCTTTGAAAGCCAAAATAATTTTTTTTTTTTTTTAAAGAAAATGGTAAAACTACACATTCAACAATATTTATTTCATAATCCCCTCCAATAAAAAATAATAATTATTAATCAAGGTAAGATATAAAAAAATATATTAAATTACTACAAATAAAAGAAAAATAAGTATGATTTTTTTTTCTTAAATTTATTATTGCATTTAAAATTAAGTTTCTAAATTAATATATTTTAAATTAAAAAATATAGAAAAACTTTAAAAAATATATTATTGGATGTCATTGTAAAATATTTTTCTTATAATATAATAGAAATAAAATTATAAAAGAATGAAAAATAAGTGTTCTTTTTAAAAAAATCTATATTAATGTATTTAAGATTAGAAAGTTAAATAAAAAGGAAATATCCTAAATTTACTATTATACATAAAAAAAAAACTCAATATTTTTAAAAACAAAATTTACTAAAGATTTTATTTTACAAAAATATAGCTGCTTAAATATATAGTAGTTTTTTCATAATAAGTGCACACATGTAATCTATTTAAAATCACAAAATTAAATACAAAGAAAATATAATAAATTTATTATTACACATAAAAAATAAGTTTTAAATTAACATATTTAAACCTAGCATATCTATTGTGTAAAAAATAATGTAATTAAGAATTACACTTACAATTATTTTTATCATATAATTTAAAATATTTTAAATAATATTATTATTTATGTATAAATTATTATTTAAAGTTGGCTTATGATTATGATTACAATTTAATTAGGGTTAGGGTTTAATTAGAATTCTAAGATAAAAGTTGGAATTAAGGTTAGGGCTTTTGTTTAAGGTTTAATTAGGGTTAGGGTTAGGGATTAATTATGATTATGGCTGAATTAGGGATATAATTAGGGTTAAGGTTATGTTTGGGTTAGGTTTGTTGATAGGGTTTAACTAGGATTAGGATTAGGGTAGAGATCAATTACAATTAGGGTTATAGGATAAAATGTGGGTAAAGGTTAGGCTTATAGTTGGGGTTAGGGTTAGGAGTTGACAATGCTTAGGGTTAGGGTTCAATTAGAGATGGGGTTTAATAATGGTTAGGCATAATTCAAGATTAAGGTCAAGGTTGATGTTAGGTTAGGGTAAGGGTTCAACTAGGGTTATGCTTTAATTAGGGTTAGAGGTAGGGATATATTAACAATATAATTAGAATTAGTGTTAGCATTACAATTGAGGTTACTATTAGAATTAGAATTATAAATAGAGTTGAAATTATGGTTATAATTAGAATTAGAATTAGGGTTATATTTATAGTTCGTGTTAGAAAGGGGAAAAAGATTTGGGTTGGAATTTAATTAGGGTTATCTAGTTAGGGTTAGGTATAAGATTAAAAGTATAATTCAATTATGATTAGGGTTCAATTAGGATTGTAGGATAAATCTTTGGGTTAATATTAGGGTGAAGGTTGGGGTTAGGGTTAGGATTCTAGAATAAAGCTTTGGGTTAGGGTTATGATTAGGATTCAATTAGGGTTTGAATTATAATTTGGATTCAATTAGGGTTATAGTTTAATTAGCGTTAAATTACAATAGGCTTAGGCTAAGGTTAGGGCTATATGATAAATCTTGGGGTTAGGGTTAGGGTTAGGTTGACATTCAATTAGAGTTAGAGTTGGAGTTGGAGCTCTATTAGGGTTAGGGTTAGGGTTGAATTACAAATTGAGATCATAGTTAGGGTTGAAGTAAAGGTTGGGGATTAATTAGTGCTAGGTTAGGGTTTAATTAAATGGTTAAGATTTAAGTAGGGTTATGGTTAGGATTCAGTTGGTGTTCAATTAGGGTTAGTTCTATAATATAAAGCTTAAGGTTCAAGTTATTATTAGGTTTAGGTTTACAATTAAGATAATATTTAACATTCAATTAGGATTTAATTATGATTATGGTTAGGGTTTATATTCAATTAGAGTTAGGGTTCAACTATGGTTAGGATAATGTTTCAATTATAGCTAGGGTTAAATTTAGGTTAGAGTTAAGGTTCAATTAGGGTTTGGATTAAGGTTTAATATTTATAGTTAGAATTAATGTTTACATTAAAATTAGGATTATGAATAGGGTTAGAATTAGGGTAATGTTTAGAATTCTAAATAGGGTTATAGTTAGGTTTAGCTTTAAAATTAAGATAAGGGTTAAGATTATAAATATGATCAATGTTGGAATTAAACCCTAGCCTTAACCCTAAATTTAAAACTAACACTGTAGTTTAGAAAAATCTAACCCTTTACATTTTATCACTTGTTTGGGCCCTCCTAATTAAATTGGACTTAATAATGCCTTAATTTAGTGTTGTTAGATGCAACCCTTTAAATTTATGCACTTATTTGGGCCTCTTAATTAATTGACCTTAATTAGGCTTTAATTAGCCGTTTGATTACTTTAAAATTCTATTAAATTACATTTTTTAAAGGGGAAACCCAACAATAATTAATTCCTATGCATAACACTTTACATTGAGCAATGTGTACTTTAGGTATAGGGACTTGAGACTCATTCACCCATGGGAGAATGCGAACTCCCTAGACCTTTGGACCTAGATTTAAAAAATTTAAAAAAATATATTTTAATGTATTCAAATCCATAATTCAATATCGTCTTGTGATACTTGAATTTTGGGAAATTAAGGATACATACCTATAATTACAAGGTTATTTCACTAAGTTTCACCTAAAATTTTCAAGTGAGAAAATGTATAGCAAATTTTATGATCAAGGGAATTCAAGAGTAGATATATCAAAGGTTTATTGCATAAATCAATGTCTATTCATAATGTAAAGGTATTCTTGCATAATGCATGTTTTTGGAGCTAACATTGTGTGTTGTAGGTTTCACAATCTATTCAATCATTCAAGGTATCATTTCAAGAAATATTCAAAAGTGAAGATCCAGATCCAATTCAACCATCCCATTTCATTATTTCAATTTAAGGTTTGATTACCAAAATGGGGCTTAACCAAGGCAAACCACTTTTTACCCCAAAAAAAAATTCTCCCTTGTATAAGTGACTTCAAATTTAGGTTGAAGAAGAATTGAAGACCTTTTGAAGGGAAAGATTTACAAAGTTTTCAAAGTTGTAAAAAAATGTCAAAAATGTCACCAAATCATAGAATCTCACCTATTGATTAGATTTTTGACTTTCCAACACTGGAACTTGGACAAATGAGAAGCTAAAGAATTACACCAGAGGCTCCTAAAAGATTGTTGCAACCCCTGTACTCAGACCCATTTTCCCATGGGCGAATGAGTCTTGGATCAAATTATAGAAATAAATTTTGGTGACTGTTACACAAGTCTCTGCCTTTCTCAAATATGCATTCTATTTTTTGGTTTTGAAAATATTGAGCTTAATCTTCAAGTACAAAGTGTTAGATTGAATTTTGGAGTTGATTTATAGTTATTTATAGTTTTTCTCCCCAAAGTGTTGTTTGACCTTGACCCCTATCCATCAGTCATAAGGAAATCTAAAGATTCTCACTTAGGTTCAATTCACCTAAGGGTTGTTAATCAATTATTTGTGGGGATCTCATTTCCTATTGAAATAAAGGAAAATGGGTTCATCACCTCACATATTTCAATTTCATTTTGGTGAAACTGACTTTTGAGCATCATAACTTGCTGATTTGGTGTCCATTTTCAACCATAGATCGAGGTTTTTCATTCATTTTCATTGGTTTACATATCATTTAAGCTTGTTTACTTTCATTAGTTTTCATCTCATTTAGGGTAAATTAGGTTTTAATTTTTTCATCCTTTAAAATCTAGAAAATTAAAAAATATCAGTCATTTTGTATAGTTTTTACATAGCATTACATGATCAACCATTTGCATCTAAAAATTGAATCAAACTTACATCTCAAATTAGGTCTTTCTTCTTGTCATTCAACAATATTTTTCACTTGCATTTAGACCTCATTGTACAAAAAAATAAAATTGCAACTTACTATTTGAAACAAGAATTTGAAAACCATAGAAATCATCTCATAAACTTGCAAATTAATTTTTAAAAATATTGAAGTAAGACCCATTCTCCCATGGGCAAATGAATCCCTAAGTAGGGATTTTCCTAAATTTTTGAGCATTAAAAGCACTATTTTTTCCTTCTATGTTTTTATATTTAGTCTATTGTTTCAGTTTCTAGAATTTTTGTTATTTAAAATTTTACATTTTAGGCATAATTTTTCAAACTCAGTGCATTGTTTGAATTCAAAATTTCATCTAAAATAATTCATTTTCATGTTTTTGCATAGCATAATTAGAAAATTTATCTTGTTTAAATCTGAAATTTTCTTTTATGTAATTACATTGCACTTTACATTCTAGGGTATTTGTTTGCATTTTACCTCTTATCCATTTTGGGTGCACCTTGGGTTCATGAAACTTGTATGAGCTTCACAACTTAGTGTACTATTACCAATACTATCATGAGACATAGTTCAAGACTCATGTCATCCCATGATACATCACTCACCATGGATCTTAGGTTTTCTAACTCTTTCACTCATAGTGTTCACACTAGTCAACCCACTATGGATCATACCCTTAACACTTCATTTCCCACTTCTTCCCTACCCATAGCTAATGTGACTAATATTGATAAAATGATTGCTAATGTATGTCATGAAAACCTTAGAAGAATCAATGAAGAACTTAATAAATTGCAATATTTTGCGAGTTTTGAATGCAATCCTACTAATGCGGTTCCTATGATAGATAACATGAGAAAAATGCTTAATAATGAAAAATGAATAGAATTTTTTTTAGCCTTTCTCACATCATTACTCATCATATAAAAAATAAAGAGAAGCATACTATAAATAATTCAGTCAACTTGTATAGGTTGGACTTTTGATTTTGCAATGAAAGTATTAGGGGAGTTAGGAGTGTTGTGATCACATGATTTACAGCTTTGTTCATTTGTTTCAATTTTTTATATCTTGTTGTTGTATTCAAATTTCATTGCATAGTGAAGAGTAGATGGGACTCCTTTCATAGCATAAATCCATGGTCTCCCTAGGAGAAGGTTGTATGAAAGATATCCTTGCATGATATGGATAGGGGTAGGCAACACTATAGGTTTAACTTCAATAGGTAATGTGATAATTTCTAATGGTTTCCTATTAACATTACCAAAATCATAAATATTAACATCATTAAGTTGAATAAGCCTCTTGTCCATGCAAGTTTTATCTAGGAGGTCAATGCGACAAACATTAAGACGTACTCCACTACTAATGAGAGTGCGCCTAACTACAGTTTAAATAATGATCACCTTTATCATCAAGGCTTCATTTTTGTTTTCAATCAAAAGTGAGGGTAATTCATGTTTAGGGGATGTGATTTCTAACTATGTGACTTGAATACAATCAAATGAGGATGTTACATCATTCAATTTCATAGAATATTGCATCTCTTCCTATGTCATTTGTAACAGTTCTTGGAATAACCAATTGTATGTAGGTGACATTTGAATAAGATTCCATAAGGATATATTTGTTGAAAAATGAGGTGTTTTCTTAGCTTAATACTCTGTAAAACTTTAATATTGCTGATCTAAGTAATCTCTTTCATTGTTACATATATTCTTTATGGGTGATTATCTTGATTAATTCATTTTACTATTGTAGAATTAAGAGAGAAGTTGATAGAAGAACTAGACATGATATTAGAAAGATTACATAAGATGTACCGTGGAGAAACCCTTTTGGGAAAAAACTCCACCAAGAATTATTCTATTATTCAATCTCTAAATTACAATAGCTCCAATTCTTGCTTGAGAATGCTTCCTCTATCTTTACCAATCTTCTTTACAACCTGCAATAAAAAACTCTCCCAACTCTATTCAACTTGCTTGAGATATATAGGATTTAATCAACTTTGTAAACTCAACATGAGTTACAATTACAATACACAAGCCCTATCCCTAAAAGTTATGCCATATCTCATGCAAATAGAGTTATCTTGTGAATAACAATGCTAAAACATGTGCTTCATCCAATTAGGCATCCCAAACTGAAGCTGCAACTCATCCTTCACTTTGGTGATAAATCCAAAGCTCTTCCTCAAAGTTGTCACCTTTAAGTAATCCTACTTAACTGAGCCTTCAGAAATATCTTATCATGCATGAGAGGTAAATCCAAGAAAGCATCTTGGGCGCCCAAGTTGGCTCCAAGTGATTTCTAGTTAACTGAAACATTTACTCAACACCATTCATGCAAGAATGGTCATCCCCTATTAACTGTAGGTAGTCCCTATTATCTATCATACAACTCAAGTTATTAGCCATGCATTCCAAGTTAACTGAAGCTAACTACATGCAACTCAAAATAGCCAACATGCATGCAACTGAAGATAACTGAACCATAACTAAACTAAACTTAACTTAACTTAACTTAACTTAACCAAACTAAATTGATTTTGAACTGAACTAAACTGAACTAAACTGAACTAAAATTCAAACATGCAAACATCAAATCCTAACTCCTAGGATATTTACATGCATTCAGAAGTGTTATCTCTTACTCTGAATAGTGAAATGAACTCAAGGTGAGTTTCACCTTACCATGTGTGCACCCACATGCTCCTATTATTTAGGATTAACTACAAATTCCAATTTCATGATTTATTTCATTCAAATAATTAATCTCATCCTAATCTTAGTGTTGTTGAACACATTCCAAGAATCTAGGATATACATGAAATAATTAATGTTTAGGATTTGCAATTAAATGGCATCCTATTTCCAACAATATTAGTAGAATTCTTTTTAAGGTATTCAACTACATTCTATAAAGGTGAATGAGGAGAACTAGGCTGAATATGTTGAGGCAATGGTAATGAAGTAGGAGTGGTGTGTGGTTACCTACATGTTTGCATTATAGATTTCAAGAAATCTCTTATTTTCTTTTTATGTGGATCATTAATGGGAGGTGACTTAGGAGGCTCACTAGATAAAGGAGATCTAATTTGTGTTATCATAATCTCAACAATCTTATCTTTATTTTCATGATCTCTTAGTGAAGAGGAGTCTATTGTCACTTCATCATCTTCATCTAAGGAATCCTCATTACTAGTGTTTGAAAGACATATGTCAGTGTTCTCATTTTCTTGTACCATGATAACCTCCCTAGTAGGATATTTTTTAGAAGCACTAAAAACTAGATGTTCATGACATTCAAAGGTTGGTTCTTCTAAATAATTTCATCACAAGTAAGGGAGTTATCCATTGTTAGATTGTCTTGTTGAATAAGGTTTTCCCTAGGGGAAGAGAGACACATAAGTGTGGACACAAAAAAAGTAGCCCTTCTACTTTTTAGCCTCTCATTGTAATTTTGGATTGATTTAATGTTGTGAGGTGTTTTACACATCCAAATTAGGTCTTGGGACCTAGAGAAATGAATAAAATACATGTCTTGTAAAGGTGTTGAAAAGTGTTGTAAATGACTTTCACACTTTTCTAGACTTTTATCAAATATTTAAGTCTAATGGACCTACTTTCCCCTCAATTCAAAATTATAAAATATATTTAATTCAATCCTCACATTAATCTAGAAGGATTGTAAATTAAACCTAATTCTAATCTAGTGTTGTAATGTGCCTTACATATTCACATTGGATATTATGGACTTTTAGGCTATGTGGACCTCATTTTAATGTTGTATATTGTATTTAATCACACTTTCACATTGAAATTTGTGTCCCTAGCCCTAATTGACCTTTATATCATAATTAATAGGCCCCATATGACTCCATATTGTGCATCCTGAGGCTTAATTTGATCAAATACCTAATAAAATCATTATACAAACATGATATCTTTACTCCCTGACAATCCAATAGACAAAAGAACCCCTATGTGACTAAGTCACCCATCTAGGTGAATGAGTCACTACCAAGTGGGACTAAGTCACCTAGCTTGGCAACTTAGTCCCATTTGGGCTATTTTCAAGATTTAAGTGGGAAAAGTTAGGGTTTAAGTTAATTTTTCTTTCATGTTAGGCTTGGGGATCAAATTAATGGGAAAATTAGGTGGATTTCCTATAAATACAAGTCTTTAAACCCTAATTCATAGTAAATTCATTATTCATCCATCCTTCATCATGTTTTTGAGTCAAGTGAGCTAGGGTTTTATCATTTCAAGTCATCAAGATAACATTTTTTTAGACATTCAATGGTAGATTCTTCATCTATTGCTATGGAAAATCAAGATCTATCATCATGGAAAGTTTCTAAATCCAAACCCCCATGCCCTAACATTCAACTTTTCTTTTTATTTCCTTATGTGTTTTGTAGGTCTTATATGCAAATTTTTCAAGGAGCAAGGTGTGAAAAGGTGTCATAAATTCATCAAAGGAATTGAAAGTTAACAAAACCTTAAGAGAAGCTTGGAGATCACCTATAGACTTTATTCTGCAGATTCAGATTTTGTAGACTATCAGGAACAATAGTGTAATTTGAAGACTTCAAATTCTTGCCCTAACTTTTTTGAGATTCATAGGTGGACTAAGTCACCATCTGTGGAAAATTAGTCTCCTTACTAGGCTTAAAAAGTTATTTTTACAAAATTGGATACCTAGTTTCCCAAAACCTATTCTGACAGAATCTCCCCCAAAAAAGGAATAAGTCACCCAACATGAAGTAAGTGTCCCAATCATCGTTTCCACTATATTCTACAGGATTCCAAAGCCTCTTCGCATCACATTTCAACTTCCAGGTGCACCTCTTCAAAATTTTTTATTTCTATTATTGTTTGTTTGCATTCTTAGGTCATTATTGCATACATCATTGTGTTTTCAAACAACTTGCATTTAATTTGTTTTCATTAATAATCAATCTCTTTTATCAATTTATTGCATTTAGATAATTGTATTTAAACATAATTCATTCATATTACATTAGTTTTGAGTGTAGACATTTCCCATTTTTGCCTACCTCTCTCCTTTTAGGTGAAAAACCCTAGAAGTGCAAGGGAGTCCTATAGTGCCAAAATATTTGTCCACATTTCGGTGTCAAACCTACCTTTTGAATACCTTATTTTCTAATTAGATGTCCATTCTCACCCTAGATCTAGCTTGCATTAATTTTTCATTAAGGTTTGCATTGATTAATTTGTATTCTAGGGTTCAAAATTTGCATTAGTGAAAGTGCATGTAGGTTGCATTTTTGGCATCTTAAATCATTGTTTTTTTTTTAAATTCTACATTTACAGTTTAGGTCTTCATCATACAACACATAAGACATAAAAATAAATTTAAAAAATATGAAAATTTTGAGAAAAAATCCCCACTAGGACTAATTCGCCACCTTGCCTGACTTAGTCCCTTTTTATCCCTTAAACCACCTTTCATAGCACTAAAAACCCTATTTCTGCACTTTTGTTTGCTGCTAGTAACTATCTATATCAGTTAGCTAAGTTTTTGTAACATGAATTTCATTAAATCTAGCTTAATTTGGCTCATTTGATGCATTTCTTAATTTCAAAATTGCATTCCCACATTATTGCATAGCATAATTAGTCAATTATAAGCTAAAAATTGCATTTCATTTTAGGTTTTACATTGCATTTTCTGTTTGAATATATTATTTTTTAAAAATGTTAGTATCTATCCTTTCCATGTTTGCAATGAAAAATTTAGTTACTAAGCATGCTAGTCATTCATTAAATGCATTCTATATTTATGAGTCTCTTAGCACAAGAGAATGACAATGTTAATGCTTTCCTTAAACATACACCCCAAACTATCTCTCCTATTTGTGAGGATGATGTGATAGAAGAGAATACAAATATAGATACTCATGATGATCATAATTGTTTTTCTCCCAATACCTCTCCTTTTAGTGACAAAGGTATCTTGGCCAAAGAAGATATAATCATTTACAATCGTGAAGATCATGCTTGTCCTTCTCCTCATCCCCTTTGGGAAGATATTACAACATAAGAGAATGAGATTGTAAATGATGAGGATGATAGATTGGTCTTAGGTAATCAAATATTTAAAGTCTATAATAACCCTCTTAATGATCCTTCTCCTACTTATCCTATTTTGGAAGACATTATGGAACAAAGGAATAAATTTGTTAATGATCATGATAATCATACTTATTCTTCTCCTAGTATCTCGCCTAGTTATAAGGAAGATGATTTGACAGAAAATACAACCAAGGAGACTCATGAGAATCTTAATTTTCCCCTATCACCTAAGGAAACCCTTATTGAGCAAGATAATTCAACCATTGATCATTCCCCTACTAGCAATCAAGTCATTTTAGAAGAACCAATCCATGAATGTCAAGAACATTTTATTTGTAGTTCTCCTCCAAACTCTCCTCCTAGGAAGAATATCATTATGCTAAAAAATGGCAACAACACTAATGTGTCTTCCTTAGATAATGATAACAAGGTGATTCTAGATTGTCCTTCATTAGAGATACATCAATCCAAGACTACTGAGGTTATGAATGCACAAGTGTCCATTAGATCACCCTTGACTATTGGACCTCCTACATACCACGTAGGGAATCCTAAGAATCCTATAATCCTTTACCCACCTTCACAAAATAAACACGAACTTATCGTCTACCCACCTAGGAATAATGTATCGCAACAACCAAGTCATAATACCAGTGCTCATACATATAACACTAGAAATAATTTGAAACCATAAAAACCCATCCTGACACCATTACCTTTTCCTAGTCTCATTGTGCCTTGTGCTACTTGATTAACTTCATATGATTTTGTTGAACAACTTAAGAATACTCCTGCAAAGCTATCCCTATGGGATTTAATTTAGAATTTACCTAACTATCATACTATGCTTCAAACGACCTTACAACAAGTTCCTATCCCTTCTAATATGCAAATGAATGACATAACATCCCTAATTAAAGGATTAAATGTTGACATTGTTTTCCACCGAAGTGAATTCCCCCTTTGGAAGTGCATAAAAAAAATGAAGTTTTCATAATAATATGCCAATATAAACAAATAGGGATAAAGTGAACCCTTGTTTACAATTGATCAACCCTCAATGTGTGTAGTGTAAATATTTTGGATAGGCTCCATGTGGATAATTCAAAAATTTAACCTGATTCCTTTTCTATCCATGGCTTTGACAATGTAGGAAAAAAACCACTCGGTGTGATCACTTTTCCTATTACAATTGGGAAGGCCATAATGGATACAACAATCCATGTTATGCCTAACAATATTTCATATAATCTCATTTTAGGTAGACCATGGATTCATGTAATGAATGGCATGCCTTCTACTCTTCATTGTAAAATGAAATACATTTACGACTGTAACAAAGTGCACATACTTGAAGGTGACCCCAACCTAAATAGTTGTTTGAACATTGAGAAAAACAAAGAAAATCATTTAAACATAATGTCACCAAATACGCAAGTGGAACCTGTCCAACAAAAAGACAAACAATAACATACTGAACAAGTCACGAAGCTATTAGAAGATGATTGGGGTTCCTTAGATTTCACACCAAAATTCATGGGAGAATACAAGATCATAACGAAAGACTTTGAAAAGGGAAACGAAAAAGAAATCATATAAACACAAAACTAAAAATATCCTTCAAAATCATCTACCTCAACCACTTCCAAACATAAGACACCAAATTACACAAAACCTTTGTCAAACTTAACCATGAATAACCACTAGATTCAAAAGTAATGAAAAAGATTTATGGAAAAGGTTATGAACTTATGAAAAAAATTATATAGTGGAAAAGGATGTGGTGCTAAGGAATAAGATATACGTAACCCCATAGACCCTATCGCAAAACAAACAACTCATGGTCTTGGTTATTTTCCTTTGATAGAAATAACCACGCTTTCACTCTGTTAGCTCTAAAAAACGTAGGAGGAATGCCTCAAGAGGCTGCCAATCTCTTGATATGCTTTAGGGTAACAGACAAGGTCAAAAGATTTCAACCTTCTACTCTTCAGGTGCTACTAGACCTAGGCGGGTGTACCTATTTGAATTGGGCATACTTGACTTATGATTATCTTTCTTGCAGTGATTTGTCCACAATGGCAGATGGAAGTGAACAAATGAAATCAAATTTTGTATAAATTGTATATGAATTCTAAAACTAAAACCTAATATGTTCAGTTAACAAATGTAAAGAAAATGAATGAATCTGAATGATGAAATGTAGAGACTAGTGCCTTATTAGGTATGCAGATTCAAAAGAAACAAAAATGGGGCAACTTATTCAGGCAAAAACTCAAATTGTTGGCATATGCTTTGTTTATAACTTGTATAAACATGCAAGACTGTGGCTACTAAGCTCTACTTTAATAATCCAAATGAATCTCCTCGATTACTATGATCAACCAAAAGGATTTAATCTCTCCTTGAGAGAACCAATTAATTAACCACATAGATACAACAAATGTGCACTGATAAACTAAAAATAAACTTGTTACATCAATTTAAACAACTAGAAAGCATCAATCTTGGAGACAACTTAGCAATACTTTTCAATAAACTCAACAGATAATTGACACCAAAAATAACTTGCCACATCAATTGATTTTCACTGAAATCGCCATTTGAAAACATGCATCATATTCTCTAATCTGAGAATTTTATTCTACTGTATCCATTCCTAATCTACCTACTGTATCTCCTAAAATCTCTTTCATTATTTTACAATCACCAATGGGTATTTATACACCAGCATCAGGAAACACATTGCTTCCAAATCCATGCCGACCAACTGTAGTAGTTGAGCAAATCCCATTTCGGCTAGTAACTAATTCACATGTCAGCCATAGTAACTGAGTTTTAATGAATACAACAAACATTCTCCGTGACATTCTTATAGTCATACTGATCCAATGTATATTGATAGTCATCTTGTGTATCGTGTCATCCTGTTGAAAGTTTGAGTCTACCTGAAAGTTCCTTTTATCTCTTGTGTATCGCTGTGACCTTCTATTGTCAGGGAGATATCATATCGATTACATTATGTCATGCCGAGAGTTACCTTGTAATACTCTTTTGGTCATTGAGAAAAACTAGTTTTCTCATTGAGATGTATCTTTCATTCACTTTCTTTGAGACAATATTGTTCTCACACCAAAAACCATTCATCAGACTTTGTCGGCAAGACCTGATGGGTTAGCTGAGACTCTACATCGAAGCTCATGAGTCTTAACGAAATGTATTTTATTATCAGCGGTCGACAAGAAACAACCTCACCATGACCTCACTCCGAATACGCTTTGTTTGTCTGAAGTGCTTGCTTGGACACGGATAGTCAGTGAGACAAAAAAGATTTGCTATGACATTACTCTAAAGACATTTAGTTTGGTTGAAACAAGTCCACATGTAGATGGTTGGCAAAACATAAACATTTTTGCTACGACCTCACTTCAATGAAAAAGTTTCTCACTGAAAAGTTCTTCCTTGTGCCGGTCAGCGAGATATAATGAGTTCGGTAAGAGCTTACACCAAGGACCAATCTCATGCTGATATCTTGTTCAATGTGCTAGTCGCTAAGATATAATGCAATCGGTAAGACCTCAATCCAACGGTGGCCCTCCTACCGATATGAATCATCCTCTATTGTTGAAACCATGAAGAAGTCTTGCCAAATGGTTCCTATAAGTAAACTTTGATTGCTGTGACACCAAAAACATCTTGCCGATAGGCAACACAGACGTATATCAACAGAAAACACAAAATGGATCAGGGAGACCTTGGTACTCTTATGCCAATATAGACCATGATGTGAATTATTCAACTCGATGGATTTTATGGGGCTATATGGGCAAAATATGGGTCAAAATATCATGAAGAGAGGAAAATGTGCTCAAGGTAGAACTCATGTGGAAAATGCATCGGTATGAACAAGATGATAAATCATTAGAATTTTATAGTTCCAACACACTCAACAACAATACTATCACAAATAGTTCCTCTAAACCAACCTTAATAGTAGTGTACCAGTGTTTACAAAGACCTCAAACTTATCTGTGAAACAGAGATGGGCATGTTCATGCAATGTTGCTATTTTGACTATGTCCAAAGATGCAATGACAACGCATTCTTCTCAAGATGTTTGGTGATAAACATTCAAAATACTCCAAAAGTGGACAAACATGACTAATGGACTTTTGGAAAGGCCATGAATAATGTGAAGACACACTGCACTTTTAGTGAAGGAGCCATAACTTCTAAACTGAACTATTACTTTCGAAAACCTTCGCCGATAAGAATCTCAAGCTTAATGATGCAAAGAAAAAAAAATCAAGATAAGGAGTCAAATTTTGATATTAGAAAGGTGAACCAAACAGATCCAAAAAAGTATATTTAACAAATAGTAAGTTAATAATCCACAAAACTGATCATCATTCAACTAATCAATATTTCTAGACACATAAGAAAAAGACTAGCAAATAAATGATTTAAAAACTTTCAGGCTAATGCAAAAAATTCCACTAGTTGGTCCTCCTTCTAGCACCATAATGTGAACCCTATTTTAAACTTGCATGGAAGAAACAAACAATCACACTAATAGATCAAAATGCAAGATTAAAATATGATTTCCCCATAAAATCCATCTGCATTGTTAGAAAACAAGGAAAAATATGAAATACTTGAGCAAGTACAATCGAAAATAACTATTCCTCATTCTTAAACGAAGCAAACACTTGATCTTATGGGGGGATTGGTGCTATTTTGATATGAAAAATAACCCTTTCCCAACCCCTTTAGATAAGCTAATGATAATGATGGACAAGATCATTTCTCAAATAAAGAGAGTAACCTTGCATGATCTTGGAGATGAAGATGTGGGTGAAATGTTAGGATTGTGGAGTGGATGAACAAAATCAATTCTTAGTTCAAGAGAATGACCTTGCATAAAGATTTGTGGATGATTTTCTTGAAGAATGATGCCTCTATTTGTAGATTTTCAAATGCTGAGTGTTGAAAAGGGACCAATGTGGGACTAAGAAACATGCCAATGAAAAGAGGCCACTTGTCATCATGTGAGTGGTTGATGCGTGTGCAAGATTTGGGAAATGTGCCCAAGAGGGGGAAATTTGAATTTGAAATTGTGTAATAAATTTTGAGAGGGGGACAAGAAAATGAGAAATAAATGCAATGTTGGAGGGACAAATCAGCTTGTCATATTTTTCAAACTTGAGGGAATATTCCCCATAAATGCCATGTTGAGTGAAAATGATGATTTTAATAAATCAATAAATTGATTTATTTGTGCAAGTGGCATAATCTAGAGAATGCAAGTGGGTAAGATTAGCATTTAATCATGGTTAGATTAAATTAATGATGATTAGGTTAGTTTGACTTTCATGACTTAAATATTTGATTTATTTAAATCAAAAGGGATGATGCAAGATAAAGGTGGATTAATGAAATGTTAGGATTTGATGTATTTAGATGAGGTAATGGTAGGCTTAAATCAAATAAAGTTAATTTATTTAATTTAAATGGATGATGAACCTGATTTTCCTACTGAATGGATCAATGTGAATTTGATTTATGAATGAGTGGATGCATATGCATAATTCTAATTTGACATGTCTACAAGTAGTACATCCCAAACTCATCGACACTAGTGGTCTGGAAACTTATCCTTTAAAAAACATGAAACAAACAAAGATTTATTTGCTCAATTTCAATGTCATCTCACAAAATGCTAATGAATTGAATTTGTTTTATTTTTCACCCTCATGTAAAGGAGAGAAAAAAATCTCACAATCTACAGAGTCTTGCGTAGGTATGACAACTAATATTAAGCAAGATGTATCTTTGTCACAAACTATTAAAACACCTTCTACCATTGACTAAGAGGGTATCTTGTTGAGACTCCTCCAAGATCACTTAATCTCCCTTCCTCCAAGAACTAAAAAAAAGTTCTATTACAAGACTTCATTTTGCACCTATCATAGAGTTCATAGTCATTCTACTAATGAATGTAAGACTTTATGTAGTAAAATACATCTTAAGGAGTTTTTTGCTCTTCCTTATGTGGGGGCACCCCAATCCTCTCCTTGATACTGATTTTCACTCTAGCATACATTTCATTAAGAATTTTGACTCACCTTTATCTTGCACTAAGTGGGTGCAAGGGGTTAAGTAGCCTTGTCTTCGTACGTCACTTGTCATTTCCTCTTTTGGCTAGTTGTTAACCTTTCATGAACATATAAGAGAAATCTTGGGATGTGGACAACATGCCTTAAGTTGGGTTGCACGTGACATACTACCTTTTCCATGACATAGCTTATAGGAAACATATGACTTGGCATAGGGATTTTGAGTAAGCTCTCATTTCTTCTTCTACTTTAAATAAATTTCTCATAGTAATGATATTAGCAATCACTTTAAAGTGGAGTCATACATTGAAACTCATATTTCATTGTGCGATTTTATTTTTCTTATGATTTCTTCTCTTGGAAACATTAGGTACAATGTTGCCAAGGATGAGATATTACACTTGTACTCTCTTGGAAACAAGATGAGACCATTTGCACTATTCATCTCTTAGAAGCATTAGGTATAATTTTCCCTAAGATGAGAACTTGCATGAACTAAGAAAAATCCCTTTAAACATTTCTCACACTATTTGGCCCATTTACAATGTCTATGAGTCCCAAGCATATGGAGTTGTTCTTACCTCATAGAGCTCAAAGATCATTTTTGTGTGACACCTTATTAAAGTTATCAACAGGTATAACTTTGGTATGGTTGAGCGAGAAGCCCATTATGAGGCATGAATTTCCCCATAGCCACGTGTGTGTGTGTGAGTGCATACCAACCATGAGTGTATGTTTCTAACCTTCTAAGACTTCTCACCTGATGGACAACCAAGAGTTCCATTGCCTCATAGTGAGTATGCATTTTTGGACAAAAAACCTATATTTGATCCATATAATGTTGGAAAAATGGTCGAAGCTTGATCCACCTTTTTATTTTCACTTCTCTTCTATCTAGAGTTATTGCCATTGCATGATAGTGTATCTTGTTTTGCTGCATATTATACATCTTGTGTGTGTCCTTTCATGCTTATGATGGTTCAACTTAGGATCCTGGATTCTGAGGACTTGCACAACCTCCTTTGATCTTTGTCCTCCTTTTTCATCTACATTAATATGATTGGACCCCTCTTGAATGTCTAATTTAGTGTGAATTTGAAGCAGGTCCATCCTCTCACTAAAGTGGGGGCTACATGTGGACATGAAAAAAGTATCCCTTCTACTTTTTAGCCCTCCTTGCAATTTTGGTTTGATTGAATGTTGTGAGGTGTTATACACATTCACATTGAAATTTGTGTCGCTAGTCCAAAATGAACTTTATATAATCATTAATAGGCCCCATCTAACCCCATATTGTGCATCCCAAGGCTTAATTTGATCAAATACCTGACTATATCACCATACAAAGCTGATTTCTTCACTCCCCAACAATTCAGCTAGAAAAAGGGCCCATGTGGGAGAAAGTAACCCATTTGGGTGAATGAGTCCCTTCCAGGTGGAACTAAGTCACCCAACATGGTGACTTAGTCCTATTTGGGCTATTTTCAAAGTTTAAGCAGGAAAATTTGTATTTTAAGTTTTATTTTCCTCCATGTTAGCCTTGGGGATTAAATTAATAGGGGAATTAGGTGGATTGCCTATAAATACATGCCTCTATACCCTAATTCGTAACCTAACATTATCATTGTAACTCATTCATCATTTATCTTCCACCTCAAGTAAAGCAAGCTAGGGTTTTAGCATTCTAAGTCATCAAGATAGTTTTTTTAGGCATTCAAGGGTAGATTCTTCATCTATTGCTATAGAAAGTCAAGAACTATCATCATGGAAATTTTATAACTCCATATCTCATGCTTCATCATGTTATTTCCCCATTTTGGTTTAATTACCTAAAAAGGGGTTTGACCAAGGAAAACCTCCATGCCCTAACATCCAACATTTCTCCTTCTTTTCTTGTATGTTTGTAGATTTAGGAATCTTGAAGACTTAGAGATCATTAAATATTAAGTTGCAAAGTTCTTGAAGCCATCTCTTCATTGACTAGGTAAAAATATAAAAAAAAAGTCACTTATAGTACTAGAAATTAGAGTTTCAGAATCAAACACCTATTAGGAACCAAAGTGTAGATTGAGGGCTTCCGTTTCCACTTTCAAATTTTTAGAATTTCAAAAGTGGACTAAGTTTGCAACAATGGAGAATTAGTCCCATTGAACATGTTTTTCAGTGATTTCTATAGATATGGACACCCATTTGGCTGAAATGGGCTCCAGAGCAGTTTTTGCAGATCTAGGACTAATTTACCCAGATTGGAACAAGTGTCTTAGTTGGTTTTAGCATCATATTTTTAAGGATTCCAAACCTTCATTACATCCCTTTTCAGCTTCTAGGTGCACCTCTTCAATTTTATTAAATTCTATTATAGTTTTTTCATTTTTCTAGGTTCTCTTTGCATATCACAATGAGTTTTCAAACAACTTACATTTCATAGGTTCTGCCTTAATAATCAATAGTATTTATCATTTTATTTCATTTAGATATATTCCATCCATTCTTGCATAGTTTTGAGTGGGGACATTATGCATTTTGATCCACTTCTCTCCTTTTAGGTGAAAAACCCTAGAAGTGCTAGAGAACCTTGTGGATACCAAAATCAGTGTCCACAATATCCTACCTAGTGTTTCTGATGTCAGAGCATCCCATGCGAATGTGTAATCAACATCATGTAAAAAAAATTAAAAAAATTCCCAATTTAATATCTTAGGATTTTGGAGGTTTTGAATAAAATAATTTTTCAAGGCATCTAGAAACATAATTCCAAGTCTTCTCACAAATTTTTAGGTGAAACAATGAACTTCAATGTTTCCCGTTGTGGACACTTGACTCCATCAATTAACATAAGATTTATATTGTTGAGAATAATTTAAAATAATGATGCATATTTGAATTATATGTTTTAATGCCTACAAAAGTAAATTAAAAAATAAAATAGTTTGGGTAAGCTCTAGGTATAAAACCATTTTTTAAGTTTTTAAAACAAAAGGAAATAACTACAAAGTGTAGCCAGGGAAGAAAAGTTAAATGAGTTTAATAAAAAACTATAGATTTAAAAGGATATGGAAATACCATGCAACAAAAATTAGAATGGCAAAAAGAAGCTAAAGGATCACAAGCTAAGTGAGAGTCAAGACCAAAAGAGAAAAATAAAACTTGGAAAAAAATAAAAAAGAAAGTATCTTGGGAAAGGGGTGCACAAGTTTGGAAAGGAAGAAATAGAGGGGATGCGTAGAGGAGATAGGTAAGAATGAAGAGAGCTACTTCCTTTAAATGGCATCATGAAATTAAAATTATAGCTACATAAAAGAAAAGAGGGGGTGTGTGAAAAGTTTAAGAAGACTACAACAAAAATTTGAGTTTATTTTGGCAGAGAATGATGTATGAATTAAATTAAATGTGCAACTATACGCATACACACATGGGTGCATAGAAATTGAGGAGACAACATGAATTTGTTATAGTTTGGGGAAACAATAATATAACATTAAAATGAATTATAGATTCTAAATGCTTTGTCTGTGTGTTATGCATTTAAATAAATAAAATTGAATTAATCTTCAAAATTGAAAGTAAGATGGAGCTATATGAATTGATTTTTGTGCAAATTTAAAAATTTATTTTAATTGGAAAATAGAATTGTCAATTTAAATGTGAATTGGTTGTGAATTCATGAAATACAAAACGAAAATTTAGTAATTTGTTGAATTAAAATAAGGAGTTTGAATTTATGTGGAGATTTATTGCTTGGCTAAGAGAAGAATGCTAATTTTCATTAACTAAAATTAGATTTTTGAGTTTGAGTTTTTCTTTTCTGCATCAATTAGTATCAGAGTGGGAAATCCTAAGCATGGAGAGGATCCACCAAGACCTATGAGTGGAAGTGTGAGTAGATCATTGACTATGAGGTAGTTTCAACCTAGAGGAAAGTGTGAGAAGTGGTTGTGGAGAGCTTGAGTGGGTTGTTGCAGGTAGAGAATCCCTGAGCAATCAAGAGCTAAAATCCATGAAGAATGTGAGTTGTGGAAGATTGCAACAAACAAGATGGGTTGGGTCATGAGGAGACCTATGTGAATACTATTTTGGGAGAAGTATTGGGAGAATGCGAAGAATGAAAAGTTTGAGAAGATGGGACAAATGGTTTGTGAAGAAGTAGGAAAGATAGAGGAAAGGCTCGAGAGATTAGAAAATATTTTTTTGGAAAAGTAAGATAAAATTGGTGAAGAGGAGTGAGATGAAGAAATAGGATAGTAGAAAAGAGTGTTGTAGCCTAAGTTGGATGGAGAAACATGAGAGAGAAGCCCCTACTAAAGAAGTTATAGTGAAGACATATCAAGAAGAAGGAATGGAGGAAAAGGTAGAAAAGAATGAAGTGAGTAACAAAGAGGTCACAACAAATGGCCAAGGTTAAGTAGGTTTATTTGCATAAATGTTGGTGATCGAGGAATATTGGAAGAGGAAGCTCATTAGTGTAGTGAAGAGAGAAGATCATAAAGTTTCAATTGACAAGGATGTGGAAAATGTCATAGTGAAATTTGATGTTGCACCTATGAATGAAGATGAGGTAAATCAACTTTGTGATGTTATTTTTTTTAGATGTGGTACTAAAAGGAAATATGGATAGAGAGAAAAATTAAGTTGTAGATGTTACATGGTTGTGTGTAGAAATGGTAGAAGGTGTTGCAGGTTGTTTGTGGTGGAGGAGGATGGTTAGAGGTGGGTTTGAACCCATGAAGGAGGATAAAAGAGTGCAGAGTATTTGGTGGAGAAGATCATGCTTTAGTGGACATGAGTCCATGAGGGAGACAAGGAATAAAATACAGTAATATTAGAGGATGGTGGTACATGTTTTGACATGATGCTGGAAAAAGAGGAAGAAGGATTGATCTTGGGCATTTGGGACAACAATGTAATTTTCTACAAGTTGTCATCAACCTAGAAGAGTAGTTCAAATACTCAACTCCACCTTCGTGAGCCTATTTTCACAATTTTCCTACTTGGTGTGTCCGATGTAGGAGCATCCCAGATGAACATGTAATCAATATCATGTAACAAAAAATTAAAAATCTCAAATTAATATCTTGAAATTCTAGAGGTTTTGAATAAAATAATTTTGCAGGCATCTAGGAACATCAATCAAGTCTTCGCATAATTTTTTAGGCAAAAAAGAGAACTTTAGATTTTTTCACTTGCAAACACCTGATTCTGTCAATTAGCATAAGTTTTATATTGTTGAAAAGAATTTAAAATATTGATGCATATTTGAATTATATGTTTTATTTCCTATAAAATTAAATTAAAAAATAACATACTAAGGGTTAGCTCTAGGCATAAGATCATTTTTAAATCTTTTAAAACAAAAGGAAATAACTACAAAGTGTAATTATAGAAGAGAAGTTGAAGGGGTTTAATAAAAAAATTTCATATTTTAAAGGATATAGAAATTCCATGCAACAAAAGGAGAATGGGAAAAAGAAGGTAAAGGGTCACAGGCTAAGTGAGAGTTAAAACCAAAAGAGAAAAACAAAAACTTGGAAAAAATAACAAGCAAGCAGCTTGGGAAGGGGGTGCAAAAGTTTGGAAAGGAAGAAATAGAAAGGTTGTGTAGAGGAGATAGGTAAGAATAAAGGGAAATGCTTCCTTTTAATGGCATCATGAAGTTAAAATTACAGCTACATAAAAGAAAATAGGGGGTGTGTGAAAAGTTGAAGAAGACTACAACAAAAATTTGAGTCTGTTTTGGAAGAGAATGATGTATGAACAAAATTAAAAGTGCAGCTACATGCATACATACATGGGTGCATAGAAATTGAGGAAACAACATGAATTTGTGACAGTTTGGGGGTAGAAATAATATAAGATTAAAATGAATTGCATATTTTAAATTCTCTTTCTACGAGTTATGCATTTGATTAAATAAATTTGAATTTATCTTTCAAAATTGAAAGTAAGTTGAGCTATATGAATTGACTTTTTTGCAAATTTAAAAAATAATTTTAATTAGCAAATAAAATTGTCAATTTAAATGCGAATTGATTGTGATTTCATTACATACAAAATGGAAATATGGTAATTTTTGGAATGGAAACAAGGAGTTTGAATTTATGTGAAGATTTATTACCTAGTTGTGAGAAGAGTGCTGATTTTCATTAATTGGAATTAGATTTTTGAGTTTGAGTTTTTCTTGTTTAGATCAATTGGTATTAGAGTAGGTAATATTTATCATGGAGAGGATCCACCGGGACTTGTAGGTGGAAGAGTTAATAGATCGCTGACTGTGAGGTAGTTCACACCTATAAGAAAGTGTGTGAAGCAATTGTGGAGAGCTTGAGAGGGTTGTTGCTGGTAGAGAAGCCTTGAGAAATCAAGAGCTTAAAGCCACAACGAATGTGAGTTGTGGAAGATTAACAAAAGAATGATGGGTTAGGGTGTGAGAAGACCTATGTGAATACTATTTTGGGAGCAATATTCGGAGAATGTGGAGAATGAAAAGTTTGAGAAGTGGTAAAGATCAAGGAAAGGATCAAGAAATTGGAAAATAATTTTAAGAAAAGTGAGATGAAGAAATAGGGAAATGGAAAAGAGTGTTGTAGCCTAGTTTAGATGGAAAATGATGAGAGAGCAGCCCCTATCAAAGAAGTCATAGTGAAAACATGTAAGGAAGAAGGCATGGAGGAAAAGGTAGAAAAGAATGAAGTGACCAGTGAAGAGGTCACAACAAATGACAAACATGAAGCAGATTTATTCACACAAATGTTGGCAATTAAGGAATAATGGAAGAGGAAGCTTGTTGTTGCAGTGACGAGAGAAGAGCAAAAAGTTGCAGTTGATGAGAATGTGGAAGATGTCAATGAGAAATCCGATGTTGCAGCCATGAATGAAGATGAGGTAAATCAACTTTGTGATGTTATTTTGGTTTTAGATGTGGTATTAAAAATAAATATAGATAAAGAGAAAGAAATTGTTGTAAATGTTACATGGTTGTGTGTAGAAATGGTAGAGGATGTTGCAAGTTGTTTTTGGCAGAGGTAGATTGTTAGAGATGGGTTTTAATCCACGAAGGGGGATAAAAGAGTGTAGAGTATTTAGTTGAGAAGGTTGGAAATTAGTGGAATTGAGTCCACGAGGGAGAGAAGGAAGAAAATACAGTGTTATTGGATGATGGTGGTGCATGTTTTGACATGATGATGGAAGAAGAGGAAGAATGATTGATCTTGGGAATTTGGGACAATGATGGAGTTCGTTATAGGTTTCACTTAACCTAGAATGGTAGTTCAACAACTCAACTCCTTCTTTATGAGCCTATGCTCAAAAATTTCCTACCTAGTGTGTTTGATGCAGGAGCATCTCGGGGAATGTCTAATCAACATCATGCAAAAAAATGAAAATTCTCAAATTAATATCTTGGAATTCCAGAGATTTTGAATAAAATCATTTCGCAGGGCATCTGGGAACATCATTCCAAGTCTTCTAACAAATTTTTAGGAGAAACAAAGAAATTAAGATTTTTCCACCTCTGGACACTTGACTTCGTCAATTAGCATAAGTTTTATATTGTTGAAAATAATTTAAAAGACTGATGAATATTTAAATTATATGTTGTAATTCTGACAAAAGTAAATTAAAAAATAAAATACTATGGGTCACCTCCAGGCATAAGACCATTTTAAAAAAATTTAAAACAAAATGAAATAAGTACAAATTGTAGCTATGGAAGAGATGTTGAAGGGATTTAAGAAAAAAAATTGATTTAAAAGGATATGGAATATCCACACAACAAAAAAAAGAATAGGAAAAAGAAGCTAAAGGGTCACAGACTAAGCAAGAGTCAAGATCAAAAGAGAAAAATAAAAAAATGGAAAAAAGTAAGAGGCAATCAACTTGGGAAGGGGGTGCATAAGTTTGGAAAGGAAGAAATAGAGGGTTGTGTAGAGGAGATAGGTAAGAATGAAGGGATCTGCTTCCTTTTAATGTCATCATGAAATTAAAATTACAGCTATAGAAAAGAAAAGAGGGGGTGTGTTAAAAATAGAAGAAGACTACAATAGAAATTTGAATTTATTTTGGCAGAGAATGATGTATGAAGAAAATTAAAAGTGTAGCTACAAGAATACATAGATGGGTGCAAAGAAATTGAGGAGACAACATGAATTTGTTATAGTTTGGGGAAAAAATAATATAAGATGAAAATGAATTGCAGAATGTATATGCTCTATCTATGAGTTGTGCATTTGAATAAATACATTTGAATTTATCTTTTGAAATTGAAAGTAAGCTAGAACTGTATGAATTGATTTTTATGTAAATTTAAAAATTGATTTTAATTGGAAAAAAGAATTGTCTTGTCCTTTAAATGTGAAGTGGTTGTGAATTTGTGAAATACAAAAAGCAAATTTGGTAATTTTTGGAATTAAAATAAGGAGTTTGAATTTATGTGAAGATTTATTTCCTGGTTGTTAGAAGAGGGTTGATTTTCATTAGTTGGAATTAGATATTTGAGTTTGAATTTTTTGTCTGCATCAATTGGCATAACAACAAATAATTCTAAGCATGGAGAGGATCAACCAAGACCTATGTGTGGAAGTGTCAACAGATCACTGACTGTGAGGTAGTTCGCACCTAGAGGAAAGTCTATGAAGTAGTTCTTGAGAGCTCGAGAGGGTTGTTTTAAGTAAAGAAGCCCTAAGCAATCAAGAGCTGAAAGTCATGAAGAATGTGAGTTGTGGAAGATTGCAATAGACATGATGGGTTGTGTTGTAAGAAAACTCATGCAAATACTAGTTTGGGAGTAGTATTGGGAGAATGTGAAGAATGAAATGTTTTAGAAGATGGAATAAATAATTTGTGAAGTAGGAAAGATCAAGGCAAGGGTCGAGAAATTGGAAAAGAATTTTTGGAAAAGTGAGAGAAAAGTGGTGAAGAGGAGTGTGATGAAGAAATAAGACATTAGAAAAGAGTATTGTAGCCTAAGTTGGATGGAGAAATATGAGAGATGTAACACCCCTCCATTTTGACTCTTTTGATCGGTAGTGTTCTTCTTTGCATGTTGTTTCTGTTTATGCTTTGACTTTGGAACTTGGTTACTATTTGATCATGAATTGTAGAGCAATGTGAATGTTATATTTTGATGTGATGTTACTTTATTCTGATGTTATCTTTGTGGCATGTTTTGGATTAACTTAGAAGATATTTGAATTAATGATGTTTTATGTTGTTGATCATACTATTGACATATGTTTATCTATTGGTTAATGATGCTTTACCTTCGTCAATATTGATGTGACTGTATAGGTGAAGGGGATGGGATTACATCACTCACATGCGAGCACCATGTGATTCTGTGATCCCTCTTCACGGTGTGACTGTTACGATTATCCAAGTACGACATTCATTTTGGTTACAGGTTTGTAGGTACAGGACTTCGTCTCCACCTAGTTTCACAGGTTTGAGCATGTCCATATCTCAATGGGATTGTTATTGGGAGATAGTAATGAGGTATTCCTTGTCAAACCACAACCTTGTCATAGCGGATCATTAGTTTGTGTTTAGTATGCTATTGAGTCATGTCGTCTTCGCTATTTTGATCTTTTTTTTATTAGTGGAAATTATATGTGGAATTAATATTTAAGAGGTAGAAATGTTAATTTATGTATTTTAGATTAAATTGTTATTTAATTTAATTAATTTTCTTTTATTTTATTGGTAAGGTAATTTAAATTATTGATTAAATTTGTCTTATTGATTAAATTTATTAAATGGATAAAGTAATTAAGTAAATTTCATTTATGTGGTAAAGCAAGTTAATCTTAGTGGTTAAATTTATTTGATTAAGTCAATCAACTAATTAATTAGATTTATTTTGTTGAGTAAATAAATTGATTAATTAAACTTATGTTGTTGATTACATAAATTATAGTTATGATTAAATAAAATAAATAGTTAAAGTTCTTTTGAAAAATGCATAGATTAAATGATTTAAATATAATTGAAATTTAATTTTGTTGTAAATCATATAAATGCAAAATATCTTTAAAATTTAAAAAAATTAAAAATATCTTTAAAATTTAAAAATTCAAAAGATTACATAAATTATAGTTATGATTAAATAAAATAAATAGTTAAAGTTATTTTGAAAAATGCATAGATTAAATGATTTAAATCTAATTGAAATTTAATTTTGTTGTAAATCATATAAATGCAAAATATCTTTAAAATTTAAAAAAATTCAAAATATCTTTAAAATTTAAAAATTCAAAATATCTTTAAAATTTAAAAAATTCAAAATATCTTTAAATTTAGGGTTCAATTGGGGCAAACGTTAATATTAGGGTTAGGGTTATGGTTCAATTAGGGTTTCATTAATGTTAGTTTTAGAATCATAGTTATGTTTAGGGTTGGAAATAAAATTAGGGTTTGAAGTTAATTAGTGTCAGTTTTACAGTTGGGGTTATAGTTAGACTTATAATTAGTGTTAGTATTGGGATTAGATTCTATCACTTTAATAAAAATAATCTTTTATAAATTCATTCATTTTTTTTTGAAATTATATAATTTAAAATATTTTCAAATTTACCTATGTTGATATATGAGAGAAATACCATTTATAGTTAAATTTAAATTATATTTGATTAAATTGTTAAAAAAATTAAGTTGCTATAAATAATTTTATGTGTTCTTATAATTAACTTGACATTGTGTATAAAACATAAATTTGTTTCAATGTTTATTTGTTAGTTTAAAGGTTCAATTAAGACTTTAATTAAGTTTACTAAAAAATATTTTGAAAAGTAAACAAAGTAAGACCTAAATTTGATGATCAAGTTTGTTTGTCAAATAATTTATTTTTTAGTAAATATTCCTATTAATTTGAAATTATCCTTCAAATACTAAGATATAACTTATTTTATAAAAACCCTTTTTTTAAAAAAATATATATATATATATAAAACAGGGTATGTATTATATTTTCTAAAAATAAAAATACTTAAACACATTTTTCAATCAAATTTAAATAAAAAACCCCCCACACAATAAGGCATGGCTGTATAATGAGTCAAAATTGAAAACCATTTAACAAGCAGCCCCATAAATGGGAAGGGGCTTATTAAATATTCCCAATACTGGGCATATTTACTTTGTATATAAATTATTTAATATATATATTTATATATATATTTTTTAGATTTAAATTCATAATAAAAGCTTTATATAATGACTTATGAAAATCATTTAACAACACATAGATAAATAAAATATATTAAATATTGATATTGAGTTATATATTTACTTTTTTTATATTATATATAGGGGGTTAGAAAAAGAACAAAAAACCATTACATCAAAATGTACAGCTCAAGAGAGGCCAGGCCTCACATCAGGAGCATCATGTATTTACATATCAGAGAGAGCAATACAAAGATAAGAGAGGGAGACCAAGAGACTAGTGTAAGATAACATCAAGGGTGTCAACCCAGGCAGTCCACCCCTTAGAACCCTCCATCCAAACAATGTTTTTCTTCTCTTGGATTTGCGCAAGCATAAGGATTTGGTCCTTATTGGAGTTCTTGTTTTCCTTCACCTCTTGGTTAAGCATTTTGCAAGTCTTCTCGAACATCTGTAGGTTATCCAAATTCTCCCTCCAAGCATAACCATCGTTCATCTCATAGATGAAGAATGTGGCATAGCTCATCTTCAGGAACCTTTTGAGCTTTTCTTTTTCAATCGTCATGGTAGTGTGAATCTGCAAGAAGATTTTAAAGTATGTGAGTTTTTGAAAAGACTCAGTAAGAACTCCGGGGTTGTTTTGATACCTTTCTTCGTTTCTACATTTCCAAATCTGCCATAAAATATTAAAGGAGAGAGTTTTCCAAAATAGATCAGAATCTTGCTTAAGCCCATCAATATGCCCAGTGACAATTTTAGGAATGTTAAAGATCAAAGGATAAGTGATGCCAAACATATGCCAAATTTCCTCAGCAAAGATGCAGTCAAGAAGAATGTGTCTACCAGTCTTGGGTAACCTGCACAGATTACAGTATTCAGCCACAGAGTTATCCTTTCTAATAGGGAGCCTATCAAGAATCAAAAGCCAGTTAAAACATTTAAGCTTAGGATTAGTAGGGCCTTTCCATAATATATCAAAGTATTTCTTCCAAGAGCAGATGTCGAGGTTGGAATACCAAACAGAGTTGACATGATTAGTGATGGCATCAGTATGCCCAATCACATTGTAAATGTTTTTAGCTTTGATTTTGAATAAAATGGTCCCATTTGGCCATTTACAGCATAAAAATATATGAGAGTCCATATGGCAAGAAGTAGGAAGGTCCTTGGTGGCCTTGAGAATCATATTATAGGTTTTCTTCTGGGAGGTGGGGATATCAAAATTGCTTCTAAGATCATTCCAACTGATTAATCTGTCATGTTCAAAGAGGTCAACCAATTGAGAGATGCCCTTAATAGACCAGTGTCTAGCTGAGCAACCTTGGGAGAGGGCGAGGGATTTGCCAGAAGAGTGTAAGTTCCACCAAATGGACCTTTCACCATAAAGTTGATTATCATCATGGAAGGCTGTGTTAGTAACATACTTCCTCACATGATCCCAAGCTTTCCAAATGGATCTAAAGACAACAGATCCTTGAACAAGAATAGGAAAGTGACCAATAATATGATCATTGAATGGTAGATTCTTCTAGGATTTTGCATTTTTGGGGAATCCCCTTTCTATATTGTTCCTAACAAGGATCTTCCAAGGATCATTACCATCTAAAGAGTGAAAGATCCACTTGGCAGCAAGGGCAATCCCTTGGAGTTTAAGATCCTTCAAGCCAAGATCCCGAAGGAGCTTATTAGTATGGCACCGGTCCCATTTAACAGCGTGCATTTTTTTATTACCTTTACCATCAGACCATAGAAACTTCTTGACAGCCTTTTGAATTTTTAAGATTTGATAATTGCTGAACATCCAAGCTGAGGAATAATAGATATTATATGAAGAAAGAATTTTTAGGCAGACTTGAACTCTGCCAGCCAAGGACACAATTCTGTTGTGCCACTTATCCAACTTCTTAGTGATTTTTTCTTTAACCCAAGACCACATATCCTTAAGGGAAGGATCAATAGAGAAAGGTATGCCAAGGTATCTCACAATTTTGTGCAGACCTCCCCACTGAAAATCATAGTTTTTAAACCAATCAGGGGGCTGCTCATCCCAACCAAGGTAGATTGATTTGACGTGGGATAAACAAGTGCCAGAAATAGTGCAAAACAAATTGAGCTTGTTTTTCAGAGCCTCAAAATTGTCAGCCATAGCTTCAAAGAAGATAACAGTGTCATCAGCAAATTGGTAGTTTAAAAACTCTTCATTATTAGGAAGAGATATGCCCTTGATAGCAGGGGAGATTGAGTTATCTCTAAGAATGTAATATAAGGCTTCAGAGGTAATAACAAAGAGGGCAGGGGCCAAGGGGAAACCTTGTCTGATGGATCTACCTAGGGGGAAAGAAGCTGAAAGGGAGCCATTAACATCAACCTGGGCAAAGGCATCCTTGAGTAACATATTAACAGAGTTGCAGAAAATCCTAGGAAATCTGAAGGCCTTGGGCATCATGGAGATGAAGCTCCATTCCACCCTATCATAGGCTTTTTTGAAATCCAGAAGTAACATAGCAGAATTTTGCTTGGAATAGTTGGCCCAATTCATGGCTTCCCAACTAGTGATCAGATTTTCAAGAATATATCTTCCTTTACTGAAGCTAGTTTTGGTAGAGCAAACAAAGTTGGGCAGGATATTCTCAAGTCTCAGAGCCAGGATCTTGGCAAAAATTTTATAGGAAACATTGAGGAGAGTGATAGGTCTCCAATTCTTAATGAGAGCTTTGTCCCCATCCTTGGGTATCAACTTCATAATACCCCTATTGATGGAGCTACCCAGGGAACCCCTATCTAGGGCTTTTGAGTAAATATCTTGAAGATCTTTGTAGATCCAACCAATATTAGCCTTGTAAAACTCAACCAGGAGGCCATCAGGTCCAAGGGCCTTGTCATTATTAAGAGAGTTAATGGATTTTTCAATTTCCTCCAAGGAGAAATCTTTGGACAGCTAGTTAGCATCTAAAGTGGATATCCTATTAGGGATGAGAGAATGAACTTGATATCTAAGGGAGGAAGCCTCCTTTGAATCCTCAGAAGCAAAAAGATTTTCATAAAATTTAACAAAGGCCTCTTTGATGTTGTCAAGGTTAGTTATTTCATTATTATCAACTATAATTCTCTCTATAGTTTCATTAGACTATTTTTGCTTGATGAGGTTAAAGAAAAATTTATAACCCCGATCACCAAACTACAACTAGTGAGCATGGGATCTGGTCTTGGTGCCTTTGGTTTTAACATGCTAGTGTTGTCTAAGGGCTTCCTTAGCATTGACAACATGAGAGATGAGATCATAGTATGAAGGATTGGCTTGGATGTTAGTTTCAGCTATCTAAAGGTCAGAGGAGAGATTTTTTTTAGTGAACCTATAATCTTTGGCCCTTTTTTGGCCAATGGTTTTTAACAGATTCTACCAGGCAAGAATGTTCATTTTCCATCTATCCAAATGAGAGTTGGTGGGAAAGTTATTCCTATTAATGAGTCTAATGATATGAATGGCGACAAGAGTATCCTCATCTTTAAGAAGACTAGTGTTAAGGAAAAACTTGGGATTGGATCCTTTGCTGTGCATAGGGGAATTGTTAATTCTAAAACAGGTGGAGATAGGGTGGTGATTGGAGAGGGAAGTGGGGGTAATGAGGATAGAGTTGTCGAAGTTATTAGGCAGAACAGAGAAGAAATTTTTATTAGCATAGAAACGGTCGAGTCTAGAGTAAATTCTAGAAGGACCTTGTTGGAGATTACACCGGGTGTGCCATATGCCAGGGTTCGTGTCCTTAGTTCCAGCCAGGGGATCAAATAAGTGTTTAGCATTTTTCATTCTATTCTAATGCACTTTTTCTAGGTCTTTCCAAACAAACGGAAGGCCTCCAATTTTGTCCTCCTGGGATTCAACCATGTTGAAATCCCCTCCCACAAGCCAGGGGATATTAGGGAGAGCTACCAGCCAATCCCAAAGTCTCACTCTCTCCTTGAAATCATTCAAGGCATAAATGAAGCATATGCCAAAGAAATTGTTATTGTAATTAATAGTAACCCACACCGCTCTGGAAAGCCCATTACTAGTGATATAATTCTCCCATCTCGTGTTGATCAGAAGGGCAACCTGACCCCTGCCCCTAGGGTGGTTAGTATAGAACTTGATGGCATCTTTCCATAGGAAGTTAAGATTGGAATCAAGTATGTACCCAATGGCTTTAATCTCTTGCAGCATCAAGAAGTCCATGAATTTACAGGTATCAAGATACTGTTTAATGACAAATCTTTTGTCAGGGGATTCAAGCCCCCTTATATTCCAGGAAATGCAATTCATGAGGAAACATGCGGGGGGGAGCAATGATCTGTGGACCCCATAATTGGGGCCATATCACCATTATGGATATCCCCTAGCATCTTTCTAGAGGGGTTCTTATTTTTGGAGCCCAAATGTCTCCCCCATCGTTTAGATGTGGGGAAAGAACCTTTGAATTCATCTTCATTATCTGAACCATCAGGGGACAGGATATCCAAATCCATGGTATGCTTTGTAGGGTGAAAAGTAAAAATAATGGAGTAATTGCCGACAGGGATGACCTCAAGCAAGCAGTCATCACCAAGCTCATGAAAGATTTTAAGAGGGAAGTTTTGGGGAGGAGCCGGGTCAATGCGACTGTCAGAGAGGTCCTTGAGGGTCAAGCTAGATGGGGTGGAGAAAATTTGGGTTTCTTTGGAGGCGGTCAGGACAAAGCTATTTGTGATGGATGTAAGCTGAGGATTTAAGGACAAGGAGCCCTCTATAGAGGTGTTAGACTGCTTATTGGTCCTTCGTCTACGCTTGTTGGAAGTTTTGGCCATGGTTTGGGGCCTGTCATTTTTAGTAACATTCACAAGGGATAATGATTTAGTCGAGAGTATAGCAGGGGAAAGGACAAGAGGGGTGGATGGGGTGTTGGAGGCCAATGGGGGGGGATTAGAAGGCATAACAACATGAGAGGTTTTGTTCACCGAGGAGTCTGAGTTAGGGTTAGTAGTATCCGTGGATTCTTGGAGAGGCGAGGGCTTAGTCAGCATAGGTTTTTTCTTAAGGATGGGGTAGTCCTTGCTCAGATGCCCTTCTCTTCTACACAAGAAGCAAGCATTTAGACCCCCAAGAATATCAATGGGACAAGAGAAATTGTCATTAGAGATACTAATGTTAATCTCAGACGGAATTTCATTACCTGGATTCAACGAGATAAGTATTCTGGCATCCATATGAGGGACCAATCTGACAGTGTCATCCATTCGGATGACTTTACCAAGTGGTTCAAGTAGTTGAGGAAGGAAACGCCATAGAAATGGCAGGATTTGTTTGACCAAAATCCATCGAGGGGCTGAGAGTGCAAGGACTTCCTCATGAATGGCCTCAGGAGACCAAGCCAGGGTGTGAAAGGAGGTAGAGCCCACGGTCTAGTATTGTTTTTTAAGAATTTTGGCCTGGGCTTCATGATTAGCAAAGAAAATAACAAATAGACCTTTCTGAATTTGTCTACAAAATGAAATATGGAAACCAAGTTTCAGGCTCCAATAGTTATGGAACCAGTCATCTAGAAATTTCCTAGGAGGACATTTATCCACTTCAACAGCAGAGAAGAAAATAGCTGAATTCCTTAGCCTATTTTTTTCCCTACCAATTTCAACAAGCATTTCCAGATTAGGAGAAATAGAGAAAGGTAAGGGAGCAACCCCAATGTTCTTACCGGATTTGCAGGCTTCATTAAGACTTGATAAGGTAAACCTTTGTGTCAATGGTGATACCAGAATTAGCAATCGCCTCGGAGAACGATTTGGGTCTTGAAAGCAAAGGGTTTTTTTTGGATTATCTATGCTTGGAGTGTTAGAAGCCATAGATGCCCTAGACATAGCCGAAGAGGAAATAGGGGGTACGACCTCTGCCGAACGGTAGAGGGAAGAGGGAGAGGATGCATTGATAATAAATGCATTTAAAAGAAAAAATGAAAAGGAGTGAGAAAACCTGTTAACTCACTGCCGCCGGGGGAAGGAAAATGCTAGTCACCGTAATTCGCCAGATTTTGAGGAGATTCGCAGAAATTCGCCAGAGGAGATCGTTTGATAAATTTTGTTTTGAGTTGTCTTGTTTTTTCCCTATTTTGTATATATTATTTAATATATATTTAATATATATATATATATGTGTGTGTGTGTGTGTGTATTTCTTTAATTAATGAATTATTAATTTGGAAAGTGGATTTTTAATTAGTTGACTTAAAATATTAATATATTTAAACAATAATTATATATTTATATGTATATGTATTGTATATACATTAAGTATATATATATATTTATATGAATGTTTAATGCATATTTATATTTAAATATATTAAGTTGAGATGGTTATTTTATGTTAATAGAGGCACAAAATGATATTATAATTCAATGATTTATTTAAAGAATTGATTTTGACAATTATGAATAATCAGAAAATTTTGGAATATATAAATGATATATTAGAGGCATATATTTAAATTATATTTAAATATTTAAAATAGGAATTCTAAAATAATTATCTCATTTTCATAGTTGAAATGAAATTAACATTATAATAAATGATTTCATTCAAAAATATTGATTTTAATCATTATGTATGATTGAATAAATGAAATTAAATAATTATATTTAAAATCCTTAATATTGCCAATACGAGTTGATTTACTTTGAGTATGAATGAATAATGCTAATTATTTAATTGATTTCATGTACTATACCAGAGCTTGGCTTGGGTTTAGGAAACCCTAACACTAGTTTATTGAGTTGCCGGAAATGCTTTTGAAATGAAGTTTTCATTCATTCTCGATGTCGGGAAGTTGAGTTATTTGTTATGTAAGTCTTCCAGAGGTTCCTAGAGGATAGGGGTTGTCGTATTACGATGTCAACCATTTGTATTTTTCTTTGGGTAGTATGTATAGAGGTATTCTATTATTTTACCCAGTTTTCACGAACGGGGATGGTTTGTGCCTCCTTGAGTTTAGGAGTGGTTATGTGGTCTATGCCTCCTTTGGAAGGGGTGAATTATGTGTATTGTATCCTCCAAGTGCTTGGAGTGGGTTTTGTTATATGTTACCTCCTTGGATTGGAGAGGTCATCTTATCTACTTTACCCATTGGATGGTGGTTTTGTACTGTGTGTGTTGTCGATATCAGAGTGGCTCTTTGTGGGGGTCCGACACACAAAGGGGTGACAGGGTAACTCACCTAGGGTTTAATCAAATGAAAATTTAAAAGAATTAATGGGGACCTTTCACACTAATAAAGATAATGAATTCCTCTCTCATAAAGCATGCATTTGTTAAGGCTCGAGATGAGACGAGAGGCATAGTTTTGCATGAGGATCCGGCGGCCACTAGAGGCATGCAAGGGTAACCCAAGATGAGTGTTCGGTAGCCTAGGAAGGTTGAGCTAGGGTAACTCATAGCAATTTATCTATGACACTCTTCCTACATCAGCAGTCAGTCAATTATTGTGTGGTGTATAGATGATGTACATAATCATTGTTCTCTGGAAGCATTATAACTTTTTGTTAAGTGATATTATGGATGTAGATGTGTTTCAGTTCAGTTATGTTTGAGCTTGTTTCTAGTGTTAGATGGTCTTGTATAGGAATTTCTTGTTACTATCTCCTAGCATAGAGGGAGTGGACCTTCGGGTTCCATGCGGTTGGGTGGAATGTGCACCTTAATCCATTGGGTTGTCTTCTTGTTCTTGTGGATGAGATTTCCCAATGAAGAGCTCATGGGATCAAGTATCTTTTCATGTTTAATTCATTGAGTTGGAAACTTGTTGTTTATTACCCCTCTTTGTATCGAGGTGGAAGTTGTAATATATAACCATACTTGTTGGATTTAACTCATTCGGGGAATGAGTGATGTAACTTTATTGTTATCTGGAATCAAGTGATATCTCATATTCTTTGATGTAAATTATAATGTATGGAATGTATGCGTTCTTAATTCTTTAAGTAATTAAATGATATGTTTTCAATTCATGTTTCTTGTTTGGGGTTCAAAGTATACTCAGTCATGTAACCTTAGGGGTTGTTGGCAAATGGGTAGTGAACTTGCATGTTAATTGTACTTAAAAAAATAAAAAATTAGTATGTTTGAATAGTTAATTGCAACTTTCCCTAGGGTTGCATGGTGGGGCATTACAAGAGAGAAGCACCTAACAAAGAAGTTGCAGTGAAGAAATATCAGAAAGAAGGCATGGTGGAAAAGGTAGAAAAGAATGAAGCAAGTAGTGAAGAGGTCACAGTGAATGGAAAAGGTGAAACATATTTATTCGCATAAATGTTGTCAATTGAGGAAGAATGGAAGAAGAATATCATTTTTGTAGCAAAGAGAGAAGAGAAAAATGTTGCAGTTGATGAGGATGTGGAAGATGTCACAGTGAAATTCAATGTTGAAGCTACAAATGAAGATGAGGTAAATCAACTTTTTGATCTTATTTTATTTTTAGATGTCGTACTAAAAGGAAATATGAATAGAGTGCAAGAGCATGTTGTAGATGTTACATGGTTTTGTGTAGAAATGGTAGAAGATGTTGGAAGTTGTTTTTGGTGGAGGTGGATAGTGAGAGGTGGGTTTGAACCCCATGAAGGATGATAAAAGAGTGCAGAGTATTTGATGCAGGAAGTTAAGATTTGGTGGGAACGACTCCATGAGGGAGAGAAGTAAGAAAATATAGTGTTATTGGAGGATGGTGGTGCATATTTTGACATGATGTTGGAAAAAGAGGTAGAAGGATTGGTCTTAGGAATTTGGAATAGTGATGGAGTTCACTCAACCTCGAAGAGTATTTCAGCTACTAAACTCCAGCCTTGAGAGAATATGCTCACAAATTTCCTACCTAGTGTGTCTAATGTAGGAGCATCATTCCAAATCTTCTCACAAATTTTTAGTTGAAACAAAGAACTTCTAAATTTTCTGCCTATAGAAATCAAAAGTAAATTAAAAATTAAAATACTAAGGATACCATTTTAAATATTTTAAAAACAAAAGGAAATAACTACAAAGTGTAGCTATGGAAGAGAAGTTGAAGGGGTTCAATAAAAAATTCAGATTTAAAAGGATATGGAAATTTGACACAAAAAATGGAGAATGGGAAAAGGAAGCTAAAACCTGTTCATAGGCTAAGTGAGAATCAAGACCAAAAGAGGAAAATAAAAACTTGGAAAAAAATAATAGGCAAGCAACTTTGGAAGAGGGTGCACAAGTTTGGAAAGGAAGAAATATAGGAGATGTGTAGAGAAGATAGGTAAGAATGAAGGGAGTTGCTTCCTTTTAATGGAATCATGAAATTAAAATTAGAACTACAAAAAAGAAAAGAAGGGGTGTGTGAAATGTTGAAGAATACTATAGCATAAATTTGACTTTATTTTGGTAGAGAATGGTGTATGAAGAAAATTGAAAGTGCAACTACAAGCATATACACATGGGTGTATAGAATTTGAAGAGACAACATGATTTTATTATAGTTTGGGAATGTAGATGAAAATGAATTGTAGATTATAAATGCTCTGTTTGTGAGTTGTGCATTTAAATAAATAATTTTGAATTTATCTTTCAAAATTGAAAGTAAGTTGGACTTGTATGAATTGATTTTAATTGGAAAATAGAATCATCAATTTAAATGTGAATTGGTTGTGAATTCATGAAATACAAAATAGAATTTTTTTTAATTTATGGAGTTGAAATAAGGAGTTTGAATTTATGTGAAAATTTATTTCCTAGCTATGAGAAGAGTGTTGATTTTCATTAACTAGAATTACTTTTTTTTTTTTTTGTGCATCAAAAGTGGTAAGTGAATCTTGTATTTTTTGATGAAAAGCATCCTGAGATGATAATTCTTCTTTTCCAAGAGAAATACATAGATTCTTTCCAATATTCAACTCTAAACTTCTAGGGGACTAAAGGGGAGCACCACCCATCCCATAAAAAATTGTCATAGGAACTTTTGGATATGTGCAGGATCATCATGGAAAAAGAAGGCCCTTAAGTGACGAAAAATTCAAAACAATCAGGGTTAAACAACTTAACATAAATTTTTTAATAAGTTATCTATATTATTTTAAAAATATGTTGGAATAGAATCTGTAGAAATTGAATGTAGTTTCTAAACTAATAGGTTTATTAAAAAAATATATATATTCAAATGGTGAAAATTAATAATTTCAATGCAATATTAATTAAACTTTAGGGAAAAAATAAGAAGTAGGTGTCTGTCTAACCACCCTAACCAAAATAAAATGATAATATTTTCTTATAATATTTTAGATATAAGTAGTGAACTCATGTCCTAATGTGATGCATATTTTTTGTAACTTTTTCCAAGTAAATAATAAAATTATGATTTTTTATTACAACTTTTAAAAATGTAAAAAATCATATGTCTCACCACCTTAAGTCAAAACTTCATGAAAATAAATTTATTTATTTTTAATCCCATAGTATGTGAAGCATAGAATGTGACACATGTTTCATATTCAAAAAATGTGATACCATTTGAAAGTTATAGATGTTTTTCAATCAGCCTATCAATTGGGACTTTAGTCATAATTCAAATAGAAAATGGGTATGTCGGGATCATGATGGGCCAAAAGTGGCAATATGATGGGTATTTGTTTATGTGTGATGACTTTTTTTACCCAAATTTGATGAAATAAAAGGGTTTTTAAAGGATATTCTCAGCTTTCCACCAATACAAATTATGCTTTACTTTGAATTTCATAAATAAATATTATTAATTTTCTATTTGAATTACGATAAAAATCTTGATTGATAGGCTGATTGAAAAAATTCTATAGCTTTCAAACAGTATCACATTTTATGAATCCAAAACATGCGTCACATTCTATGCTTCACATACTATGGGATTAAAAAAAATGAATTTCATGAAGTTTTGACCAAGTTAAAGTGGTCAGACATACAAGTTTTTTATATTTTTTAAAAGTTGTAATAAAAAAATCATAATTAATTATTTACTTGGAAAAAAATTACAAAAAAATATGCATCACATTTGGACATGAGTCATCTACTTATATATAAAATCTTATAAAAAAATATTATTATCTACTTCTTATTTTTTCCCTGAAATTTAAGTACTACTACATTGAAATTTCAAAATTTCACCAAATAGATTTTTAAAAAAAATAAAAAAACCTATTAGTTTAGAAACTACATTTAGTTTTCTACATATTCCATTTTTACATATTTTTTAAATAATATATAACTTATTCAAATTTTTATGTCAAGTTTCCTAACTTTAATTTTTCTAAATTTTTTGACACTTAAGGGCCCGTTTTTTCCATTATTGATCCTACACATATCCATATGAATAATAATAATTTATTAAATTCAAAATAAAACATAATTTATATTGGTGGAAAGCTAAGAATCTCCTTAAAAAATCCTTTTTATTTCATCAATTTTGGGTAAAAGAAAGTCGTCAGCCACATACCCTACACATACCCATCATATCACCATATTTTTGCCAATCATGATCCTGCACATACCCTTCTTGGATCCTAAGTTGAGGAGGAGAGATCAATTGGGAATCTTTCATTACAATTTCTCCATAATTATATTCTTTTTCAACATTAAACCTCTCATTTGGTTCAACCATTCTAGGCCCATTCATCTTAGTGTACATCTTACCTGATTTAGGAGACCCACCTTGTGGTTCACATGAAGAGGGGGAGAAACCATGACAATTGATTTATCTTTTTGGAATTGTTTCTTCTTATGGGAATTGCTAAGATTCCCAAATTTCCCACAAAGCTAGAAAAACTTCCTTTTATTCTCATATTCCAAGACTTGATCCCAAGAACCAAATTTAAATTTTAGAGTAATAGAGGAAGGGATGACTCTATTAGTAGACACATTCACATAGATTCTAGCAAAAAAAAGTCTAGACTTCAGGTTAGTAACCTTATCCACCACTAAGAGGCTACCAAAGGAATTGGAAATAACCTAAAACATCCTTTGGTTCCAAAATTCAAGGGGGGACTAGGGAGCCTAACCCATGTTGGAGTAGCTAATCCCAAATCAACAGATATGTCAAGGCCATGTTTCTATTTACACAAAGAAAGGTAGTTTTTGAAGTTTTTTCATAAGCCCAAGGACCTCCTATCAGAACATAAATTAAGTCCTCTTGGTTACAAAAGCTAAAAAAAGAAAATACCATTTGGCATAGCACTAACATTAACCTCTCCTTTAAGGGTCCAAATAGAAACCATCTATTTACATACCTAGTCAATATTAGGGCTGAAGGATAAGAATTTCCCTATAAGTGATATTTGAAGATTCACTACAGACTCATCCATAATCTTTTCCAGAATAATCACCTCCAAAGCATCCACAACATAGTAGGCTTTAGAAGCATCATGAGAAAAAAGAGTTGCTTTTGGATAAGGGACCTTTCCCCACTAGTTTGTCCACACATGAATTAGAATTTCCATTCTCCAAAGGAGATCCACTTGAGTGAGGAAGGAAAACAGTTCCACCATCTCAAGATAAAACACACTCCTTTTTGGTTTTAGACTTTGAGGAGCCAATACCAGGAGTTGAAGTGCCATCTATGACACATGTAAAAGAGAAAAAATTCCTAGAAGGGGACACCAAATGACCCTCCAACCACCTACATTGTCCATAGTTGATTAGATAGTGTAGAAATTTGAAAACACAAAAGGCGCACACGTCGTATAATTTTCTTTTATAGAATTATTTGTTATTTATTTGAGAAATATTATATTATCAATATTTAAGTTTTAAATCATGATAAAACTTAAGAGAAAATGTCAGTAATTTTGTTAATAAATTTAAATTAATTATTAACAAATTTGATATATAAATAATAAAAAATATACCTATATAATAAATTGAATAATATATATTTAATCTTTATATCATATAATATAATATCATATAAATATTAAAATCTAAATAATAAATTTATTAACATATACATACATACATACATACATACATACAATATATAATTTAATTAATTTGAATTAATTATATTTTTTTAATCTAAAAATATAAGAAAAAATATGTAAAATATCTAGATTATATAATAATAGGGTCAAAATATTTTTTCAAAAAATAAGAATAATCTTAATATAAATAATTTTCTCCAAAATATTTATAAAGTAAAAAATATATTAATATGTAAATTATTTTCATATATGTATAACATTTGAAAAATTCATTTGACAACAATAAATATAAATTTCAGAGTTAGATTTACATGGAAGTGGATGATTGATGAAACAAATTTATTATATTTTTAGGATTGAGATATTCATGGAAGAAAAATCCAATTTCAAGGAAATGGATTATGTAGCTCATAATATTTTAGGTGATGAATATTTCATAGAAAAATCATGTGTGTTTTTAATTGGAGAAACAAATTGCCTTGAATAATAGGATAAAAACCTATCAAATTGGAAGCCACAAATTTACTCTTATTGTAGGTATTCTAGTTCCTTTTTTCTTAGGAGAAAAAAATTCCCAATGATGGTAGAGAAATTTTTTTTATTATTTAATTATGTTTAAAAAATGATCAATTTGAATCATTAAAATATTTGAAATTTTAAAGCGATTTTTTTTGGACAATATTTTCATGTTTTTGATTGGCCTGAATTACATAATTTAATCACCAGTTATATGCCCGCTTCCCGATATAATTCCATGGCATGAAGTAATAAATCACTTTTCCAAATTTACCTATACCATTTGACATTCCCCACCAAAAATGAAAAGGATGTTTATTATGTAATTTTTTTTATATATTTTAGAAGATTAGCTATTGAAAAAATCAATTTTATTATTTTTTGAAATAAAATAATTATAAGGTGTATGGATTTTAAATATCAATTATTTATATAAAGTTCGAGGGTTTGATTTAGGAGAGTCTATCATCTAACAACTAGATATAAAACATTAATCTTACATGGAATACAAAACATTTTATAGATAGAGATGTAGTAGTTAAATCATCAATCATCAAAATATAGAATCTACATCAAAATCATTGATCCACATTAAAATAATTCATCTTTAACAATAAAACTTGATGTCATGATTGATTACATTTCATTTTCTAATACATATGATTCAAAAATACATATATCCATAACCATGTTACATATTTATACATCATATATCTTTTAAATTTAATTTGCACTTATATAAGAATCTTATTAAACTATACTAAATTAAATTAAAGTAAAATATTCTCCTTTTACCATTATATTATTGTTTAATTAATAGCACTAGTAAGGTTAAGTTACTTACCTAGAATCTATAGTTTTAACCAGTAGTCATGACTAAAAGATCCATTTATCACTTGTAATCACATAACACTAACAACCTAATTAAAATGTCTAAGACCTCTCTTGTTTTTTTTGTAGGTGATTATTGTAACTAGAATTTTCAACAACTCTAATTTATTACAAGATTTTTTTAGGCCTATTCCATTCTTACAACATTTTCTCCTATAGGAGAAGAGGATTTGAGAATTCATGCATGAAATTATGTTTTATATTTTCTTTGTTTGATTGAATAGTTATATCCAAGAGTTAGATTACAACATAAAAGAAAGGGATTGAGTCCTCTCGATTTTTGGAAACTTACATCCATTTAAAGACAATTTCCATATAACCCAAAAGAGAAATCTATGCAACTAAGTATTCAAAATCCATATGCAAGAGAATAGAAAACATACCCATGAAAATATGACACAAGATATACCCTAGGAAAACCCTTAAGAAGGGAGAAACCAACATCCAAAAGCATACATCTCTCATGTATTATTCATAAATAAAGACTAAAATACATCTTCAGAGTCTCCATGAACACCATTGAAGCATCAAACCCTCTCCAATCAATCCATGCGAACACACATGTAACCACACATCATATGTCATGCTTCAAACCCTCACTTATGTTAACAAGAGCTAACATTCAAACTTCCCAACTTAAACAACTACCCTTGTGGTTGCTTTTATAGAAAGAAGCTCCCACAAAATGACCAAGTGGTATTACACAAAACCATGTCCCCTTATTTAATATTGGGTACTTTGTTTATTTATTTTCCATAATATTAAGTAATTAAATTTTTAGCAACTTAACTTATTTTCCAATGTTACATGCAACATAAAGTGGCCCCAATAATAATTACATTAAATACATTATGCAAGGCATACAACACAACTTTTTCATAACATTCTCCTACTTGTATACATTACATAAGGGGAACAAGTAACCTCTAACCATGAATCAAAAGAACAATCCATTAGCCACATATACCATCAAGGAATCAAAGTGCTCCATGTGCTCCTTCAAGATACCTACAACAATAATTAGGGTGAGTACTATCCCAAGCATGAATTCTCTCATCCACCATCATGCCAATGAACAAAGATAATAAGCCATCCAAAGAGTAGCCCCACAATCTATCACAATGAAGCATAAGTCCTACCTCAACTGATTGTAGAAGTTGAGAAATCCAACTTCACAGAACCTGAAGATCACTTGCATGCAAATAACCTATCACAGAAAGGAAGAGATGGAGACAAAAAAGAAAAGGTGCTCTACAAGCTTCAAGAGAAATTGTATTGACTGAATAAAATAATACAAAGTAATCAATCCTTATGAAGGAGATCAAGAAACCCTAAAGTGAAACCTAAAATGGAGAATTTATTAAATTCCTACAAAATGAAAACTAAGTTAATCTTAAGAGAAATATAAAAGATAGCTTAATTAAAATAATTAAGTAATAGAAAATTTACTCTAAGACCCCCCCTTAAGATGAGCTTAGGGAGTAGCTACAAACTAAATGCATGAAAGAAATGCAACTACAAGCTAGAAAGAAAACAAGGGTGTAGACACGTAAAATTGACATCATTCATATCTAACTAAGCATATTTGCCCATCAATTAAATAAACCAAGTTTAATTGATTTAATCTCTAAAGATCGTCCATCTAAAATTAAATAAATTAACTTTCTTTAATTTGATCCTATAATTATCCCCCTTAGCTAAATAAATCAAATATTTATTTAACTAAATCTTTATCACCTTTCATCTCCCTTTGATTTGATTTAAATCCCTAAATCAAGCCAAATTGGTCAATAGCATCTAATCACCACCTAAGCTAATCTAATCCTGATTAATCTAATCTAATTCATGTCACATCCTCTAACTTTTCCCTCTTGCACCAATAAATCAATTTATTGATTTATTAAAATCAACATTTTCCATCAACATGGCATCTTTGAGGAATATTCCCTCAAGTTTGAATTCAAAAGGAAAATTGAAATGTACATCCAACAAAACATTTAATAAGTCTTACATGTCTTTTTCATGTCCCCCACTCAACATTTATAACACCTATTTTATTTATATATCACACTTTCCATCCCACTACCTATTTTATTTATTTATCCCACTTTCTATCCTATTTTATTTATTTATCCCACTTTCCATCCTACTACCTATTTTTATTTATCCCACTTTCCATCCCACTACCTAATTTTTTATTTATCCCACTTTCCATCCAACTTTCCATAGCTATGACAAGTTGACAAGTGGCTCCATTTGATTGGATAAATCATTATCTGACATTGATCTATTTTGAACTCTCTTCCAACTTGAAAAATCTATAAAGAAAGGGCTCATATCCTCATTTGATCATCCACAACTCATGCAAAGTTACTCTCTTCAATGGAGAGCTAATTTTTTCCACTCCACAATCTTAGCATTTCATCCACAACTCATGCAATAACCGAAGTATCCTCTCCCCTTGTGTAGTAATGTGATCCTGGGTGTAAGAGAAACAATTATTGTGCTAAGTTGGAAGACAACTCATGCAAAGTTACTCTCTTCAATTGAGAGCTAATTTTTCCCATCATCATTTTATGATTGGCATTATCAAGGGTTGGGAAAGAGCTTCTTTCCACATCAAAGAAGTGTGAATCCACTATGAGATAGATATGTGTCTTGTTTTTATGCTTTCAATTAGTTTGTGTTGTTATCTTGTTTATGAAGGCATGATGCATTATTTCATAGGAGAATTTAGTAAGTTTGCATGAACTCATCCATGTTATGGAGTTTAAGCTTTGTACAGATTTGTAGGGTGCTCACATATGGTGCTAGAAGGAGGGTGTGTTTTTAAATTCTTTGAGCCTCCATCGCATGCCCTAATTTTTTGTTTCATGCTAACTCATCTTTGGTTTTGGGCTTTAAAATGAACATTTCAAAATTCTTGGAGAGTTTGTCATATGCTTTAATTTTCTATTTTAGGCTAACTCATATTTCATTTGATGATTTAAAATGAATTCATCATTGCTTTGAGGCTTAAAATGAACATGTGTTTTTCATGTTTCGTAATCTATTATTCAAATTAATCTCATCTAAAAAGGTGTATGCACTTCTCTCACACTTCACAGCGACCTTGAGAATCAAAAATCTTTTTTAATGACATTAAGTTGCATAAAAGATTGCCTCCACATTTCAATTTTGGCATAAAATTGAACAAAATCTTGTGTGAGTGTGAATAAATTTATTGCATGTGTTCTCCCTTTGTTTCTAAAAAAGGGTCGATCCAACTATGAATAAGTTTATTTGCTTTTGTCTTTCTTAGAGGGCCTACCTTGGGGAAAAAGTAGTCACCCAAGGGAATGAATCAACCGGTAACACTCTAAAGCCAAGAGTATTTCCAACTGGGATATAAATGTGGGTATTGGAATAAATGCCAATATCACATAGTTGATTTTGACAAGATGGATTTGAAAAGGGACTCTTGCCATATGGGTCAATCTCCACGAACAAAAATTCTAAAATAAAACCATTTTTTGTAGTGGCCTATTAACCCATTCACCGATTTTATCAAAGTGGTGCATTGAAACTTAGATTCCAAGAAGTTACTTGCCATGTCCGATCTTGGTTAAAGTATAGAGGTTAAGACTTCATTCTTAACATACCTTTATAATCTTTCCTTGGTTGCATGTAAAATCATCTCTTCTTCTACGAATGGCATGAGGTAAGCCCACCAAGAAAAATGTACCAATTGAGCTAGGATGTTATATTGCTTGTGAGTCAGTTTGAAAACAAAATGCTTTGATCAAAAACATTTGAAAACCAACATTCAAAATGAGCATAAAATCTCAAAACCTTTATGAGAAGCAAATATCCTTGAAAAAATTCACATGTTATTGCTTTCCCTTGAGATTCTCATCCTTAGAGGCTTCTAAGCATTTGGATTTCATCTCAATTTTCTCCTACTAAGGTAAAAAATAAGTAAAGTTCTCTTGCCTCAAATTTCCTTGGTTTCTGCATAATACACTTTGCAGGATAAGGGGAAAGTTGAGACATTAGATATCTAGATTCAAAATCTAATCAAGAGTGTGTTTGTGGTAAAAAGAATCCATTAAGAAAATATTAAAACAATTCGACCCCACAAATATGTTCTTTATCTTTTATTCATATGGTTTTCATGCAAACATTGGTCTTTTTATTTTGAATTACTCTTTGAGAAAGTCATGTTCTTTACTATCTTGGTCTAGTAAACAAGTCCTTTCTAGGTTCATTTAGGATCAAATCAAACACTTCATTCATTCAAAAATTTATCATCCCCATCCCACCAAACAACTTTAGAGATTTGGAAACATCATTATAGACTTGGGTGATCCCATAATAGTGGTTTACAATTTTTGGCCAAACTGGACACTGAAATTATTATTTTTAACTAAATCTTCACATTCGGGCATCTATAGCGGCTAAACTATGAGGAATTTGAAGATGGTGCAAAATAGAGTCTCATCAAATTTTGTCTGTAGATTCTAAATTTTTTTTTTTCAAAATTTTTGGAATCAAGTTGCACTTCTTTTTCTATCTCCCACGAAAATTGACTTTTTTCAGAAAACAACATTTTAAAAAAGTGACGCACACCGTATAATGCATAACTTTTTTTCTATGAATGATAAAATTCTAATTCTTTCAAATTTAGATTTTTAACTCTGATGTCTAGTGCTTCCACTTGGTTAGATAGTTTTTTATTGAATATTTTTTCCTTAATCAACTTTCAAAGTCAAAAGAATTACAATTCAGACACAACGCGACCGTATAACGCGTAACTTATTTTGTATATGTCAAAATTTAGTTTAATTTTTTTTATTGGATGAAGGACTTCAATATCTGGTGCATTCATATTTTTCATTTTTTTTTTTTGTAATATTCTATTTTTCTACATGTGAAGAACAAAGAAATTCATTTTCGATGAAAAACCTATGTTTAATAAAACTTAAAAAACAAATACATAACAAAACCAAAACATATTAAAATTATATTCATTGGATAGCTTGTTCTGAGGAATACCATAATCATTTGAAATAAATTTTAAATGAATTCATTTGATCCCCCAAAAGCTTAATCAAAAGTGATTTTTTATCAGCATTTTGATAGGTGTAAAGGAGATGCATTTATAGGTATGGTTTAAAACTAGCGAGGTTGTATCCAAGGGAGTTTAATCTAAGGTGATTTGATCAAACCCTCTTCAATTGGAATCCTTAAAATAGAACTTTTTAAGGCTTAAATCATTATATTTTCTAAAAATATGTGATTTCAGCTAAAATTCATTCCTCTCAGGAATTATAAACCACTATTATGACAGCACCCACTTGGGTACATTCTTAAATCAAATCAAAGTCATTTGTTTAGTTAGGTGTGTGGGAATGCATTCTTTCTCATACATTTAATCAAAAAATCCTTTAAAATAATTCATCCTAAGATCACATCTAACATCTTAGGGTTTACAAGTTAATTATCCAAATCCAATCAAATCAATCAAAATCAAATCTTAAGTCTAGCATTGATACAAAATCCCAAAACGTTCAACACTGATGTCATTCACCCCTTTCATCCTTCATCTCGTCATTGGTCCTAAGAACCCTACAGGTGACTTTTACAACAAGGTCAAAACACAAGAAGAACATGGAATATAAACTTGATCCATACATCATGAGTAATCCAAGTCAACTAAGCTATCAAAGCCTTACAATGTCGATTGATTGTCAAAACTAACACTTATACAATCCATACATAGGATCATTAGTTTCTACAAATGTCAATGGTACAACAAGTGTGAGTATGCCCAAATCAAAGATTCGAACACATTTCCCAATGGTAGATCTAAATCCAAACCTACATGTCTTCCAACTGAACAATGAATGCATGAGCCTTCAAACAAACAGTGTCATACAACCAAATCCCTACATGCCAAATGAGAATGTACCAAGTACAAGTTTTCCAAACATGTATCTAAAAAACTTTGGGATAAATATGTTTGAAAATCATACAAATATTGTTCAAAATCCAAACAAGATGTTAATGACTCCAAGTCAAGGTAACACCATGCAAAATCAAAGTTACCCAAATCAAGGCAATGTGATTCCTAACATCAGCAATGGTCAATTTCAACCTATCATGCCAAATATGAACATCATTGCAAATCAGAACATTGTCCAAAATCAATCTGTCTATGATCCCATGCAAACACCACAAGTGTACATCCCAAATCTAATTGAAAAAAAGCCAAATCAAGGGATTCAAATTCAAAAGCAAGATCAAATTTCACTAGAAAAACCTGCTTCACATGCCAAACTAATTGAATTATTGAGCCAAAAGATATCTTCACTCCAAAGTGAATACACTCTTCCATGGGCTGAACCATGTCATTAATGCGATGAGTTGTGTCCATAATAGTGTCAAGAACAATATTTCCAATGTCAAGAAGGTAGATGTCAAGATCCACCACATCAATAAATTCAACCCCCACATCTCGAAGATCAATCACCACATCTCGAAGATCAATCACCACATCTCCAAAATCAATCATGACAAGGTCAATTTAAAGTGAAAATCTCACAAAGAAATGAGTGGAAATACACACCACTTGAGAGACCAATCGAATCAGTCCTGGAACAGTTGGTACAATAAAATCTCATCAAAATCCCCATTTACGTGAACTATCAAGAACCAGACATAAAACCGCCAGGGTATAATGAGAAGCACCTTTGTGATTATCATAGAATAAAGGGACACAAAACGTCAAATTGTGTTCGACTCAAAAAAAATCATCCAAGACTTGATTGATCAAAATATAATCACTTTGGGGACAATGATAGCATTTGTAGAAACCCCTGTTCTAACTGATCTCTGAAACTATTTGTGTTTTTGCTCGTTTTTGAAGTTTTTTGGTTTTTTTGTGTTTTTGCATGAATTAATGGAAAATACGATTTTTGAAAGAAATGATATAAAATATTTAATAAATACAACGATTCCAGATCTAACATAAATAGGCTCAGAAATTGATAACTATTGATTGTATTATTTTTTTCATGGCCAATACAATAAGGAATCTCTGATATGCAGGCAAGATAAGACAAATTATTGATAAAAAACCTGATTTGTAGCAAGATGAAAAGTACATGAAATGGTACGGCTAAAATGAATATCCACTTTCCCCTGCGCTAGATGAAGGACTAAGATGCCAATGATATATGCACTTCCAGTTGTGAAGTCTGACTGCCAATAAAGAAGGCGATTTGCCTTGAACAAAGAGTACGACCTTTTTGAGATAGTACGACCTGCAGCAATAAAGGTACAGCTTGGAACAGCAGCAAGCAAACAATAAAAGTATGGCACTTGATTAGAATGTATGGAACTTGTAAAATAGGCACCTTAGGAAGAGAAACTCTTCTAGATAAAGCACAGATTGAAAACCCTGAAGATGAATACTCTGTGAACATTCTGTGATAGCTTCTGAATGAAGATATCTCTCTGTAAGCAATAGATCAGCTGATATTTCATAGCCTCTAAATTGTAACACTGAAGATGGATCGTTCTCCAATGTCTGTAGACAACTAAAACTCTAGGCTTCGTTCTCTGGGAGAAGACTTGATCAAAAATTCAATATTCAACATAATGAGCTCTTCACAATGAACATTCCTTATATTCTTAAGAGGGTCAACTTTTTCCTCAAAAGGCATCATTTAAATAAAATTGAATTTTAACTTTTAATATTTCCAAAGTCTCGAATGCACTTTTAATTATAAATTATAATTAAAAAGTGGCCCCTCTTCAATGTTGGTCGACCCCTTAAATAAATCACTTAAGTTATAATATTAAATAACATTATAACTTTATATTATAAGCTTCAATAATTAATATTTAATTTGACAGTTAAAATATTAATATCTTTCTCAATTTACGTCCGATTAATGAACCATCTAAAGCTGGAGAATAAGTGATTGAATTTGCACATGACCAAACCATACTGCTAAAAATAGCAAGGGTGCTCCACTGAATTACCTAACTTACTAAAAATAGCAAGTCAGGCAAATGATGTCCGAATGACCCCGAACGAAAGCCAACTGGTAATTTCTGACAATCTGAAGCCAAGCCAAGCTCAAAAAGAGACCCTCTAACCATATATATTAGCCTACGAGGGCTAAGAATAGGCTAAATCCACCGAAATCTGATGCTCACAAAATTGGGGACATTATAGTCTGCCCTCCTTGAAATTGCTTGTCCTCAAGCAATCTCTACTACAAAGAAACCCAACTCCTCGGAAGGCCCAAAAATAAGAACTGTGAAGTGTCCCACACATCTCTAACTGACTCCTATAGCATCAACAAAAACACAACTGTGCAGGCTATCCTTGGATCCCAAATCCAAAGTGAAAGTCTGTCGTGTCGGTCATCCCCATGCTTCCACTACACTCTACTGCCTCTAACTTCACCATGCTGAGAATAGTGAAGTAACCCAATGGGACCCATCCAATACTCGGTGCCAAAGCTATCGCCACCGAGATCCCAATACAATCTGAATTCACATCCATCTGTCATGCGGAGATAAGAACTTCTAGAAGCATCTGCTACACCGAATCTCTCCCTGTCCTCTCCTAAGCCCTTATGGATGTGATAACTGACCAAGCCATCATGCCAACTCACACCATAGTCATCCTGTAACCATGTACCTATAAGAAAACTTTGTGACATAGAAGTAGCAAACCCTGTTGGATACATATCAGCATGATATAAAACTGACAGCTGTCCCTGCAAGTAATCCCCCACAAACAGCTAAGTCTGGCGCTTGCAGTTGCTAATCACATCTTCTGAAGATGGTGAATACCCATCCCACAATGGATGGTATAACTTCGGAGCCAAACCACACTGATGCATTATCAAATCCCCCGTGTGTGGACTAAAGGAGAAGTGATGAACACTCCTCACTATGCAATAAAGATAAAATGCTCCCACCTCTGTCAATGGCTAACCATCATAGTCCTGGGGAAACAAATCAGCATAAGTACAAATCTCCATACTAGATGATGACTTACATATCTCCTGTGATGACGATGGAGTAGTGACGTGATCTATCACAAAACTCTCAAAAAAATCAACTATCTCGTCACAAGAGCTCTCAACCAAAACACTCATCCCATATGAATTAACTACACCAATGTCTGTGATAGATGTAATCACATCCTCACTACAACCCATGGAGATATGATCCTCACTGACTACCACTGTATGTAACTGTACTGTATCTGCAGCTAGTCGAGACTGTTCCAAACTTAACTCCATGGTAAGCTTGTCCAACCGTGACTGAGACTCCTAAAGGGCCAACTGGGTGTTCTACAATGAGTCCATAGTCACCTCAAGCTCATGAGCGAGCTCATCAACCCTATCCTCCTTCCCCTACAATGCATCATAACAAATGCAATCCCACTCGAGAAGAAAATCCCTGTCTGCAAGTAGTTTTAGGTAATTTTGTTTCATCATTCCAATTGCTTCTCGAAGTGCATGTATCTCTACAAGGGAAAAACCACTATCACCGTGCTCATCTGTCAAAGGAGTACTCCAACCATAGGTAGCCAACATCTGATGAGCAACATCAAAATGCTCAATGGTTGTGGCAATCATACTGTCATTCACTTTTAGTTGCCCAACCAAATGATGAGGACTCTGTAGCTTATGACCCCCATACAAGTTTTTTAGTTCACAATATGCACTATGATATGAGGCTGATTCGTCATCACTCACCTCATGATAAGTAGCATCATGTGTGCTTTCATCCATGCACACGTCAACATCTAAGGTACTGCTGCTATGTACCTCAAAGGATGGCTCAACTAATAAGAGAGAAGTTGCTAATACAATACAGTTATAATATAATATTATTTAATATTATAACTTAAGTGATTTATTTAAAGGGTCGACCAACATTGAAGAGGGGCCACTTTTTAATTATAATTTATAATTAAAAGTGCGGTAGGGACTTTGGAAATATTAGAAGTTAAAATTTAATTTTATTTAAATGATGCCTTTTGAGGAAAAAGTCGACCCTCTTGAGAATATAAGTATTTTTCATTGTGAAGAAAGTTCATTATGTTATGAAATCAATTTTTGATCAAGTATTCTTCCAGAGAATGGAACCAAGGGTTTCAATTGTCTTTTTGGCATTGGAGAATGAGCCATCTTTAGTGTTGCAGTTTAGAGGTTGTAAAATATCAGCTGATTTATTGCTTATCAGAGAGGTAGCTTAATTCAGAGGTTATCACATAACTTATTCAGAGATTGCTTCTTCAGGGTTTTTGGTTTGGAATTCATCCAGAAGGGTTGTTCATTTCTAGGTGCCATTTTCCCAAAGATCTGGACACATCTTTCAAGGGCATTCCAGTTTGCTACAATAATCAGGTTTTCATCAAAATATTGTTGCTTTTTCAGTTGCATGTTATCAAATCTTGTTTGTAATCAGTATAGAAGATCAATAAATGTATTGGCATCAATAGATCAATCATTTTCCATCATTTGTAAATGTGTGGTATTTTATTTAATTTTTATATGCAATTTCTTTCAGAATCACCCTTCAATGGTTTACGCAAAAAAAAAACTCAAAAAAACCAAAAAATGTTCAGAAATAAGCAAAACAGACAGTTTTAGAAAAAGAGTGAGAACAAGGATCAAGATCAATCCATCACTGAGCACCTTTAAGTTGTTCCTACTTCATCCAATGATCAAAGCAACATATGTCAAGAGTCACTTTTAATACCCAACAATGATCCAATTCAAGAAATTTCAACATCACTTGACTCTATGGTTGAAGACATTGAAAATCTCTCTACCACAATTGTTGAAAACAATGTTCAAGACCTATCCATGAATGAACACATGGAAGATGTTTCTACCTCATCTGAAGATCAAATCAACATACATCAAGAGTCACTTTTTTATCATGATAAAAATCCTTCGACAATATCTGACAATGATCCATTTCAAGGAGTGTTAACATTATTTGATCCTGTAATCAACAATCCATCAACCAATGATCAGGTTGAAAATGTCTCTACACCACCTAATAAGTTAGAGGACATATCTCAAGAATTTATGCCAAAGCATGATCAGTGTCTTTCACCAAAGTCTAGCAATCATCCTTTCCAAGACATATTGACATCCTTCGAACTCATGGTTGTAGATATTGAAAGAAGCTTCAACTCGACATTTGATCCAAGTCCACTACAAGTTGAAGAGGACATTGAGCCAATTCCCATGCCTAATGAGGACATCCAAGAACCTTTTATAGGCAATCCATTCTTTGAAACTGACCCATGTCAAGAACTTGATCCAAAGCATGGCAAAAGCAACTCTGAAATCATTCAAGATCAAAAATTCATATCTCCTAGATACTACGATGATCTAATGGACACTCTCCTATCTATGCAAGATAATAATATCCATGTAGCACATAATCCTCCATCTACCCATGAGATGCTCTTTGTGGATGGGCACATGGATGATCTTCATACAAAACAAGATTCCTTTAATCCTAACATTATTACACAAAAAGAGTAGGTTACTGATTCCTACAATTAGACTAATTTGTCAATGTCAGGATCAGATATATCCCCAATTCAAACTGAGGACATCATGAATAAAGATATCTAGAAGTATCCACTCAAGGAAACAGGTCAGACATAACAAGATATTTTAGAGTCAGCAGAGCATCCAATCAAAATAACATAATCTGCAATGGTCATTTATTAGAGAATGCATTTTAAACAAGAGCTCTTGGAACAAGTGGAATCAAAGCATGAAAGTATTACTTCTACAATATTGGGGGCAACTATGTCTCAAGAAAATGTTAACATAGGGAGCACGAAGAGTCCATATGATGAAACCAATGCTAATACTACAACTAGCCACGTCATGAATCTTCATCCACCCATCACCCCATCCACGAATTGGGACCAACGTCAAAAGGAATATTTGAATCAAAGTAAAAATAATGTTATCAAAGAAAAAGAAGCTGAGAAGCATAATGGAAAAATCAAATACTTATGGATACCAAAGAAGACAAAGAAATATTCCATTTAGTTTTTTTTTATAGTTTTTGAGTTATTCCATTTAGTCCTTTCTCATGTGATTGTTTTTTGTTTCATTCATTTTTCATCATTTGATTTCTTTCATTTTCTACTTGATTCCTTTACTCTTTGATATTTTTTGAGCTATTCTTATTTAGTCTTTTCTCTTTTATTTCTCCTTTACAATTTGCTATTATTTCTAGTGGTTAATTGTTTCCTTTCATCCATTATTATAATGGTACCTTGTTTATTTACTTTTCAATAATTTTTAATTCTTATTTATTTATTTATTTTCATTTGTCCTTTAATTTCTTATATTTATATTTGTTTTGTTTCTTCCTTATCTTTCTCATTATCCTTTGCATATATAATTCAGATATATACTTAGGTTTTGTTGTTTCTTATATATATATATATTTATGTTATGTTTTTGTGGGGAGTGTGCCTCTCAACCTTCCCAAACCCCTCTTCCCTCTCCTTTATATCCAAGTCAGTTTGCTCTCTTTCATTCTCACTCTACTGCTAATCATCCTGATGATGGATCATGGAGTATGATCCGAAACATTGATGATATAAAAATCACACACAGTTTATTCCAAAAATCTTGCATACTAGCATCATGGACTGTGGAAACAAAATGTTATTAATATTATCCCTATCAAAATCCATTAGTCAAAGAAACTATGAGGAAAAATAAAAATTGGAAAAGTATCCATCAAAGATGTCCACAAAAGAAAAAGTAGGATTTTCAAGTAACATACAAAATGTATCAAGTAGTTGGTCCTAATTCCACTCACACTTTCGTATCAACCCATCATTGCTCATCTTCCCAAGTTTGGAGAGTCAAAGATTCCAAGCTGTCAACCAGTCCATCTTTTATCCCTAAACACACTTCATCCAGGCCTCCATGCATGATATCCAATTATCAAATTGACCATGTATTGGCAACAATCCTTCATCATAAGGATTCAAAAGGCACTCTATCACGATGTGTGCACAAAGACAAAGTTAACTCCAATATCGACGAAGAAAATCAAGAATCTCAAAAGTTTTATTCAAGTGCACATATCTTAGCAAAGAAAATTCTTCAAGCAGGCTATCAATGGCACATTATGACAGGGGCATCTACATTAGCAACACCTTGTGATTCAACATGAGCTTCAAAATCTTTTGAAAAAATAAAAAAATAAAAAAATATGAAAATCCAAAAAAATTAGAAAAAGGATAAAAAACAGTAAAGATGACAATCATCCTCTAGTGAAAATTGCATGGGCGATGCTTTGGGCAAGACCATGACGAAAACTTGGCAAACAGGCATCATGTGTAGAATTGAGAATCTATGTGTGCCACTTCAAGTGAAAGCATCTTATCCCATCCATAATAAAGCCATCATTACATCCATTTCATCCATGAACCATTTATCCAATCCATCTTTATCCGCCTGCATCCATCATCCAAGTTTTCTTGATCTTGATGAAAGTTTGGGGCACACTTTATGCTTGCTTATGGTAAACATCTTGACATGGGCCATTTTCATTTGATCTTATCCTATGCAGAAGTATCTGAGCTATTAAGCACTGCCCAAATAAGATTTCTTGACCTGAAAACCTTATCTTATCGCAAGATAATCCATATCCATCCATCCATACACTTATCTTATATTATATACATTGCTCGACACTAGGGGCAGATATTTACATATTGCTTCAGGAATAAAACTTGATCTATATCCTCCAAATTATGTGGTGATCTAAACATTGGAAAACATGAAACCAAATTGGTCAAACCATTTGTGAGAAAAAGTCCAAATCTCTAGCCCATGGCATATTTTGATGAATAAACATTCCTTATCAAGCTTCATCTTTCATCGAACATTGATCCAAACAAAAAATATTAGTCACATCTAACGCTCCCTTCAAACGTCACATCAAATCATTCAAACAATTTTTTTTCCAAATCAAGCTTCATCAATCATGATCAATCAAATCTAATTAAAAAATCATCTCAGATATCCTTGTGTTACTTAACACTATCCTTGCATTGTTGTGTATCCTCAACAATGTTATCATCATCAATCCAATAGACATCTCAATCCTTGTGTTGCTTAACACTATCCTTGCATTGTTGTGCATCGTCAACAATGTTATCATTATCAATCTTGATCAATCAAATCCTTGAATTGTTGTGTATCCTCAACAATGTTAACATCATCATCAATCCATTGATCTAATCAATCAACCCTGGCTTGGTTTTAAACAAAATCCCAAACAAAGCACTGATATCATCACACAGCCATATCCAAATCATCAAAATCATGCAAAAATCCTGTCAACATGCTGTTAAAATTTGCAAACACTAACTTCAAACAAGGGTTAGTACCTACAAATCTCTCAAGAACACTCCTATGAAATACCTTGTAGATGCTTCCAAATGCAATACATGACAAGAGAAAACCAAAAGCATTATGAAAACAACAACAATTACCTATTCCATAGTGGATTGGTGTCACATGCGCAAGTGACACTTTCCCAATCCTTGATCAAAGCTTAAGATGATGCAAATGCAAATAGGATGAAGAGAAAGATTAGTTCTCAAACCAAGAGAGTAACCTTGCATAAAAGTTGTAGATAGATGAATGAGGATTAAGGCCTTCTTTTATAGATTTTCTTGATGAGAGATTGGCCAAGAGGGTGAATGTGGCACTAAAGATCCACCAATGAGAAGAGGCCACTTGTCAAGTGGTGATAGGCCAATGGATGTGCAAGATTTGGGAAGTGTGCCCATGAGAGGGAGAATTTGAATTCAAAATTTTCAATAAATTTTGAGAGGGGGACAAGAAAATGAGCAATAAATGCCATGTTGGAGGGACAAGTCAACTTGTCATGTTTTTCAAACTTGAGGGAATATTCCCCATAAATGCCATGTTGAGTGAAAATGGTGATTTAGATAAATCAATAAATGGATTTATTTGTGCAAGTAGCATAATCTAGAGAATGCAAGTGGGTGAGATTACCATTTAATCATGGTTAGATTAAATTTATGATGATTAGGTTAGTTTGACTTTTAGGACTTGGATATTTGATTTATTTAAATTAGAAGACGATGTAATATGATTTGGGATTTGATTAAATGGCCATTTGATTTATTATTAAAAGGTTGATGATAATGTTTATTTGATTTTAAATAAATGACCTGAGGAGATGAGATTACCTAATGAATGGATGAAAGTGAACCTGATTAATTGATGAATGGACCTAATGTGAAATCTAATTTAGTTAATGAATGAACCTGATTGAATGCACAATGTTAATTTTGCATGTCTACATTTTGCCCCTCTTTGAAGCAGTGTACTTGTTGCGTTGGTTCAAATAATGACTTTGCCACGATCAAAATTGATTTTTTTTTAAAAATTCAGATGCCCCAACGGAAAGAAGTACACTGGTACATTGCCCCCTTGAGAGATCGAGTGAAAAGATTCGATTTGACGGTTGATCTCACGATAAAGAGGTTCAAAATGGGTGGTTATGGACGATGATGCAAATGAGATGATTTTAAGATGCTTAGAATAACAAATCTATATTATTTTAAACAACTTAAATGATTATATGATGCGAGATGGATGAGATTGATGATGTGATGTGCTGTGATTATGCAAATGTGTGATTTATGCGAATGTGATGATTTATGAGATGCTTAGACTAACAGATCTATATTATGATGATAAATATGCATGTGAGATGATATGCAGAATACTGATAATTTATGGATGCAAGATGGATGCATTATGGATGCATGCATGATGGATGCATTGGTGATTATGATTAACTATTCATGTTGTGATGTTAGTGTGGAAGACATTAGATGATGACATGAGGGTCCAACAAGCCAACATTATGAGAGATGATGATGAGAAATGATGATGAAAAATGATGATGAGAAATGGATGATTTGATTATCAAGGATTGGGATTTTAAAAGGGTTACTTTATTTTTGATAACATGCCTAAGTATGATGCATCAAGGTATAAAGGACTAGGATGACGTTGTACTTAGTGTGATGGACTTTGACTCGACAAATGGATAGGAGTATTCTTGTTCATGCCTAACATACAGAAACTCTGCTAGGATGCACTTTAGAAGTTTCAAACATCTTGGACCAAAACATAGAAAGGTATAACCAATCAATGCAATAGTCAACAAGCCGTTTGAAACATCCTCTATACATGTCTAACAAAGAAAGTATTCGCCAAGTTATTTTACAAGAACGTCCAACAAGCACAACAGACAAAAGAATAATGATCATTTCCCCATTCCTATCTCTCTAAATCCTTCATTCGGATATCATCGAGAGGTCCTTGGACTGAGTGCAATAAGATAAGTCAAAAGAAAAAGATAAACCGCACAAACAAGTTGATGTTCTTCAATACCGCTAACCAAAAGGGAATGCATTTTTAAGGATAAGAACCGAAACTTATTGCCAAAAGATAATGCCCCTTGTAGGAAGGATGCATCCTAGGACATGATGTTATCAGATGATTGATATGAGACTGTTTGGATGATGGACTATCGACAAAGAATTGACCAACTTGTTTACGTACCGACTTAGACTTGAGACTTGACACTTTTGAGTTTTCACATTTAATCTAATAGACTTGTTTTTAACTGTTTCACCAAAGATTGAGGATGACGACCGGTTTATTATGGATGGTGTTATTGTGGGTGTAAGCGAGATGAGGCGGATGGATTTTTTTCAAATATTTGGATGTTTTTGGAGTTTTGCAATGTTTTGAGGCTGTTTTTGTATTTTTTGAAGTTTTCAAATGTTTTGATTTTTGATTTTTCAATGTTTTTGGGATTTTGTGAGATTTTGAAAAAAAGACTAACCTAAAGACCTATCTTAGGGGCCTCAGGGGCTGATCGACAGATTAGCCTTGCCTACGTTATACACGCAAAGACCACATAGTTCGACTGACGACTGGACCGATTTACAAATGAAGATATACATGATAAGATGTCAGTTTATTATGATAGACTCCTATAGGACTGACCTAAATGTCTCGTGGAATGATCAAAGATCAACCTTGCCTATGTTCAAGCTCAGAGACAACGTAGTTTGACCGATGACTCTATTTTTTGACTTTTTGACTGACTTTTTGACTTGTTTTTGGGATTTTGATATGTTTTGAATGTTTTTAGATTTTTGATTTTCTGATGTTTTTTGGATTTTCTGATGTTTTGATGTTTTTGTATTTTCTAATTATAAGGACTTTAAGATCATACACGAATCCGATCCGATGAGAATGTACCCCTAGCGTGATGCAATAGACTACTCCGATAAAGGCAGGACAAACTGACCATGAGGATGGGCTGAGTAGTACTAGGAGGGATCATGATATGAAAACAAGACCAAGCTATGGTGCGGATGTGAGTGGATGAGTGATGGATGGAGATTTGAATGCGATGAATGATGGAAGTGAAATGGATGGATGATGTAGATCAAGCCATAAAGATCCTGGTGGATGGAAAGTGCTTATTTACACAAGGCACATGTTTGCCAGGTTTTCACCAAGGTACTTGCCCAAAGTGCCACCAAAGTGGTTTTCACTAGAGGATGATTTTTCTCCTTACTATTTTTGATCGTTTTTCTTCTTTTTTTTTTATGGATTTTTTTTTTGTTGTTGCTACCAACACCTGTTTGCCAGGTTTTCGCCAAAGTAACCACTTTTTTAGGATTTTCATATTTTGTTTGGATTTTGGTTCCATACCTTGAAAGATTTAGGCATAAAACTTTTTGAGATGGGAGCTATTCATGGGCTCTTGCAGAGGTTTCCCTTCGGGTGTTGATAACTGATATGCCCCTGATTTGTAACTTGCTATGATGATGAAAGGTCCTAACCAATTAGGTTCAAACTTGCCTTTGCTGCTGGGGTTTGGGACATTCTTCTGATTTTCTTTTAAGACCAATTCTCTGACTTGGAAAGTCCTACTTTTTATTTTCTTGTTGTAGCTCCATTTGAGTCTATTATGATAGAATTGCAAATGATTTAAGGCATCTATGTGTCTCTCATCTAGTAACTCTAGCTCATTTAGTCTTGATACTCTATATTCCTCATTCGTGATGAGGTTTTGTAATGATATTCTAAGGGATGGGGAGTACAACTTCTGATCCATAGACCAAGGAGAAGGGTGTGGCGCCAGTGGGCATGCGAATGCTAGTTCAATAGGCCCAGAGGGCGCAATTAAGCTGCAAATGCTAGTCGCAACCTACATCGTTGACTGTTTTCTTGAGGGTTTTGAGGGTGGTTTTGTTTGTGGCTTCTGCTTGGCCATTGCCTTGGGGATAGTACAGGGTGGAAAAGCGATGTTGGATTTTGAATTTCTCGCACAAGTCTTGAACCTTCTAGTTCTTGAATGGTGTCTCGTTATCTGAGATAATGGCTTGTGGGACACCGTAACAACAAATGAGATAGTTCAGTATAAATTTTGAGATATGCTTCCTAGTGATATATGTCATGGGTATGGCTTCCACCCACTTTATGAAGTACTTAGTGGTGGTTATGATGAATTTGTGGCCATTGGACGAGGTGGGTGTGATTTTCCCAATGAGATCGAGTCCCCATTGCGAGAAATGCCATGGTGTGACAATAGGATGAAGCTCTTGAGTTGGAGCATGGATGAGGTCCCCATGTTGCTGATATTTTAGACACCTTTTGGCATGATCATGTGCTTCTCGTTCCATTGTGGGCCAATAATACCCCATCCTCAGTAGTTTCTTGGCTATGGTCATTCCACTCGAGTGTGAACCACAGATACCATTGTGAACTTTAGTTAGAGGGGTTAATGCCTCCTCAGTGTTTAAACAGTGCAGTAAGGTACCTTCTATGCTTCTACGATATAGGGTATCACCTAGGATGAAAAATCTAGATGCCTTTTTGACAAAGGTTCATTTTAGGCTCGATGGCAGGTCAACGAGTATGACTCCTATTCAAAGATATGTATAGATGTCATGATACCAAGGATCGCTAGGACCAACGATTTCACACACATAGTCCAATTCTGTACCTCAAATGTGGGAACAAGAAGTTGCTCGATCAGAAATTCATATTTTGGTATGTTATGAGTAATGTCTAATAGGGATCCAATTGTAGCCATGGCATCTATTGCTCTGTTGTTGGTTCTTGGAATTTTCTCAAATGTTATGTCAATGAAGGATTCCTTTAAAGTCTCCACCAGTTCTTGTATGGAGTGAGCTTATCATCCTTAGTTTGATATTCGTTATTGACCTCATTTATGGTCAACTGAGAGTTTACATAAACCTTGAGAGCTATGATGTTCCATTGCACTGTTATCCTGAGACCTATAGTCAAAGCCTCATATTCTGCTACGTTGTTGGTCAAGGAAATGCCAATTTGTATGAATTTGGTATGCAATCCCCTTGTGGGGTGATGAAGAAGACACCATCTCCTGATCCATGTTGTGTGTATGAACCATCAAAGTACATTTTCCAATGATCAGCTATGTTGAGGTTAAAGATGGAATCATCTGGAAATTCTGAGACAAGAGGGCTCTCATCATAAATAGGTGCTTTTGCTAGTTGATCTGCGATGACCTATCCCTTAATTTCTTTTTTCTCCACATACTCTATGTCATACTCTAACAGTATCATTACCCATTTTTCCATTCTGCCCGTGAGCATTGCCTTGGATAAGAGATACTTGAAGGGATCAATTTTTGGATTTAGTTTTATCTTGTGTGCCAACATGTAGTGTCTGAATTTCTGGGATGCAAACACTATTGCAAGGCAAGATTTCTCGATGAATGAGTAGTTTAGCTCATGACCAATGATTGTCCTACTGATATAGTAGATAGCCCTCTCTATTCTATTTTCATCATGCTGGCCCAAGAGAGCTCTAAGAGCTACTACTGTTGCTGACACATATAGGATCAATGGCTTCTTTGGGATAGGTGGCATTAAGACCGGTGGTGTCAGTAGATATTCCTTGATTTTGTTGAATGCTTGTTCACATTTATCATCCCATTTGTACACTACTCCCTTGTGGAGTAGGTGAGAATATGGGTTCTGCTTAATTGCCAGTTGTGCTATGAACCTTCTAATGGATTGGAGCCTTCCTTGGAGACCTCTTAGTTGTTTTAAATTCCTTGGTGCTTCCATCTTGAGGATTGCTTTGAATTTTTCTAGATCCACCTCGATACCCCTCATGGACACTATGTATCCTAGTAGTTTACCTGATTGTACGCCGAAGACACACTTCTTGGGATTTAGTCTAACTTTGTATTCCTCTAATCTGTCAAAGTAGCACTTAGGGTTTCCATATGATCTTTTCTCTTTCTTGACTTAGCTAGGATGTCGTCGACATAGTCTTCAACTGTCCTATGAATCATGTCATGGAAAATCAATGTCATGACTCGTTGATAGGTTGCTCTTGCATTCTTTAGGCTGAATGGCATCATGTTCCAGCAATAGGTCCCCCACATACAAGTAAAAGCTTTCTTATGTTGGTCTTCATTTTCTATCATAATCTGGTTGTATCTTGAAAATCTGTCCATTAGTGATAGCATCTCATGCCCTACTGTCATGTCCACTATCATATCAATATTGGGAAGTGGAAAGTCATCCTTCAGACATGCTTTGTTCAAATCTCTAAAATCTGTACAGATCTTGATGGCTCTGTCAGGTTTTGAAACAAGTACCAAATTGGACACCCATTTTGGGTAATCAATTGGTCAGATAAATCTGCATCTAGCAACTTTTTGAACTCCATTTTGACCAACAAGGCAATTTGAGGATGCATTTTTTGGAGGTTTTTTCTGACAGGTTTTGCATCTAGATACACCGCTAAGTGATGGACCATAGTCTCTGGGTCAAGCCCTGGCATGTCAGCATAACTCCATGCGAAGTTTATTTGCCTCTCCCTTAGGAATGCTGCTAGGAGTTCTTGCTCTTCTGACAATAGTGATTCCGTGTAAAATGTGATATGCGGAGTCTCTTCTGTTCCTAGGTTGACAGGATTGCACTTTTTAGCCAAAATTGTGGATTTCTCCTGATGAATAACCCTTAAAGGAAGATTGAATCCTTCATCCTTGGGTGCCTCAGAGAGGTTTTCACCGTTAGATGCATCCTTTCTTTTTACTATTTTCTTATCAAAGAGTGCCACTGTGTGGTTTTTACTCGAGGATTTGGATATGATTCTTAGTTTCTCACTTTTGCAACTAAAGGATTCAATCGTTTCCCCGTAATAAGCCCGTGTGTCTAATTCCATTATAAACCCTGCCTTATGATCCCCATCTAGAATGTTATCCCTCAATCCCATGAATTCTAAGAGTGCCTCATCATTTTTGAATGTATCGAGAACTGGTGGTCCTCATTGGTCATAGTCTATCAGTTGAGGGTACACTAAACGGATCTCATGATTTTGATGATCAGATTCGAAGGAGGGTGTACTAATCATACACAAAGTGGTATCTTCGAATAACCTAGGGAGATTGGATATGATATCTTCATCATCACTACTAATATAGGGCTCAGTTATGAAGTTATGTGTGTTGCTACCTGTGACTATTGGTGAGTGTACTTGTACTAGCACTGGCTGAGGAGAGGCATTGACAGCTCTAACTGGAGGACTTTGGCCATGTACGGTTATTCTCAGAGGGGTACATCCAAGACCAAGATTTGTTATGGGTCACATCTCTAGTATGATAGGTATCATAAGCCCATTGTCGTTTTGTCCCAATCGTTGGTTTCTGTCGTAACCCATTGCAAGCATCATTTGGAAACCTTTGCTTCTTTCATCCATTGGTAAATTAGCTGTTAGTATTTCATCTTGGTATAGCATGTGAGATGGGTCTGCCTCAATGTCCTCTTGGCCAAGATCTCCCCAGCTTGTGAATTCAAGATAGTCTTCAGGAGACGTTTGAGATGTGGAAGCTTGATTTTGTTGTGGGCGTCCTCGTGATCTAGGAGATTGTGGTAACTCTCCTATCACAAAAGCATTATTAGGGAGCCTATAGCTTCAACAATCATCTTCTTGAATGATGAGCTTGATATCAGAGATGGTAGGAATGGTGGGTGTCTTTGTCTCATAAATGGATGTGAGGGTGGCAGGATCGATGTAGGACGTGGATGGGCCCTCATCATTCTTTGGCACTTGGGGGATTTTGTAGTACTTGGCATCAAGATTTTTGCAATATGAAAATGGTTCAGGATCTCCATGAATGGTAACCTCTTGTCCATTATGTGTGAATTTCACACATTGGTGGAAGGTTGACGCTACTACTTTCATTGCATGGATCCATGGGTGTCCGAGGAGGATATTATATGGCAAGTCAAGGTTCAAGACCTGACAGGTGGTTTCCATGATGGTAGGCCCTACTTGAATAAGGAGTTTAATCATGCCCTAAGACACTCTTTCTTGGTCATCATATGCTCTTATAGTGATGCTTTTACCTTTGTCAATGGAATCCTCTGCTATCTTCAACTGCTTGATGAGGCTGAGAGAACAAATGTTCAAACCTCAACCTCCATCCACCAGGACCCTTTTGATTTTTCTCTTGTTCACAATGGCTTCCAAGTGAAGTGCACAGTTGTGAGATGGTTAGGTGGGGAAATCTTGGTAAGAGAATGTAAGAAGATTAGGCGTAATGATATTTCCAACCATAGCTTGGAATTGTTCCGCATCAAGATCTATGGGGACAGTGGATGAGGCTAATGCTTGCTCAAGGATCATCTTATGTGCTGATGAGATTTTTAACAACTCCATAATGGAGATGTGTGCTGGTGTTCTCTTGAGCTGATCTACTACACTGTAACCATTAGGAGCAGATCTAGAGAAAGGGGCTTTATTTGGTTGGGATGATACTGCAACGGTGACTTTGCTGCCTCTTGTGGTGACTCCACAATCTTCGACATGGGCGCCCTTGATGGTGATGACCATGCAATCTTCATTTAGGGAAGCGACAACTATTTTGTATACACATGATCTACACTACCTTTTCCTTTATCTTTGTTGTTGATATTCCCCTTGTTGCCATGATTTGGCATTGGATTCGTGTAGATTTTAAGGTCCTGATTAACTATGGGTTGTTCCACATTGATGATTCTTTTGTCGATGAGATCTTGAAATCATGGAATTGAGGAATAACATTCCAAATGGGGATCATAAGGCAGGGTTTATAATGGAATTAGACACACAGGCTTATTACAGGGAAACAATTGAATCCTTCAATTGCAAAAGTGAGAAACTAAGAATCATATCCAAGTCCTTGAGTGAAAACCACACTGTGGCACTCTTTGATAAGAAAATAGTAAAAAGAAAGGACACATCTAATGGTGAAAACCTCTCTGAGGCACCTGAGGATAAAGGATTCAATCTTCCTTTAAGGGCTATTCATCAAGAGAAATCCACAATTTTGGCTGAAAAGTGCAATCCTATCAACCTAGGAATAGAAGAGACTCTGCATATCACATTTTATGCAGAATCACTATTTTCAGAAGAGCAAGAACTCCTAGCAGCATTCCTAAGGGAGAGGAAAATAAACTTCGCATGGAGTTATGCTGAAATGATAGGGCTTGACCTAGAGACTATGATCCATCACTTAGTAGTGTATCCGGATGCAAAACCTATCAGACAAAAACTCATAAAAATGCATCCTCAAATTTCCTTGTTGGTCAAAATGGAGCTCAAAAAGTTGCTAGATGTAGGATTTATCTGACCAATTGATTACCCAGAATGGGTGTCCAATTTGGTCCTTGTTTCAAAACCTGATGGATCCATCAGGATCTGTATGGATTTTAGAGATTTGAACAAAGCATGTCCCAAGGATGACTTTCCACTTCCCAATATGAATAGGATAGTGGACATGACAGCAGGGCATGAGATGCTATCACTAATGGACAGATTTTCAGGATACAACCATATTATGATAGCAAAAGAAGACCAACATAAGAAAACTTTTACTTGTCCGTGGGGGACCTATTGCTAGAGCATGATGCCATTTAGCCTAAAGAATGCAGGAGCAACATATCAACAAGCCATGACATGATTCACAAGACAGTTGAAGACTATGTCGATGAAATCCTAGCTAAGTCAAGAAAGAGAAAAGATCATATGGCAACCCTAAGTGCTATCTTTGACAGATTAGAGGAATACAAAGTCAGACTAAATCCCAAGAAGTGTGTCTTTGGCATACAATCAGGTAAACTACTAGGATACATAGTTTCCATGAGGGGTATTGAGGTGGATCTTGAAAAAGTCAAAGCAATCCTCGAGATGGAATCACCAAGGAATTTAAAACAACCGAGAGGTCTCCAAGGAAGGATCCAATCCATTAGAAGGTTCATAGCACAACTGGCAGATAAGCAGAACCCATATTCTCACCTACTCCACAAGGGAGTAGTGTACAAATGGGATGATAAATTTGAACAAGAATTCAACAAAATCAAGGAATATCTACTAACACTTCTAGTCTTAATGCCACCTATGCCAAAGAAGCCATTGATCTTATATGTGTCAGCAACAGTAGCAACCCTTGGAGCTCTCTTGGCCTAGCATGATGAAAATGGAAAAGAGAGGGCTATCTACTATATCAGTAGGAAAATGGTTGGTCATGAGCTAAACTACTCATTCATTGAGAAAGCTTGCCTCGCAGTAGTGTTTGCATCCCAAAAATTTAGACACTACATGCTAGCACACAAGATAAAACTCATCGCAAAAATTGATCCCCTCAAGTATCTCTTATCCAAGGCAATGCTCACAGGTAGAATGGAAAAATGGGTAATGATACTGTCAGAGTATGACATAGAGTATGTGGAGTGGAAAGCAATCAAGGGATAGGTCATCTCAAATCAACTACCAGAGGCACCTATTTATGCTGAGAGCCCTCTTGTCTCAAAGTTTCCAGATGATTCCATCTTTAACCTCAACATAGCTGATCATTGGAAACTGTACTTTGATGGTTCATACACACAACATGGATTAGGAGCTGGTGTCTTTTTCATCACCCCACAAGGGGATCACATACCACAGTCATACAAATTGGCATTTCCTTGCACCAACAACATAGCGGAATATGAGGCTTTGACTATAGGTCTTAGGATAGCAGTGCAATGGAACATCATAGCTCTCAAGGTGTATGGAGACTCTCAGTTGATCATAAATCAGGTCAATAACGAATATCAAACTAAGGATGATAAGCTCACTCCATACAAGAAATTGGTGGAGACTTTAAAGGAATCCTTCATTGACATAACATTTGAGCAAATTCCAAGAACCAACAACAGAGTAGCAGATGCCATAGATACAATTGGATCTGTATTAGACATCCCTCATAATGTACCAAAATATGAATTTCTGATCAAGTGGCTTCTCGTTCCCACATTCGAGGTACCATAATCAAAATATGTGTGTGAAATCATTGGTCTTGGCAATCCTTGGTATCATGACATCTGTACATATCTTCGAATAGGAGTCATACCCGTTGACCTGTTGAGTGAAAATGGTGATTTAGATAAATCAATAAATGGATTTATTTGTGCAAGTGGCATAATCTAGAGAATGCAAGTGGGTGAGATTACCATTTACTCATGGTTAGATTAAATTAATGATGATTAGGTTAGTTTGACTTTTAGGACTTGGATATTTGATTTATTTAAATTAGAAGATGATGTAATATGATTTGGGATTTGATTAAATGGCCATTTGATTTATTATTAAAAGGTTGATGATAATGTTTATTTGATTTTAAATAAATGACCTTAGGAGGTCCTTCTAGTGCCAAATTGTGAGCATGCTTTTAAAATTTGCAAACACTAACTTCAAACAAATACCTTTTAGATGCTTCCAAATGCAATACATGACAAGAGAAAACCAAAATCATTATGAAAACAACAATTACCTATTCCATAGTGGATTGGTGTCACATGTGCAAGTGACACTTTCCCAATCCTTGATCAAAGCTTAAGATGATGCAAATGCAAATAGGATGAAGAGCAAGATTAGTTCTCAAACCAAGAGTGTAACCTTGCATAAAATTTGTAGATATATGAATGAGGATTAAGGCCTTCTTTTATAGATTTTCTTGACGAGAGATTGGCCAAGAGGGTGAATGTGGGACTAAAGATCCACCAATTAGAAGAGGCCACTTGTCAAGTGGTGATAGGCCAATGGATGTGCAAGATTTGGGAAGTGTGCCCATGAGAGGGAGAATTTGAATTCAAATTTGGCAATAAATTTTGAGAGGGGGACAAGAAAATGAGCAATAAATGCCATGTTGTAGGGACAAGTCAACTTGTCATGTTTTTCAAACTTGAGGGAATATTCCCCATAAATGCCATGTTGAGTGAAAATGGTGATTTAGATAAATCAATAAATGGATTTATTTGTGCAAGTGGCATAATCTAGAGAATGAAAGTGGGTGAGATTACCATTTAATCATGGTTAGATTAAATTAAAGATGATTAGGTTAGTTTGAATTTTAGGACTTATATATTTGATTTATTTAAATTAGAAGATGATGTAATATGATTTGGGATTTGATTAAATGGCCATTTGATTTATTATTAAAAGGTTGATGATAATGTTTATTTGATTTTCAATAAACGACCTTAGGAGATGAGATTACCTAATGAATGGATGAAAGTGAACCTGATTAATTGATGAAATGGACCTAATGTGAAATATAATTTAGTTAATGAATGAACCTAATTGAATGCACAATGTTAATTTTTCATATCTACAAATCCAAAAAACATTCAAAACATATCAAAATCCAAAAACACAAAAAAAATTGAAAAATGTCAAAAACATTGGAATCTGAACTATGTCGTCTCTAACATTAAATGCAGGAAAGGATCATCTTTGATCAGCCCCCGAGACATCAAAATCAAAAAAAAATTCTAAACACATAAAAATCTAAAAACATTTGAAAAAACATCAAAATCCAAAAACATTCGAAAAACACAAAAATTAAAAAAAATCAAAAAAACATGTCAAAATCTAAAAACATTCATAAAATCTCAGAAAACCCCAAAACAGTCAAAAAATCAAAAAATCAAAACATTTGAAAATCTCAAAAAATACCAAAAACAACCTCAAAACATTTCAAAAAATGTCAAAAACATCCAAATATTTGAAAAAATCCATCCATCCCATTTCGCTTTCACTCGAAATAATCAATCATCCATAATAAACTGATCAACACCTTCATGCTTTGGCAAAAAAAATAGAAACAACTACAACAATCAGCAAAAGAAAGCTTCAATCACAAAAACAAAATTGAAACAACTGACCTTTAAAACAAAATGAAACTCTTGATCATTTTCAAACATGTCACTCAACTTTATATCAATAGCCTATCAATCAACTTATCAAACCATCATCATCCTATACAATGCATGTCCTAGGATATATAGTTCCAACAATGGGCATCATTTTGGATATCACTTGGATTCTTATCCTATCAAAACAAATCCCTTTGGCTAGAGGTATGAAGAACATTGGCTTGTTTGCGTACTTGTTCTTTTCTTTTGATTTATCTTATTGCACTCATTCCAAGGACCTCTTGATGATATCCGAACGATGAATCTAGAGAGATAGGAATGGGGCAATGATCATTATATTTTGTTTGTTGTGCTTGTTGGACGTTCTTGTAAAACAACTTGGCGAATACTTGCTTTTTTAGGTACGTCCTAGCAAGGTTTATGTATGTCAAGTGTGAACAAGAATACTCTTATCTATTTGTTGAGTCAAATTCCATTGCACTAGTTACAATGCCATCCTGGTTCTTTATACCTTGATGCATTGTACTTACGTGTGTTATCAAACATAAGGTAAGTATCCCTTTTAAAATCCCAATCCTTGATAAGCAAATGATCCAATTTTCATCATCCATTTATCATCATCATCTTCTCTCATAAAGTCGGCTTGTTGGAACCTCTTGTCATCATCTAATTTCTTGTTCTCCATGCTAACATAACATCATCAATTCATCCATCATGCATCCATCCTACATCCACAAACCATTATCATTTTTCACATAATCTCACATGCATTTTCATAATCAAAATATAAATCTGTTAGTCTAAGCATCTCATAAAATCATACATTGGCATAATCATGGCATATCACATCATCCATCTCATCCATCTCACATGCATCATATCATCATTTAAGTCATTTGGGATAATATAAATTGGTTATTCTAAGCATCTTAAAATCATCTCATTTGCATCATCATCCATACCATCCATTTTGAACCTTTTTATTGCAAGATCAACCCTCAAATTGAATCTTTTTCGCTCGATCTCTTGAGGGGGAAATGTACCAATGTACTTCTTTCCACTAGGGCATCTAAAAAAATCATAAAAATTTTCAAGTTTGATTGCAGCAAGTTTATTCTTTGAACCAATGCAACAAGTACATTGCTTCAAAGAGGGGAAAAATGTAGACACACAAAATTGACATCATGCATATCTAACTTAAGCATATTTGCCCATCAATTAAATAAACCAAGTTTAATTGATTTAATCTCTAAAAATTGTCCATATAAAATTAAATAAATTAACTTTATTTAATTTGATCCTATCATTATCCCCCTTAGCTAAATAAATCAAATATTTATTTAACTAAATCTTTCACCTTGTATCTCCCTTTGATTTGATTTAAATCCCTAAATCAAGTCAAATTGGTCAATAGCATCTAATCACCACCTAAGCTAATCTAATCC
>VDFB02179234.1:25705659-25724426 GCA_007258455.2 Sequoia sempervirens | reverse complement strand
ACCCAAACGATCCCTGGATGGCCTGAAATTTATGTGGAAAACGCCAGCAGTCCAGCCGAAGGCCTATTTCAGAGAAAATCGTCTTTTTGAGAGCTTTCCAAAAAGGTATTATCATTGAAGATCCGACGGCCGGATTAAAAGTTATGGCTGCCGGAAGTTGGTGCATATTTTAGAAATGTGCTAATTTTCAACTGTGAATTTAACTTGAATTTCAAATTGTAATTTTGGCGCCAAACCGTCAAAAATCTTATCTCGAAGGTTGTTTTTGGTTCCAAACCGAACTGGGCCTATTTAGGGGCTTGTTTCTGATTTTTGAGTAACTTTTTGGAAAAGAAGTTCGCATGTTGCGAAAGGGGGATCTGGGTAATTTTCTGTAAATCTGTAATTTGCATGTAATACAGAGCTTGGGGATTTGAGATCCTCTACATGTAAGAAGTTCCATATTTTTTAATAAAATATTATTCTCTCTTTTGTGAGTGTATTTCTGTGTCTCGGGTTTGCTCCCTCGTCACACTTAATATACACTCTATCATTCAAAAAACTCCTTTTTGAGGCTAAAAGGAATAATAACATAGATTCATATCTGCACATAGTGAAAATAAAATAAAATGAAACACAACAAAATAAATCTTGTTGTCCACCCTCCCATATTGGGCCATGGACCATCATAGGTTGTTACACACATATATCCATAAGTAGTCTTCAAACATATGAATCTTGTTTGTATTTAATGTTAGAAAAACACATATGTGCACATAGGAAATATAAAATAAAACATCACAAGATGAGGCCTAGTCTCAATCATACCTATAAATTGGTGAAAATTTTGCTTTCCATGTAGGTATACAGGCATTGTATGCCTTGGATTAATTTGTAGGGGTCTGTTCCTTGGATATATATAGACACAAAAATAGTGTGTGGAAATGTATATATGCGGAATTACATATAGACAATAGGTAGATGACGGGAAATAAAATGTCATGTGACAACTGAAAGGGATAATCACCATTACAATAAACAAGCATGTGATAACCAAATATTTAGCTTTGACATTATTGATAGTGAGTAGGGTATGTGCAGGATCATGATGGGCCAAAAAGTGGCCATATGATGGGTATGTGGAGGTTATGTGGCTAATGAATTTTTTTTACCCAAAATTGATGAAATGAAAAGGGTTTTTAAAGGAGATTCTCAACTTTCCACGAATATAAATTATGTTTTATTTTGAATTTAATAAATAATTATTATTCATTTTCTATTTGAATTACGACTAAAGTCCTAATTGATAGGTTGATTGAAAAACATCTACATCTTTCAAATGGTATTACATTTTTTGAATCTAAAATATGCATCACATTCTATAGTTTGCATACTATAGGATAAAAAAAATAATGAATTTCATGAAGTTTTGACCAAGTTAAGGTGGTCAGACATACAAGTTTTTATATATTTTTTAAAAGTTGTAATAAAAAATTATAATTAATTATTTACTTGGAAAAAAATTACAAAAAAAATGCATCACATCGGGACATGAGTCCTCTACTTATATCTAAAATATTATCATTTTATTGTGGTTAGGGCAGTTAGATGAGACACCTACTTATTTTCCCTTGAAATTTAAGTCTTGTTCCATTGAAATTTCAAATTTTCACCAAATAGATTTAAAAAAAAACCTAGTATTTTAGAAACTACATTCAATTTGCTACAAATTCTATTCCTACATATTTTTGAAATAATATAGATAACTTATTCAATTTTTTACCTCAATTTTCCTAACTCTAATTTTTCTAAAATTTTCGCCACTTAAGAGCCTGTTTTTTCCATGATGATCCTGCACATACCCAATAGACAGAAATACAAATCACTTGTTTTGTGTTTTTTTGGATGGGGGGATGGTTGGTAAAGCAATAGGAAAGTCTTCATGATGACACCATTGATCAAAGTGATGGACAATGGATTTCCTCTGTTTGCAGATATGTATGTATGTAATTGTAGGTGCAAAGAAATTTGATACATATTGATGCGTACATTTATTTTGTTCGGACATTCTTGCAATGATAAACTATATTTTAACTGTTATATGGAACATTGATGCAGCCACTGACCACAATGATGAACAATGCAATGTGCAAATTTGGATCTATGTCATAGCAGATGCAAATAAGATTGATACATGCTAGCACTTTTTCTGGAATAACAAATTGTATTTTGAGCGTTATATAGAATATTGATGCCATGATTATTCGTAGTGGTGGAAAATGTATTTCCCCTATGTACATATATGTATGTATGTCATAGCAGATACAAATACCATTGATACATACTGATCACTATGTTTAATTTATGGGACATTCTTGGAATGATAAACAATATTTTCAAGTGTGTGTATGTGCAAGATCATCATGGAAAAAATAGGCCCTTAAGTGGAAAAAACATCAAAAAAATCAGAGTTAGGCAACTTGACATAAAAATTTGAATAACTTATCTATATTATTTCAAAAATATGTAAAAATAGAATCTGTAGAAAATTGAATGTAGTTTCTAAACTACTAGGTTTGTTTTTTTTTAAAGAATCTATTTGGTGAAAATTTGAAATTTCAATGCAGTAGTACTTAAATTTTAAGGAAAAAATAAGTAGGTGTCTGTTTGACCAACCTAACCACCATAAAATGATAATATTTTTTTATAATATTTTATATATAAGTAGAGGACTAAAGTCCTAATGTGATGCATTATTTTTTGTAATTTTTTCCAAGTAAATAATTAATTATGTTTTTTTATTTCAACTTTTAAAAAATACAAAATTTGACCACCTTAACTTGGTCAAAACTTTATGAGAGGGTATGTGTAGGATCATCATGGAAAAACAAGCCTTTAAGTGGCAAAAAAATTAGAAAATTTAGAGTTAGGCAACTCGATGTAAAAATTTGAATAAATTATCTATATTATTTTAAAATATGTAAGAATAGAATCTATAGAAATTGAATGTAGTTTCTAAACTACTGAATTTTTTTTTAAAAAAGAAATCTATTTGGTGAAAATTTAAAATTTCATTGCAGTAGTACTTAAATTTCAGGGAAAAAATAAGAAGTAGGTGTCTGTCTGACCACCCTAACCACAATAAAATGATAATATTTTTTTATAAGATTTTAGATATAAGTAGAGGACTCATGTATAGATGTGATGCATTTTTTTTATATTTTTTTCTAAGTAAATAATTAATTATGAATTTTGTATTCCAACTTTTAAAAAATATAAAAAACTCGTATGTCTGACCACCTTAAGTTGGCCAAAAATTCATGAAATTTAAATTTTCTTTTTTTAATCCTCTAGTATGTGAATCATAGAATGTGACACATGTTTTGGATTCAAAAAATATGATACTATTTGAAAGCTATAGATGTTTTTCAATCAATCTATCAATCAGGACTTTAGTCATAATTTGAATAGAAAATGAATAATAATTACTTATTAAATTATTCAAAGTAAAGCATAATTTATATTGGTGTAAAACTCAGAATCTCCTTTAAAAACCCTTTTCATTTCATCAATCTTGGGTAAAAAAAAGTCATCAGCCACATACCCATCATATTGCCACTTTTTGGCCCATCATGATCCTGCACATACCCGAGATTCAATTCTTTTTTTTTTTAATCCTATAGTATGAAAACATAGAATATGACGCATGTTTTAGATTCAAAAAATGTGATACTGTTTGAAAGCTATAAATTTTTTTCATTCAGCCTATCAATTAAGACTTTAGTCTTAATTCAAATAGAAAATGAATAATAATTATTTATTAAATTGAAATTAAAGCATAATTTATATTGGTGGAAACCTGAGAATCTCCTTTAAAAACTCTTTTTGTTTCATCAATTTTAGGTTAAAAGAAATTCGTCAACCACATACCCTACAAATACCCATCATATTGCCACTTTTTGGCCCATCATGATCCTGCACATACTCGTGTTATATACAAGATTCATACCTAGAAGAAATGGGCAAAGAATTATCAAAATCAACACTTTTGTAGAGTTTTTGCAACCATTGCCCCATGCAAAGAACACAAAATAACATCCAACCACCTTCACATAAATTCCACAATGGCTAACTACACTTGGGCCTTAATAGAAGCCTACCCTTGTCAGAGGTAGGCACAATATTTTTTGAGGCTTGAAAGGGTAGGTGTTGCCTACAAGTGGTTGTTTGCTTTGGATTTTTTTTCAAATTAGAAGTGTTTGGTGTGTCAATAGAGAGGGCTAGCAGAATGGAATCAGCATTAATTGTTGTATTTTTTTCATGTAGTGGTGATGGTTTTAAGTAATAGCTATCTTTTAAAGCCTTGGAAAACATAGCAAATTCCTCTGCAAACCCAAAATGAAACAAATATGGGTATGTGTAGGATCATGATGGGCCAAAAAGTGGCAATATGTAAGTGATATGATGGCCCATGTGGCTGATAACCTTTTTTTACCCAAAATTGATGAAATGAAAAGGATTTTTAAATGAGTTTTTCATCTTTCCACCAATATAAATTATGCTTTACTGTGAATTTAATAAATAGTTATTATTCATTTTTTATTTGAATTACGACTTAAGTCCTGATTGATATGTTGATTGAAATACATTTATAGCTTTCAAATGGTATCAAATTTTTTTAATCTAAAACATGCATCACATTCTATTCTTCACATACTATAGGATTAAATTAAAAAAAAAAAAAATGAATTTCATGATGTTTTGACCAAGTTAACGTGGTCATACATATGAGTTTTTATATTTTTTAAAAGTTGTAATAAAAAATTCATAATTAATTATTTACTTGGAAAAAAGTTATAAAAAAATATGCATCACATCAGGACATGAGTCCTCTACTTATATCTAAAATACTATAAAAAATATTATCCTTTTATTGTGGTTAGGGTGGTCAAATAGACACCTAATTTTTTCCCTTAAATTTATGTACGAGTGCATTGAAATTTCAAAATTTCACCAAACAAATTCTTTTTTTTTTTAAAAACCTAGTAGTTTAGAAACTACATTCAATTTTCTACAGATTCTATTCTTACATATTTTTGAAATAATATAGATAACTTATTCAAATTTTTACGTCAAGTTTCCTAACTCTTTTCTAAATTTTTTGCCACTTAAGGGCCTGTTTGTTCCATGATGATCCTGCACATACCATATTGCAAAGGAATTTTTTGATATTCACCTCTTTCTACTTGCTTCAAACATATGTCTTCCCACTAGCGTCTGTGCAAAAAAGCTGGCAAAAAATTATCATAGGTGACACTTTTCTTTTGCTTTTGCAATGATCACCCCATGCAAAAACCACAAAATAAACTCCAACCACCTTCATAGAAGTTGGATAATTCTTGATTGAACTTACACTCTCACAAAAGCTTACCCTCCTTGCTCATGGCTCTGATAGTAGGTATAACAATAGAATGAGACCCAACAATTCCCTATCAAAAATTTCATAGACATTCACTATGTTTTGTGAGGCTTTAAACATATGTGGGTAGATGTAATTTGACACATGTTGGGGATTATGCTCCCCCTTTTTTTGCAAAAATAACTTAAAAATCCTAAGCATAAGCCAATTAATTCACACAAGAACAGGAACCACATGTTTCAATTGACAAAATAAATTTCAATAAACGCATGATGCAAGCCTTGAACAACAAAATTACAACTGTCAATTGAAAAATATGTACCTGTTCTTTGTTAGATGTCATGAAAATTCTCAATGAATAGAGACAAGGCTGCGTGATAGCATATAATGATTAATTTATGTGGAGAAGTTTAAGTATAGAGATACAAAAAAAAACAACTACCTTATGAAAAGAATAAACATAGGAAGGAGTATATATGAATGTTTGCTGCATCTAAGCTCACATACATACATATCTACACATAGGGATGAATGTTGGCTGTGACATGGAAAAGATAGGCAAAAAATTATCTTTGGAGGTTTTCCCATCTGGGTGACTATTTATATGAATATTGTTTCATTTATGCCTTTTGTTTTGTGGTGATGATTGGAATTCTCCAACTTAGGCTATATTGTTTCATTTATGGCCATTTTTTTTGTGAATAGTTGAAAAATAGTTGATATCATGTGTTTTGTGTGGGTTTTTTATCTGTCTTATTGTTGAAATCAATATTGTTTCATTAATGGTTTGTATTTTGTGGTGACAGTTTTGAATCAGTTTGTTACTGCGAGTTAAAGTTTATAAGTAGACAACACACATATATAGCATGGTACATGGACCTATGAATATAGAAATCACATTGGGAGCAAAGGAAATAAACATCACTTGGCACAGGCTTAGAGATTAACATCACTTGGTAGAGGGTGGCATGGCAATATCATTTGGCTATGTTTGCAAAAGAATAAAATTGTTAATGTGATGCAATTTTTTTCAATTGTTGTTGTACATAGGGAAAGTGAAATGGAACAAAACAAAACAAGGCTTGCTCTCCACGCTACCATATTGGGTCATGGAGCCTGATAGGCTCTCACCAAACCCTCGCAAGAACATACACTACCCACCACTGTGGTGAATGGTGCTATCAATGTTTCTTATTAGGCCTAATATAAACACTATTATTATAAGAATTCCCTTTTGAGGAGGAAACAAATAACAACTATCCTCCAAAAATAATAAACAAAGGGAGGAGTAAATGTTGTCTACATCTAATTTGACATACATACATACATACCCGCACACATGAAAAGGAAAATGATATATGAAATAGAAGAAGCATATACTTATCATGGCAATATATTTCAAAGCAATAGATTCCTATCTATGCATTGAATGCATGAAATAGATAAAGATACAGGTAGAAAAAAATTTTACACCAATATATATGTATGCGAAAGTAGATGCACATATATATGCATTATTGATTTTTTCCCAGCAACTTTAAAATCGAGAAGGTTGACAAAAATTTTGTCCAAATTTTACACATATAGCCTATCGGCTAAAAGTTTCCATATAGAAGCAATCATTACAAAGCAATAAATATTATTTCATTTATCATTTTCATATAGAGGTGATGGTTGCAAAGAAATAAAACAAAACAATAAAAACATTGTTTCATATATTCTTTCCATACACTGCCAATGGCCACAACAATATTTAGAGTTCTAAAGTTACCAAAGCAATTGAATAGTTTATGTTACTTTCCACAAGTCATTGTTGATTTTTGTTCTGTAGCTTTACGTTCTATGAAGATTGTGAGCCACCATAGTGACGACTATTTTTGCAAACAACATACATACATATGCACACCCAAAGTTGTCAATACATGTGAAAGAAATATAGATGAGTTTGAATGCACATATATGTTATGTTTCCTAGGTATAGGAAACGAAAATCACTTGGTATATCTTGTCATGGCAACATTATTTCATGTATGGGATCCATATATTGGTGATGGTTGCAATAATACCTTGCATTTAAAACTTACCAAAGTAATTGAGCAGTAGTTATGTTATTTTTAATAAGGCATTGTTCAATGTTTGGCCTTAGATGGAGCTGCACAACATACACAACAAAAATTATAGCCAAGAACCATATGATATCCATATCCAACATGAAATTATGATTAGACATGGAAAATTAGTAGGGAGAACATTTAAGAAGCATTAGATGCATATACAGACATACACACTCACACATACAAATACATCATAGACACATATATCTACACAGATATCTATCAAGATATTGTAAGCATTGAGAACATTCAAAACAAGATCAAAAAAACATTTTATTTAAAAAAACTCATAGAAACCTATAAATATTGAACTGTGCATGCATATACGCATACATATCCATTATAGACACATATATCTACAGACATCTGTATCAAAAAGTTGTATGCACTGAGAAATTTCAATTACATGCATATATATTTATGTATATGCACATGTAAATGTATACACGAATACAACCCTATCCAAAAACTATATATATAAGAATAGTTGTAAATACTAATACATCTATTAAATAGGATGACATAACTATATAAACAAACAACATAAAATAAAATTAGGAACATACACTTAAAGCGAAACAAAACTATAAGCAACATAAAAAATAGAAAAGAAAACAAGTGTATCTTTTTTTAAAACATTATAAGTTTCACTTCATGGTATTAATATATAACTATTTAAATGAATGACAAATCCATAGCAACAAAAAGGAAAGGTCTTCTGATGTGACAAGCACTACAAAGAAGGAAAAGGAAACAAATGTCTAGTCAACATATACTATAAAAAATATCCAAAGTCACAATTAAGAATGGTTGTTTTGGCATTCAAGGTAGTATGAAAACTATCTCCGGAGACTCTTGCCTGGTAGGGGAAATAATAGACAAATCTAACAGCAGCAACTTGCACTCAGCTTCAAAGTTAATTCTTGCACCTTTGACTATTATTGTTTTAAGCCTTATTTTTGAATTATAGGTCTGAGTTTTAATAAGAATAGTGAAAAAAATGAGGTGTAGGTGAGAACATTGATAACAAACTCAACAATCATTACAGTAGAAGACTCATATCGCAACATGTAAAAATATTTTGTTGACATCTACAATAAACTTGTTGTAGCCTCATCAAAAGTAGTAGAAATCTTGCATGTGCGGTCTTCCATCTTTAGCTACAATAAATATTGAAAGTCACAATCAACTATTGTTGTCTGGAATATAGGGAAGAACCACGTATTTTGCTCGAGCTCTTCATATTTATTCTTGCATTGTCTGCCATTCGCCTACAACGGACATGCAATGTAACAAAATGCATTAGTTTTAATATATTTTAGTGATCCAAGATATATGCAATAGTGACTCTCCCATTTGCTAAAGCAACCTTTCGAGGCACTATCTGGGAGGGCTCAATAGCCGGTGGATCAATATGTCCTCCTTGGATCAAGGGTTGTGCTTCTGGTATGTCAGGATTTATATATAGAAGAGTCCCTACAGTTGTGTTCACAACTGGTTGATTGAAATACCCATCATGTGCATTTTTAATAAGGATAACAACTGAACTAGGGGCGTACAACCTTTCTAACTCATCACCCTTTGCTTCCTAATTTGAGCCCTAAAAATTAACATCAATTGAAAATGATGACAAATCATTAAGTTTAATAGTCCTAAGAATTGTTTGGGACTAATTCTTTCTTTGTATAGTCAATACCATTCCTACATGCACCACAATCCTGATAATATCAATCAAACTGTTATTGTTGCAATTTGCAATTTCATTTATTGGGATGAATTTAAATACATTCTCTGCCTCAAAGGACTCATCGTTACAACATTTCAACATTGATTTTTGATCCAAAATGATTTCTATCTGGTTGTTTAACTTATTAAATTTCCTATTTGCTTGCCTCACTTAGCCTTTTGACAATAATAAGTATGACCCACCTTAACCCTACCATAAAGCAATTATGCTATGTCATTAAAGAAAGTTATTCGTATTTTTGTTCCCTCACTGGGTATTTGGAGGATCATGATGGGCCAAAAATTGGTGATATGATGGGTATGTGGCTGATGACTTTTTTCTTACCCAAAATTGATGAAACCAAAAGGGTTTTTAAATGAGATTCTCAGCTTTCCACCAATATAAATTATGCTTTACTTTGAATTTAATAAATGATTATTATTCATTTTCTATTTGAATTACGACTAAAGTCCTGATTGATAGGTTGATTGAAAAATATTTATAGTTTTCAAAGGATATCACACTTTTTAAATCCAAAACATGTATCACATTCTATGCTTTGCATATTATAGGATTAAAAAAATGAATTCATGAAGTTTTGACCAAGTTAAGGTGGTTAGACATACAAGTTTTTATATTTTTTAAAAGTTGTAATAAAAAAATCATAATTAATTATTTACATAGAAAAAAATTTATGAAAAAATATACATCACATCGGGACATGAGTCCTATACTTATATCTAAAATATTATAAAAATTATTATCATTTTATTGTGGTTAGGGTGGTCAAAAAGACACCTACTTATCTTTTCCCTTAAATTTAAGTACTACTGCATTGAAATTTCAAATTTTCACCATTTTTTTTTTTTTAAAACCTAGTAGTTTAGAAACTACATTCAATTTGCTACATATTAAATTCTTACATATTTTTGAAATATAATAGATAACTTATTCAAAATTTTACATCAAGTTGCCTAACTCTAATTTTTTTGAATTTTTCACCACTTAAATGACATTCTCAACTTTCCACCAATATAAATTATGCTTTACTTTGAATTTAATAAATGATTATTATTCATTTTCTATTTGAATTATGACTAAAGTCCTAATTGATAGGTTGATTGAAAAATATTTATAGCTTTCAAACGATATCACATTTTTTAAATCCAAAACATGCATCACATTCTATGCTTCACATATTATAGGATTAAAAAAAAAAATTGAATTTCATGAAATTTTGACCAAGTTAAGGTGGTTAAACATACAAGTTTTTATATTTTTTAAAAGTTGTAATAAAAAAATCATAATTAATTCTTTACATAGAAAAAATTATGAAAAAATATGCATCACATTGGGACATGAGTCCTATACTTATATCTAAAATATTATAAAAAATTATTATCATTTTATTATGGTTAGGGTGGTCAAAAATACACCTACTTATCTTTTCGCTTAAATTTAAGTACTACTGCATTGAAATTTTGAATTTTCACTAAAAAGTTTTTTTTTTTTTAAAACCTAGTAGTTTAGAAACTACATTCAATTTGCTACATGTTATATTCTTACATATTTTTGAAATAATATAGATAACTTATTCAAATTTTTACGTCAAGTTGCCTAACTGTGATTTTTTTGAATTTTTCACCACTTAAGGGCCCGTTTTCTCCATGATGATCCTACACATACCCCACTACCAATAATGTCAAATTTGAATGCTTGGCCCACCCACCCTTGTTTGCTGTAATGGTGCATATAACTTTTTGTTGTTACCCAACCTTTTATTGTCCATTTGGTTTGGTAAACATTCAATCCTTTAATAGGGCTAATATTTACAAGAGCATCATGTTGTCTTGGGATGTATTAATCCAAAATGTTGAGGCTCGTTTGGATGGGGAAGGTGACTTGCAACCAACTATTTGTTCTTCTTGATCTCTAAACAAATATCTAAGTTTTCCAGTTAGTGGGAAATATGACATTTTGACATCTAAGGATAATATGGCAATCACCTTGAAACCAAACAGACATCAAATACTTAAAATAGGTCCCCAATCAAAGAAAGCATAAAACTACAAGTACAAGTAGTGCAAAACAATATCTAATCTTGATTTTTACAGATTTCCACACAGATAGTTTTGTCAAGCACACGATGGAACCTATTTTGAATGCCCCTATAAACAAAAGGTCATTGTATTTTGCAAGAAATGTCCCTATTTGAATGTGGGTTCCATCAGAAAGGATGACTTTGTACCGGTTAATCGAGCTTTGATCACCTCCTATTTTTTGCAAAGACATTACCTGGAGAACTTGAAATGGGATAGAATCTCCAACATCAATAGATTGTATCGCATGTGCTATCAAGGTTGGATTTACATTTGTATCCTACAAGGTAGTTTAACTTAGCAAAGTGAAACCAATGAGATATTCATGGCTATGACAGAAGTCTAGAAGCAAACAACAAGATATTGACACATTTGAAAACTATAACATTTTTTCCTCTAAAACATATGTCACTCCCAAATGGCCAAAAAATTGAAAGGAAAAGAAAAGATAAAGAGTTTGAATATAAATTATTTAGAATATATATAATAAATATTAATTCAAATGAAGCATATTCATAGTTTGCTTGGTGCACTTGCAAAAGTGTCAATTTAATTGTCAACAACAAAAAAAAACAAGAAATAGACTTATAAGATTGGTGCTTGAGGATTGTTCGTCAGCGGGGTAGAGCCAGAGTCCATCGACATTGCTAGGGCTACTCTTTTAAAAGCTGAGAGTTGCGATGAAAACAACTAACTACAAGGTCTATGACTTCAAAACACAACATGAGCTCTCAATTTTTTTTCACAAGCATTAAGAATATGACAACAAAGGATTAATAAAAATAAAGGGTTCAATGATTCATATAATACTTAATATACAATTTGTTATTCCAAATTTACTTTTTTCATTTTTTTAATCTCTCATTTTTTTCTTAGAGACATCAATAACATGAGGGAAAAAAATAATTAGGAAAAAGGCTTCAATGTTCTATATAACAGTTAATATATAGTATATCATTCGAAGAATGCCTAATCAAGGTTCAAAGAAATCACAACTATTTTCACAAAATAATAAACATTGGGAAGAGTACATATGTACATTATTTACATCTACTTTGATATACATAGATATCTACACACAGGAAAATTTAATATTGTTTCATACATGGCTTCCATTATGTGCCAATGGTTGCAATGTAATAGAATAGTCTTTGTTGTTTTGTATAATGCAATGTTAATTGTTATTCTCCAACTTTGGCTATATTGTTTCATTTTCGATTCATAATTTTTTTAATAGTAAATGTTAGAGAATTTATAATGTTATCTAAAATGAATTCTTGACTATCATTGCCACTCATTTTATTTCCCCTATGTGTAGAAATCTACATATGTGATATTAGAGAAAAAAAAATTATTATAGAGTAATAAAAATACACCTTATGATTCCAAGGATGTCCCAACAAAATAAAGATAGGGATTACTATGTATCAATGTTCTTTGCATCCACTATGACACATACATTCTTGTACATAGGGGAAATACATTGTCCATCAATGCAATCAAATGTCTACACAATTTTCGACAAGGCATTGTTGGCTATCACTCTATGGCTTTACCAACTATCACAAGTACAAGTAAGGAGATAAAGCTTGTATGACGGTTCAAGTTCAATCATGCATTGTCAAGCATCTGTCCAGCTAGTAGTAGTTTTTTTTTTTTTTTTGCATGGGGTGATAGTTGGAAAAGTAATACAAAAGTGTCGATAGTGATAATTTATTGCCCATTTTTTGCAAACATTGAAGAAATAAAGGAGAAAAGAGAAGCAAGTGGGAAGAGGTACACCTGAACCAAGCAGGAAGAGGTGGAATTTGGAAAACCCTTTATATTTCTAGTTGTTCTTATATATACTTGTAGGCATGGTTGTATGCATGTATACATCTACATATACATATATACATAAACATGTATGCATGTAATTCAATTTTCTCAGTGCATACATCTTTATTCAATTGTGTGTAGACAAATGTATCTATAATGCATTTGTATGTGTGTAGACAAACACTAAAGTATGTGTTTCTTTTGTTGCCTTTCATTGTTATTTTCCTGTGTAGATATGTATGTGTTAAGATGTAGACAACATTCATATAAACGCGTCTACTTGTTTATTGCTTTGCTAGGATAGTTGTTATTTGTTTTGTCCTCAAGGGGAATTCTTGCAATAATAGGCTTAATATTAAGCATAATAAGAAACATTGCTTTCCACATCCAATGTGTTGAAAATCTCTTTGAAGTTAGGAAAATACCATAAATTTTTTTATGACTTCAACTCTTGCTATATTGTTTCATATTTCATTCGCAATCCAATAGTAAATGTTATAGAATTTATGATGTTTTCCATAAGGAATTGTTGACAATTGGTCTATAGATCTAGCTATATTTTTTCCTCTCCAATAAGATGCTATTGAAAAATAGAATTTACTAGGTTGCTATTGAAACTGTACTAGTGTACTTCTTTCCACTGGGGCATCTGAAAAAATCATAAAATTTTTGAATTTTGATCGCTGCAAGTTTATTCTTTGAACCAATGCAACAATTACATTGCTTAAAAAAAAATGTAGACACTTAAAATAGGCATGCATTTTAATCCACCAGTTTAATTAAATAACCTTCATCCTCTAATTTCACTCATCTCCTCGTCTCATTAGATAAATCAATTTTTAATCAAATCCTAACATTTCCATCTTTGGATTAAATTCAATCTCCTAAGGTCTTTTATTTTAAGCCTATAATCATCCTTTTAAATCAAACCTTTATTTAATCAAATTTGAAATCATCCTTTTAATTAAATAAACCAAATTTTATTTAATTAATTCACCTTTCATCTCCCTTTGATTTAATTTAAATCCTTAAATCTAAGTCAAATGGGTCAAAATCACCTAACATCATCTAAGTTAATCTAATCTAACCACCCATCACATTCTCCAGCTTTTCCCACTTGCACCAATAAATCATTTTAATTCATTTATTAAAATCATCATTTTCCCTCAACAAAGAATCTTTTGAGAATATTCATCAAGTTTGAGTTTGAAAGCAAGTTGACTTTTCCCTTCCAACATGGCAATAACTTCCCTCTTACATGTCCCCCACTTGGCATTAAAGCCTCTTTTTCTCCCTCCAACAAGCCAAATTTGAACTTTGAAAAGTACAACCAATCTCATTTATTAGCACATTGACCAAAATGTGCTCATTCCTCAACCACTCACAAGGTGACAAGTGGCTTCATTTCATTGGCTAAAACTTTATCCCGCATTTCTCTCTTTTGAACACTCTTTCAACTTGAGAGTCTATAAGTAGAAGGCTTATTGTTCAACAATCCATCCACAATCCTCATGCAAAGTTACTCTCTTCAATGGAGAGCTAATTTTTTTCACTCCACAATTCATCATCTTGATCATCAACATATCATTGAGCTTATCAAGGATTGGGAAAGGGCTTCTTTCCACATCAAAGAAGCACCAATCCACTATGGGATAGATATGTATCTTGCTTTTATGCTCTCAATTAGTTTGTGTTGTTATCTTGTTTATGAAGGCATGATGCATTATTTCATAGAAGCATTTATTAAATTTGCATGAATAAACCTTCTTTATGGAGTTTAGAATGTTTGCAGATTTATGGGTGCTTTAGAAAATAATATTGTTTTATTTAAGGCGTGAGTGTATATGTCTGTATATGTAGTTTCTAAATGTATCTTTGAGGTTATGCATATAACTTATGAATATTTGAGCTATTTATTTTCTCTTTACCTTTTTTAGTTTGCTAGTCATTTGGGAGTAGCCTATGTGCTATAGAGAAATGGTTCTAGTTTTTAGATGTGTCAACATTTCCATGTGCTTTCTTCTTTATATCCAACAACAATTTAATTTTGTTTGGTTCTTTCTAGAGTGCATTTTCAAAAATCAAATAGTATAGCCTATTCAACAACATCTTATAAAAAAGGAAATAGTACACCCTAAACTAGAGAACAACAATCACCAATGTCTTATGGAATCAATGTTGTTTGCATCTACTATGATATACATACATATTTGTGCATAGGGGTTAAACATTGTACATCACTCTAATTGATAGTGCCATTACCTAGACTATTGTACTAGTTTTGGAAAGCAGGAAGAGGTACATTTGAAGCAAGTAGGTAGAGGTTCTAGTGGAGGTGTATATTGGGAAAACCATTTCTAGACTATTTTGAAAACAATTCATGTTATTTTCTAGAGGCCATTGTTCATTGTTGTTCTCTAGCTGATGGTATATTGTTTCATTTGTGCTCTTCGTGTAGCCACGATGGTTGGAAGGAAACATTGTTTGTTTTTTCGTCAGATTGCTACTACAAATTCTTGTGTTTTGTGGTTTTTCCCATCTAGGTCATTGTTGAAAGCAACATAGTTTTGAAAGTAGTTGATGTTATTTTCCATAGGCCATTGTTCATTGTAGTTCTCTAGCTTAGGGTATATTGTTTCATTTATCAACTCGATGTAGCCATGATGGTTGGAAGGAAATATTGTTTGTTTTCTACATTGGATTGTTAATGTGAATTGCTGTGTTTTATGGGTTTTCTCATCTAGGAAACTATTGAAATCAATATAGTTTAGAAAATAGTTTAAGTTATTTTCCATAGGCCATTATTGATTCTTGTTCTCTAGCTTAGGGTATATCATTTCATTTATGGTCTTTGTGTAGCTGTGATGGATGGAAGACAATATTGTTTGTTTTCTGCATTGCATTATTATTGTGAAATATTGTGTTTTTGTGGGTTTTTTCATCTAGGTCACTATTGAAACCAATACAAATTTTCATTTATGGTTCACATTTTGTGGCAAAGGTTTTGAATGGGTTTGTCACTGTTAGATTTTGATTGTTGTATGGGTTTCCCTGTAGTGGCAATGGCTATAAGTAACACCTACCATTTAAATGCTCTGAAAACATAGAGAATGTCTATGCAATTTTCAACAAGGCATTGTTGGGTCTAGTTTTGTGGCTTTACCTTCTATCAGAGGTGTGAGTGAGGAGGGAAAGTTTCTATGAACATGCAAGTGCAATTATCTATTGTGGAATTTTCATGAAGATGGTTGGAGATTTTTTTTTCTTGCATGGCGCAATCATTGCAAAAGCAATGATTTGCTTTTGCAAATATCGATGCACATTTTTTTTACAAGAATATATGTAGGCATTTCATGCCCTCACTGCATTTGTAGGAATCTATTGCACAAACATATATAGACACAAAAAGTATATATGGGAATGTAATGATATAAAATTTATGTTAATTTCCATAGGGCATTATTGGTTTGTGTGTGGTGTGAATGGTTGCAAGGGAAATGTTGATGAACAATGTCATGTGCAAACTTGGATGTATGTCATAGCAAGTGCAAACAACATTGATACATATTGAAACACTTTTGGAATAATAAGCTGCATTTTGAGTGTTATATCAAACATTGATGCCACCATCTCTATAGAACTTCTTCCTTAAATAACTTCTAAGATATTTTTATCACATTGTACATAGAAAAATGTTTCGTATTATGCTTACTATAAACCTAAGTATATATGAATATTTTATACATCTAATTTTGCATACATACATATGTGCACACAAGAAAAGAAAAATGAAACACTACATTAGATGGCAAAACCTGTAGAGCACAAAAATTCATAGTAACAAACCCATGCAAAGCCATTTCCACAAAAGGTGAAGCATAAATCAAAAAATATTCATTTCAATAAACAATTAGTCTTTTGTGGAGTACAATCAATAATGCATATATATGCTCATCTAAGTGTTGATATATATATATATAGGTGTAGCTTTTATTTTGCAGCTGCATATATATGTATTGCATGTGCTAAATACACCTTTTTAGTTATTATTTGTTTTAGACTCAAAAAGGGAGTTGTTAGAATGATAGACTGTATGGTAAGTGTAGTAAGGAAGATTGATTTCACCATTGATCAGAGTGGTTAACAATGTATGTTCTTGCTCGGGGGTTTGGTGAAATCCCATTAGGCTCAATGACCAAATATGCTAGGGTCAAGAGCAGGCCTCATTTTGTTGTGTTTGATTTTATATTTCCTATCTATAGGTCTGTGTGTTTCTGACATTAGATGTAGACAACATTCATTTTTTTAAAGACCACCTATGGATATATCTGTATAACAGTCATTTCTATGTAGGTGGGTGGAAGCTATTTTATTTTATTTTGCATGGAGCAATGGTTGCAAAAGAAAAAGAAATGTGTCAACTGTGATAATTTTTTTCCCATTTTTTGCAAGAAAGCTAGTGAGAAGAGGTGTATTTGAAGTAAGCAAGAAGATTGTATATTGTCTACATCTAATGGCATGTACATACATTTCTACATGTAATTTTTTAGTGTGTATATTTCCAAAAAACAAATTCATAGATATGCATCTAATGCATGATGTTGGATTGTATTTTAATGTATCTATGTGAAATTAGATGTAGACAACATTTATATGCACAAAAACCTCTATATCAAGTGTAATAGGAAACATCAATATCGCGATTGATTATGATGGTGGGCAATGTATTTTTGGTCTGCCACTACAATCAATAGGGTAAACCCAAAAAAGTGGTTTACAATTTGAATAAGGAAAACTTGTAAGAAATGACCCCATGCAAAAAAAATCATTCTGGGGGTTCGAATGAACTCATTGATTCAAACGAATTAAAAAAGGGTTCACTTGAACCAGGGTTCAAGCGAACCCATTTAATGCATGAATGGAGAAAAAACAAATGAAAAACCTCTTTGGGAAGGTGGTTCAAATGAACCAAGGTTCTAATGAACTCTAGTTCGCTCAAACCCCCTTTGGTTCTAGTGAACCCCCCTTTTCCTTGATTTTTGACTTTGTTCATAAAACAAAACCTAATTTTTTATGCTTCAATGCTTGATTTGAGGATTAAAATGGAGGAATCTTCACAAACCCAACTGGAATCAGGTAGTCCTCAGAATGAGCTATCCAAAAAATATAATTTTAATATGTTTTGGTATTATTATGTATTTGTTTTTATAGTTTTATTAAACATAGGTTTTTCATTGAAAATGAGGGTCTTTGTTCTGCACATGTGGAAAAATAACATATTATCAAAATAAAATTTGAAAACTATGAGTGCACCAAATATTGAAGTCCTTGATCCAACAAAAAAAAAGAATTTTGATATATACAAAAAAATGTTATGTGTTACACGGTCGCACTAGGTTTGAATTATAATTGGTTTGACTTCCAAACTTGATTAAAGAAAAAATATTCAATAAAAAACTATCTAACCAAGTGGAAGCACTAGATATCAGAGTTACAAATCCAAATTCAAAAGAATTAGAATTTTATCCTTCATGGAAAAAAAGTTATATGTTATATGGTGTGTGTCACTTTTAAAAAATGTTGGTTTTTGAAAAAAAGTAGTTTCCGTGGGA
>VDFB02179234.1:25530659-25703159 GCA_007258455.2 Sequoia sempervirens | reverse complement strand
GCCTTATGAAAATTAACATAAACTGTATAAGGCTAACTATTTTATTGTGTTACAACCATAGGGAAAAAATGCAAGGAATAAATCAAACAATATTCATTTCAATAGAGGCCCACATGGAGGAACCCACAAAGCACAAAAAAATGCATGCAACAACAAACCAATGAAAAAATATAGTCTTTTCTCAACAACACCTTATAAAAAATGGAACAATATAGTCTTTTGACTAGAACCTTATCAAAAATGAAACAATATAGCACAAGCTAGAGAATAACAATAAACAATACAAAAAACCCATTCAAAATCATAGCCACAAAGCTCCAACCATAAATGAAACAATATTGCTTATAACAAACATTATAGTCTTTTCTCAACAACACCTTATAGAAAATGAGACAATATAACCCAAGCTAGCCAACAACAATCAACAAAAACTACATCACATTAACAATTTTATTCCATTGAAAACATACCTAGGAAATGGAAGCCATAAAAATAAACCCACAAAAAATCTCAATAACAAACCCATGCAAAAATATACTCTTTTCTCAATAGGACCTTATCAAAAAATGAAAGAATATAGCCTTTTCAACAACACCTTATAAAAAATTGAAACAATATAGCAATTTCAACAACACCTTATGAAAATAAATATTCCTTACAGGAATTCAGATGGTGTTTCTGAACTTGGCTGGTCGAGCTAGGGCGCTCGTGCCCTACCTCGCTTTTGGTTCTTCTTGCTTGTGCGCCGTGGGGGGGAGTTTTCTACATTCAGTGTGAGGTCTACTGTGCTTTCTTTCCTTCTTTCCTGTCTATCTTTGGTGTGCAGGGGTGTTGTTTTGGCTAGTGCCATCTGGTTTTTTCCTATCCCTTCTTTGTGCATTTGGTGGCTGGGTGCATTTCTGTGTGCTGCTGGCAGGGGAGGGCCTCTTTGCTTGTAAGGCCCATGTGGGGCTATGCGTGTTGGGCATGTGGGGGTGTCCTGTGTGCGGCCATTCTTTGGTGGTTGTGTGTTGTTCATTTTGGGTGTTGGTTTATCTCTTTTGATGCTATTAACTTTTGTGTTTTGAGCGTGCCTATGCGCTTACCCTTATTGGTGGAGGTTTGTGGTTTGGAACCCTTGGTGTGGGGTCTTGTGTTCTCGTGGTTTTGAGGGTTTACTTGCTTTTCTTCTTCTACCTATGGTGCAAGGGGAATCATCTAGGGTAGGACCTAAGCTGGATTTCCATTATGTTGTCAACTTGAAACCCTTGCTACAAGGGTCTCGGATTTATGACAATAATTTATTTGCTCAGAACTTGGAGAAGAACGAGTTGGGATCATCTGGGGGGCTTCGTCTGCCAAAGATTAATGGATTCCTGGAGAGGTGCAAAGAGAGGCTGAATGTGGTGATCCCGATGGAGTTGCTTGTGGAAGATATTGAGTATTACTCATGACACTCCCTATACTACAAGTTTTTGGGGTTGAAAATCTCGTTGCAATTTTTGGAGGCCTGGCCTTAGCGAACTTGGTTATTGGAAGGTGAGATGGAGATTAGGCTCCTTGCAAACAACTATTTTATGGTTACCTTCGATTGCATGGCAGATAGGATCAAGGTTTTCAAAGGAGGCCCTTATTTTTACAATCAGGTGAGTTTATTTATCAAGCCATGGCATGTAGGCTTCGATCCAGCAGAGGAGATTCCTAGTAGAGTTCCTATTTGGGTTAGATTACCGAGGCTTCTAGTTGAGTGCTAGCGTGATGATGTTTTGCATTTGCTAGCGTCTATGCTCGGTAAGCCAGTGGGCTCTTCTCAGCAGACACAGTTCAAAAAGGTAATGACTTTTGCTTGATTTTTTGTGGAAATTGATTTAAGTAAACCCTTGCCAGACTCTTTGGAAGTTTGTGCAAGATCTTATACTTGGATTCAACAGCTTGACAATGAGACTTTACCATTTAGATGTCGTTTATGTCATGAGTATGGCCACTTACTGCGTAGATGCCCACGGGCCAAGCCTTTGGAGGCCAATTCTTCACAACCCTCTAGTAGCCTACTGAGGGTGGACAAGGGCAAGGGCCCTATTCATAGTAGTGGTATTGGGGAGGAAGGATTTATTCCTGTTAGATCTTAGAACAGGAATAAGGGGCATAAAAGAAGTATGAAAGAGAGGCAAGATGAGGATACTCTTAATAGATTTGAGGTCTTGGAGGATCTTAGCCAATAGGAAGTAAATCCAGGTTTGGTTGATTTGGATCAAGGAGTTTTGGGCTCTGATCAGTCGGGGCGATTGGTTGAGCTAGAGCAGGAAAACCATCAAGTGGTGGGCTTAGGCTTTCAGGAGGTAGAGTTAGCTGGGGGAGGCTTTGGTCAGGAGGGGATTGATCCCAGGGTCTCTCCTGATCCACGAGTGGATGGGACCGTGCAATTAGAATCTGATCTAAAGATAGAAGCTCAGAAAGATTCAGGTAGTGTTGTGGTGAAGGATAGTTAGGTTTTGTCTCATTCTGCATGACGTTCTAGCTCAAAGGTGGGAAAAAATAGTAAGCCATCTCCTCATTTGGGTATATTGCAAAAAGATCTTAAAAAAGGAGGGGCAGAGAAAGTTGCTAAATTGGGTAGGAAAAAGGACTTCGAGAAGATTAAATTGATAGGGGGAAATCTGGTGGATTCAGGGTCAGTCAAGACTCTAGATTCTCATTTCGCAAGCCCTTTGAAATGATTGTTTTATCATGGAATGTTAGGGGCTTGAACAGTGGCCCTAGACAAAAAGCTGTTCAGAATTTGATTAGATGTCAGTCTCCTGATATTCTCTTTTTATAGGAGACCAAGCTTTCTGTGGAATGTATGATGGGTATTCTACCCAAATTTTGGATGAATGGGGAATGCCAATGCATTGGTGCATAGGGTTCATCTGGAGGGGTGGAATGCTTATGGAACCCTAAGAAGATTTTCCCTCAGTGGTGGGTGTCCTTCAAATCCTCTATTTCTATGGTGGCCTCTTGCTATGAATCTAGGGAGTTGGTTCTTTTTTCCAATATTTATGTGCCTATGGATATGCAATCCAAGCAACTTTTGTAGTCAAATATTTGTTATGTTCGAAGTATGGATCCTTACCTCCCCTGGATTATTGGGGGTGATTTCAATGCTATCACTGAGATTACTGAGAAACGTGGTGGTACCAGGAGGTTGGAGGCTTTAGCTTTTTTGTTCCAAGACAATATTTATGCTCTAAATCTCGTCGATATCAAGCTAGCAATGGTCAGTTTACTTGGAACAATCGGAGGTCTGGGAAGAGTTGCATCATGGAGTGTCTGGATAGATTTATGGTGTCTTGTTTTTGGGTGGGCGATAGGTGGTATTCTAGCTCAGAGATTTTGGACTGGAGAGGTTTAGACCATTGGCCTATAAAACTTATGATCCTTTCGGCTGGGTGACCCCACATGCCCTCCTTCAAATTCCAGCTTATGTGGTTGCATGATCCTGATCTCCATGATTATGTTGTTCGGTGGTGGCAGGAGGGTAGACCATCTTTCGGTACGGCAATGCATGTCTTTTCTAAGCTTCTTCAATTTGTTAAATATAAGCTTAAGCATTGGAATAGACAATGTTTTGGAAATATTTTTAAGGCCAAGTTTAAAGCACAAGCTAAGCTAGATGGTGTTATGAGGGGGATTAGGGAGAAAGGAGTGACTGTAGGTTTGTTGCAAGAGGAAGCTAGGGCCTTGAAATCTTTGGAGGAATGGGAATTAAGGGAGGAGATCTTCTAGAAAAAAAAAGCTCAGATTGATTGGCTGCAGAAGGGGGATAAAAATTCTGCTTTCTTCTTTAATTCTATTAAGGCGCTGAGGCATGGTAATTCTATTCCTATTTTGGTTACGGATAGGGGCGTGACTCTAACTTCTTATCAGATTATTTTGGATGAAGCTGCCCATTATTTTGCTTCCTTGTTCAAAGAGGATCTGCAAGGGAGTTCAGTTGAGGAATCTCAGGTCCTCTCTTATATCCCTCAGTTGGTGTCTAGGGAGATGATGGAGGATCTTATGGGTGAGATCACCCTTGAAGATTTGGAGGGGATTGTGTTTTAGATGAGGAAAGGAAAAGCCCTTGGCCTAGATGTTTTCCCAACGGAATTCTTCTAAGAGTTCTGGGAGATCATCAAACTTGATTTACTTGAGGTGGTCAGGGAGTCACAGCAGAATAAGCAAATGTTAAAGACCCTAAACTCTACTTTTCTTGTACTTATTCCCAAGTGTGAAGGGGCGGATAGGTTGAGCTGATTTCAGCCTATAGCCCTCTGCAATGTGGTGTACAAAATTATTTCAAAGCTTATTGCTAATAGGTTGAAAAAGTGGATGCAATTGCTCATTTCAGAGGAGAAAAGTGGTTTTGTGGAGGGCAGACAGATTCTTGATGGGATTGTTATAGTTATTGAGACTATCCATTCTATGGAAAATTCTTGAGATAAGTCTATGTTTATCAAACTAGATATGGCAAAGGCATACAATAGAGTTAGATGGTCTTTTCTTCAGAATATCCTAGCTGCTTTCAGATTTGGGGCGGATTGGATTCAATGGGTCATGAGCTATGTCACTTCAGTTTCTTTCTCTGTCTTAACAAATGGGGAGCTTTCTGAGTTGTTTGGCACATCTCGAGGAATTAGGCAAGGTGATCCTCTCTCCCCTTATTTGTTTATTCTGCTTGTGGAAGGCTTGGGGAACCTTCTAAGAAGACATGTGGAGCTGGGCCTTATATAGGGATTGAGGTGGTGAGGGGATTTACCCCCTCAATCCCATTTGCAGTTTGTTGATGATACTGCCTTGATGGGGGCAGCCACTATTCGGGAGGCAACAAATATCTGGAGGGTGTTGGATATGTATCTTGGAGCGTCAGGTCAATCAATTAATGATGACAAGTATTCCATCTACTTCTTTAATACTCCTACCCTTATCCAGAGGAGAATTTCCTAGAGTCTTCATTTTCAGATTGGGACTCTTTCGCTATCTTACCTTGGGCTTCCTGTTGCGGTGGGTAGATTGGCAAGGGAGTCATGGCAGCCTATCTTGGATAAGTTTCAATTGCGAGTTACTCATTGGACCAACCAATGCTTATCCTTTGCTGGGCAGGTTCAGTTGTTGAAGTTCATTGTCCAGGCTCTTCCCATGTATCAGGGTATGCTTCAAGTGGCCCTGAAGGGTTTTGTTTCTGAGTTGGACTATTTCACTAGATAGTTTTTATGGGCGAGCAATTTGTTGTCTTCCAAGTGGAGTCTAGTTAGATGGGATATGGTTTGTTGCCCTAAGCAGTATGGTGGGCTAGGGTTGAGGCAAGCCTTGTTGGCTGGGACAACTTTGGTGGAAAAACTTTATTGGAGATGGTGCACGGAGAAGGACAAGATTTGGGCTAGGATCCTTTCCTACAAGTATTTGCAGGGTGCTCCTGGGGAAGATATCCCTCATTACTCCTTGATTGGTAAGGGATCGACTATTTGGGCTACCCTCAAGAAGGGAGCGGCTCTCATCAAGGATGGTTTATTTTGGATCTATAGGCATGGGACAAAGGTTTAGTTTTGGTATGATTCTTGGGATGGCCATCCTCCCATCCTCATTCAGTTCCCTAATTTGGCAGCCTTGAGTAGGTGTTTTGGTGATGCTAGCTAGATGATGGTAAGTGATCTTAAGGTGCTTTCTTTTCAGGGTCAGCTTGTGAGTGCTCAGTGGAAAATGCCAGAGGAGTGACTGGTAATTAGTATGGAAGAAGATTGTAGGACTTTGCATAATATTCTTTCAGGAAAACGGTGCAATCCCCTAAGGGATAGGGATATTCTCACATGGTCACCTAATCCGAAAGGGCATTACACAGTTGCTTCAGGATATCAGAGGTTGCTTGCTCAAAGGATTGAGCGAGCAGAGGTTCCTTGGTGGAAGCGGGTTTGGAATAAGTTTTCTTGGCCGAAGTGTAAATGCTTTGCCTAGATCTTAGCTTGGAACAGGTGTTTGACCTGGGATAATATCCAGAAGTGTGGGTTTCAGGGACCGTCTAAGTGTATGCTGTGTGGGAATGGTGTTGAGGACTCCTCTCATATTTTCTTTTGGTGTCCTTTCACCTTACAGCTCTGGCACTCTTGGTGGAGTGTTTGGCAGGGTCCCTGTGTTCATGCCTCCTCCCTTGTGGATTTTTGGAATAGCTTGGGCAGACCTCCCTCAATGGCCTCTTTTTTACAGGATGCTTGGTAGGCTGGGCCTATTTTCTTATTGTGGCATGTTTGGCTAGAAAGGAATAGGAGGATTTTCAGAGGGGAACTTTTGCAGGTTCAGCAAGTGTGGTCCAAAGTTCTTGGGATGATTCAGGAGACTATTCAAGCCAAAGGGAAGGTGGAGTTGCCACTTGAGAAGAAGGATGCTGAGCTGGTGGTCAGGTTGGGTATCCAGGGGTTATCCCCTATTGCGTCCTGTTGCCAAAAAGGTAGGCGGGTGGGGCAGCGTGTCCAACGGCAAGGGAGATGGTAGCCTCCCCCTATGGGCACTTTGAAGGTTAATACTGATGGCTCTTCCAGGGGTAATCCTAGTCCTACTGGAGTTGGCAGGGTGGGTAGGGATTCTTCTGGTTATGTTGTTTTCCTCTTTTCCATACATAAGGGGACACAAACTATCAACCTTATGGAAGGATGGGCGATTCTTCTTGCCTTGGAGAGGGCCTACGAGAAGGGGTGGTGTAGGGTTATCTATGAATCTGACTCTCAAGTTCTGATTAATTTTCTCAATCAAGGGAGGACATCGGATGTGAATTGGCAGTTAGCTTTGATGGTGCAACAGATTTTGCAGATCGGTAATCTCATGGAAAGAGTGTTGTTTGTCCATATTCCACGTGAATGGAATAGGATTGCTGATTGTTTGGCCAAGTGGGCCTCAGAGCATCTAGAGGATTGGAAGATTGACGATTGGGCGCAGATCCCTTAGGAGCTTAGTCTGGATTTGGAGAGGGTTCTTGCTAAGACAGTGGGGGTGATGACTGATTTAGCTTCTGGGTCTCTTGGTGTTTGTTGTTCTTTTCGGACTTGTGCCCTTTGCTTGGTTGTAATGCTGGCTTTTGAATTTCAATAAAAAATTTTACCCCTCTTTTTAAAAAAATAACACCTTATGAAAATAAAATAATATAGTCTAAGATAGAGAAAAATAATCAACAATGCATAATGGAATCAAACATATAAACTGTATAAAATTAACTATTTTATTCTGATGGAATCATAACCACCAAACAAAAGCCATAAATCAACCAACATTGGTTTCAACAGTGGCCCAAATGGAGAAACCAACAAAAACATAGCCACAAAATGACAACCACAAAGGAAATAATATTGGTTTTAACAAATAATATAGTTTTTTCTCATCAATGCCTTAATGAAAATTGAAACAATATAGCCTTTTCAACAACACCTTATCGAAAATGAGACAATATAGCCCAAGCTAGACAATAACAATTGACAAAAACTACATAACCTTAACAATTTTATTATGTTCCAAACATAGCTAGAAAACGGAAGCCATAAAGAGAAACCCACAAAAATTCACAGTAACAAATCTATGCAAAACTATAGACACAAAATGCGAACCATAAATGAAACAATATTCATTTTTACAAACTATATTATGTTTTTTCAATAACAACTTATCAAAATTTGAAACAATCAAAAATACCTTACCGGAAATCAAACAATATAGCCTGCCAGAAACCATGAATCAGAAATGAAACAATATTGCAAATGGTTTTTTTGATATGTATCTCTTCCTTCTTGCTTCAAACACACCTCTTCCCGCTAGCTTTCTTGCACAAAATAGGAAAAAAAATTACACTTTTCTTTTTATTTTGCAACCATTTCCCCATGCAAAAAACACAAAATAACCTCCAACCACTTTCACAGAAGCTAGACAACACTTGATCAAACTTGCACCCTCACAAAATCTTACCCTCCTCACTCACGATTCTGATAGTAGGTATAGCAACATAACAAGACCCAATAATGCCTTATTGAAAATTTTGTAGGCATTCACTATGTTTCCTGAGGTTTTAAATGATAGGTGTTATTTAAACCATCACTAGTACATGGAAAGCATACAACAATTGATGTTGATGCAAACTAGCGTTTAATATTGACAACCTTCTCTATCCACGTGATAGGAAATCTGCCACCCTATTCCCAAGGTGCACCAACAACTGCCTCTGCCACCTTTTTCATGACTCCTAGAAGGCTTAAAAAATGGGAAGGCTGATGGATAACTAGGAGGGTGATGAAAATTCCAACCAAAGTTAATTTTAAATAAAAAAACATCTGTGACCTTTTTCATGACTACTATAAGGCTCAAAAACCGAGGAATCGGACAAAAATTTTGACTAAAGTTCACACGAATAACCTATCGGCTAATTACATAATGCTTGCATCTTCTTTTATTTTTATTTAATTATTTTTATTTTTACATTTATAATTTATATATTTGTATTTTTATTATATATTAATATATAATCTATATATGTATATATGTATACACACATACTTATATAGATATTTTATAAAAAAAATATATTTTTGAATGTATATTCTTTTTTTAATTTTTATTCTTATTTGCTCCAATAGGTGTTGGGTTCAACTCCATACTCTATCTCGCCCTAGATACCCAAGGTATGGGCTGCTGGACCACTGGATTGAGTCGTCGAGACACCCTTGCCATATAAAATAAATAAATAAATAAAAATCCACTTCAAATTAGTATTCCAAACATAATTTTTTCTGATTACAGACATCTCCATATAAGTCTCTTAGATGAAACGTATGTTTAGTACGAAAAAAGGTTACTAAAAGTCAGGGTACAAATCTGTTGATAACTTTAAAAAATTGTAAATTTTCCTGGAATGTCCTTAACTTATCCCTGATCATTCATTAAACGTGCAACATTAAACTGATCGATATGTATAGAAGTTGGACAATTAATTAAAACAACAGATTGGATCATTTAAAAATAGCACCTATTACTCTATAAAAGCCTACGGTGAAGAGCAACAACAACTAGATTGTAAATAGATAAATTTGTAGTATAAAGTATAACACAAGAAATTGAACACAAATTGTTGGAACAGGGGAGAGAAAAGATGAAAACAAAAAAAAAACTTAAGGAAATATTGAAACCATATAATTATCATATTCAAAAATTAAGATGCAGCTCATATATTAATATATTCAAGCACGATTACATTCAGAATGCTATCCTATAACAACTCTACGAAGCTGGACTCTGCTAGAGAGTGATTAGCCACAATGCATCTGCCTCTATTTATAGAGAGCTCAGGAATTCTCCAAAACCTATTACAATCACAAAACACATGCATGAAATTTGTTTGATGTCGGTGGCAGAAGAGTCTGGAATAGAGAGCAAGAAGGTTCTATATTAAATGCATAGTTGACAATCCTATTCGCTCGTTGGTAGAAATTATTGCCTACACAAATAATGTAAGAGAGTACAAATATCACATTCGCAGTACCTTACGAATTGTATGAGTTGAAATGGACGGTTAAGGTATTCTGCAGTCACACACATATTGTGAGGGAAATACAAGGTGGTTTATGGTGGCCATTATGACAGTATAAAGAACACATCAGATGAGGTTCTTGGATAGCATAATAAAACAAATAGTTGGTTTATTCTTTCCAGTTGCTAGTGGCTTGGGTCGAATTGGTAGTATTTTGTCTAAGATAATGGATTTTTTTTTAGTTGATGTATTATTTGGATATAGGTGGTATTGGAAAAGCGCATTATTTCCACCTATTTTTTGTGGCCTCACTTAAATGGATAAAAGAACCAAAAAGATTTTTCTATTGAGTTTAAATATTTTTCTATTCTATCTTTCGTCACGTTGCAGCTGTGAAGGCTATAAGTTTTTATTTCAATGAAATGTTAGGTTTTACTCTTGTGATTCTCCACCATTGCAACTTTGGCCTTTCATATTCCTTTTTTTGGAATGATCTATCTGAAGTGGATAATGTAATTGGCATTTTATTATTGTTGTGGTTATGATGTTGTAGTATGCAGTAGATGTATTCGAATAATTGAGATAATAAAAGAGATTTCACCTGTTTCAAAGTGGATGTTTCAAAGTGGATGTAGTCATATTGGTGAATTACTATAAATTTCTATCGTTTTCGTGTTTGTCAATTGTTTCTTTTCTAAATTTAATTTTTTGCAATTATATTTTTCATTTAATCTGCAATAAGTTCTACAACAAGCTTTTCATTTTTCATCTTTTGTAAATATTCATGGGCCAAATTATCTTCTCATCCATGCATGGAAGTGGTTTAAAATATTAGTAAGAAGATTAAAATTGATTTATGGGATTCTATAGGTTCTACATATTGTTGTAAATGTGTGATTTTGTTATATATAAATAAAAATTTGTACTTTTCTGAATATAAAATTGTATTTTGGTGGAATATAGATGCATTTTGTTTAATGTTATTGTAGCAGCATAGTTTGTTTGTCTGATTTTATTTGATGTATTAAATTTACCTTGAGACAATGGGAACAATGTGGAGTTGCTTTTGAGTAATCTTGTTTTTATGTGTTAGTGGAAAATCTAACATTTATCTCAAGTATAGATAGTTTAAGAGTGAACAATCTAATTGTTTTGTTTTGGGAGGTGAGATTAAATAAAATAGTGAACATTTTTATGGAATTTGTGATAAAAGATAAGAAATTGATAATGGTGTAGAAATTTGGTATGGATAATTAGATCTTCCCTACATCCAATAGTTATGTTAGTTTGATGCACTTTTATTATAGATTTCGGTTCTATAGACGCTTTAGTCTTTTATTCATCCGTTTATAACAATGGTGTCAAACATATAGATATAACCAAACACTTTTGTTACTTTCATTCCTTTAGTTATCAATGTCCAAAAGCTCCTTTCAATTATATATTTTTTTATAATAATCAATATCTATATTATAATCTATATATTTCTCTTTATTCTAATTTACTATCATGTACCATAAAATGACCTAGAGAAAATGATGTATCTAATATCAATAAGTGAATAAAATTCAACCAAGGCTAATATGTTTATAATATTATTTCTTTATTTCAATATAAAGGAAATGAAAATTATTTTAATTTTTATAAATTATGTATATTTTTAAATACCTTGAGCAATAAAATGAATGAATTTATTATTCAAAGAATGAATGATACTATTTTTTTTTTAAATGACTGTTATAATTAAATATTTTAAATAACAATGTCTAATTATACTAATATTATATAATATAATATATGCATTATGTAAAATATTGATCAATATGAAATATTCTTATTATTGAATCCAAACAAATAAAAAAATAAATAGTTGTATTAAACACACACAATATTATAAATCATAGTTAATCATATTTAATATTTACAGGCTAAGTAACAAAGTGACTAATTTCATTTTGGCCTTGGGATCAGTCGAATAGAGGGTTTATTCATATTGCAAATACGATATCTGTTGATCTTAAAGCTGAGACAATAGAGGAGATAGATGAGATTGTTTCTATGCTCTCTGCTTGTGGGGTGATCTATAGGTTTAGGGTCTTTTGGCCTAGCCTCCCTCAGCTACACTCCTAGATTTCCAATGAATGAGAACTATTAATTTCTGGTAAAGTTCATATTTTCCCCATGGCTAAGGGGTTTTTTGTTGCTATGTTTGAAAATGCTCAAGATAGAAATAAAATTCCATGTGATAATTTTTTTAGCTGGGAGGACAAATTTTTGTTGATGATTAAGCCTTGGCATTCTAAATTCAATCCTACCTTTGAAACTTTTGATAATATTCCAATTTGGGTTTGGCTGCCAAATCTCCCCAGGTCCATTTATGGAATGACCCTCTCTTGGAAGAAGTGGGTGAAGCCCTTGGTGATTTTTTGCTGACCATGGATGATGAATCCTCTGATATTCTTTATTCCACCTTTCCTCGCATATTGGTTGAAATGGATATTTCAAAAGGATTGCCTGCTAAGATTTTACTTAAATCTCCTAAGGGATCTTGGGTCCAATCTTTAGACTATGAAGGGATTCTCGTCCATTGCAGAAAATGTTTTAAAATAGGTCATGATGTTGCTCAATGCGGTTAAGAGAAGCAAAAAATGATGGCTACATGGTGGAGTGGTGCCTCTCTACAACATTATATGGTAGAGAAGAAAACTAAACAACATAAGAGTTTTTTTGATGTGGTTGTGTCGGAACCATAGGGTCTTGGGGCATCCCCTCCGGATGTCTCAAATGGTGGGGCTATTAATGTTGTAAAAACTCATCTTGTTGAAACCTCTAAAGGGCGTGAGATTGGGTCTCAAGCAGTCTCTTCTGGTGATAGTGCTCTATCTATCATTTATGTTGGATCTCCTATTATGTCTTTGCCTGCAAGGAAGAATAATGTTGAAATCATTGAGATCGTGGCTGTTGGCTTTCATCTTTAGGAAAAAAGTGTGTTGGCTTTGTAGGATAAAGTAGCACAAGTGCAAGAAGTTTGGATTACTATTATGGGCAAGAAAGAAAAATTTTCTAGGCCTTCTTTCGATATGGCTCTCTGCTCAAATAAGAGAAGCTCTAAATGTAAATCTTGATGGGTCTCGCTTGGGGTCTAGTTTTTTGGCTAGCTGCAAGCTATCCTTTCTTGCAGCTTTATTTTTGGTTTGTAAAGGGTTTTGGGTCTCGTCAAAACATGTTTTTTCCTTAATCAAAAACAAAGTTACTAATCTATCCAAAAAAAATTAAACTATGATAATATGATTATCTCTATACAAAAATTTGAACTAAAAATGGTAAATTGAATATAAGCATGATCATGATAAATTAACTATGAAAATTTATATAAGATATGCATGCTAGAGATACTTGTGTACAACCAAGAGGAAATATGCCCCCAAATAAAATAATCTTACCCCCAAAGTGATAAGAGTAGGTGAAAATAATGGAAGAACATAAGATAGCATATGTGGTAAGAATTGGAAATAAACTTATGTCAAAATAAATGAAAATATGTCATCTAAAGTTTTACCCACTTTGAGGTTGTCCTCTTCTATATTATCATAAACAAGTGAAGTACAACCCACAAATATCTCTTTATGAATAAGTATACATGAAATAGTAATGACATTTTTTATTTTGTTTTTGGAGAACTCACATTTAATTTCTTTTGAGATGTATTTTTATAATATTCAACTCACTTTAATTCTCATTTTATATCTTTATAAAATTATATTGCCATATATAAAATTGATCTATTCATGGGTACTTATATGATTATCTTATTTTTCTAGATAAAGATGCTATGATGCCCATATGACCTTTAGTTGTCTTCTCACTATCACTAGAAGAATCCTCCCTATTTTATGATAAAGTGATAAAGTTATTTGTGACACATAACCACCAATATCTTCAACTTGTATCACATACTTCTCAATAAGATCATGAGTTTTATGATTGAGAGTCACACATCTAAGTACCTGTAGTATGTCCATATACCCAATGATAGTCACAAAAGTAAATAATATAATATCATTTGGCATAGAGATGTATTATGATGTTTGATGAGAGGAAACTTGATTAACAGTTCTTACAAAAGTATTTTGATATCACATGTGGATGATCTCCTAATATAGTGAATTGCTTTTGTTTCCTTGCTTATGCTTGAATGGTGTCAACATGATCAATAATATTAATATAATGTATAAACTTTTCACTATATCATTTCTTATATTAGATGATAAGATAATTATGTAGATGATGCAAAGACATCTTTAGTGGTGCACATTGATAAAAGAAAATATGCACATGTGTTGTGTAGTTCATGTCACTTCTTCCATTTATGTTGCATATGTATTTCGTTTGTTTTTTTCCTTATGGATAAAGGATAATGTAAATAATGGACTTCCTTGTAACCACTCTCATCATGTTGACCAAAAGCATAGTTTTTTTCTCTAAGGTCTATTTATTGACCTTCTTATTCAGCCATGTGTGGATTCCAAATCGGCATAATGTTAGTCTTTGACAAGCATTATTATTGAAGTCAAATAAAACATAACAAATCTAGTATCCCAAAGCGGGAAAAGTCAGGTTTTGAATCTTCAAACAGTGTAGAGGGTGGAGGCTCGAGGGAATCTCAGGAGAATGCGGAGACCTCTTCGGGTTCAGAAAAAGGTAAGTCAGGTTCTGATGAGAAGGACGTCCACGAAAAAGTCCAGGTGGATCCAGGTGGAAAGGATGGGACTTCAGTTCCCAAAGTTGTCGTGGATATGTCAGTCCAGGGGGATGAAAAAGGTAAGTCGTGGACTTCGTTGTTTGGCTTTAAACCAAATGAAAAATCTTCTTTTCCTCTTGTCGTATCCTTTCTGATCCGGGGTCTGGAAAGTTTTCTATCTCTATGTCGGATGAAATCATAAACCATAATATTGCTAGGATGGAGAATGTTTTGGTTGGAAAATTTTTGGGTCCTAGACCTAATATTGAAGTGGTAAGGGAGTTTGTTAAGAATAAATGGAAAACCAGTGGTTTGGTTATGGTAGCGGCGCTCCCAAGGGGTTTTTTTGCTTTTCAGTTCACCTGTAAAGAGGATTCTAGGGCTGTTCATAGTGGTGGTCCTTGGATTATTGAAAAGTCTTCCTTGGCCCTGAAGAAATGGTCTTCTAGGGTAGATCTATCTGATTCAATCTTTGAAATGGTGCCAGTTTGGGCCAAATTGCCTGGTCTCCCCTTGGAGTATTGGAAAACGGATATCTTCAATGGGATTGCTAGCTCTTTCGAAGAACTTCTATCCATTGACCCAATGACCGCGGCAAGAAAGCATTTGGTCTTTGCTAGAATCTGTGTTGGGGTTTCTCAAAATGTTGATCTTCCCTCTTCGATTGACATTCAATCTAAGTTAGGGGTGTGGAAGAAAGATATTGAATTCAAAACAACACCCTTTGTTTGTTTCAAATGTCAAAAATCTGGGCATTGGGCAAAGAAATGCCCGCTAAATAATAAAAGTGAAAAGGAGAAGGCTGCCAATCCTAAGAATGTTTGGAAAAAAAAATCAGAGGAGGTGAAGCATGCGCCTAATCCAAATGTGAAGGAGATTCCTGAAAGAAACACCTTTCAACAAGATCTGAAGGAGACCCATAAATGCGTGAACAAGGATGCTTGCCCTAAATCAGAAGGTACCTGTTCTCGGGTTCCTAAGGATCCTAAATATTTGTTCTCTCCTCTGGAGGTAAGAAAGGATGGCTTTCCTTCTGAGGAGGGAGCCCGAGAATCTCTGCAGAAGGTTGTAACTAGAAATGTAGATACGGGTTTTGCTTCGTCCTCACCTCTGCTGTCGGCTAGATGCTTGAATGTTCCTGGGCTGGAGGAAATACCCATTATGGGTTTGTCTCTGGCGATAGGAATTCCTGCCCCTTTTCATTCTCCTTATGATAACCCTTGCTCTAAGGGGGTTCAGGTTCAGGAGATTGCCAATTTGGAAGTAGTGAAGGATACTTATGAGAACCAAAGCATGAATATGAAAACACCTAATCTCAATACTTCAGAAACCAAGAATGGTTTGATGGATACCCTCCCTTGGGACTAGAGGTTGTTATCTGAGAAGGATGGGGATTTAGGTAGAGAGCTAGAAATCCAAGATGAAACTGAGTGGGAGGAGGTTATCTCACATTCAAAGTCCAAAAAAGAAAAAAAGAAGTTGAAGGAAACTTCAAGTGGTGTGGTCACCAGAACTAGAGCCAAGGCCGATTGTGGGATTTCCAAGCCTTACTTGCGAAGAAAATCTGAAAAATGGCAAAGGGAGCAAGGTAGCCTCCAGGATATTGCGGATGGTATCCAAATGACCATCCCGGAGATACTTCAATCCCTAGGTAAGAAATGAAAATTATGTCTTGGAATATAAGAGGGCTAAATAGCCATCATAAAAAGGATGTTTTGCAAAATTTTGTTAGGGACCACAAACCCGATATTCTTCTTATTCAAGAAACTAAAATGCCTAAAGATAAAGTAGAAAATCTTAAAAAATTTCAGAATTGTGGGGCTCATGGAAATAGTTCTGCGGGTTCTTCGGGGGGAATAGTTACTTTTTGGAATAAGATGTTTATTAAAGGTGACCCCTTAATGGAGAATGGTAATGTAGTGGCCACCAGATTCACCCACATAAGAGACAATTTTTGCTGGATTCAATCCAATATATATGCCCTGAATTGCAAGAAAGCTAGAAATTCCTTCTGGTTAGAGTTATCTGGTTTTCGAAGATGTTTTGTCAATGAACATTGGCTGGTCATGGGTGATTTCAACACACCCCTCCTGAACGTTGAGAAATTTGGGGGTTCTCAAATCAATTGGGAAAGTAAATCTGGCCTATCCGACTTCATAAACAATAATGCCTTGATTTACTTAGACCTTCAAGGGGCTTTTTATACCTGGACTAATAGGAGATTAGGGCCTAATTTGATCCAAGTGAGGCTTGATAGGGCCCTTATTTCTGGTCAATGGTTTATAGACTATTTTTGTGCTTTGAGAGCCTTGTCATGGGTTGGATCTAATCATTTTCCCATTTGTCTTTTAGCGGACCCTACTAAGGTGAAAAAGAACTTCCCTTTTAGATTTGAAAAATTCTGGCTTTCTCATCCTCAAATTTATGAGGAAATTTGCAGCTGGTGGAATATAGATATTTCTAGCACAACAATGTTCAGGATTGCTAAAAAATTAAAGTGAAAACTAATGTGCAAAGGTGGAAAAAGGATGCTTTTGGGAATATTTTTGGCACTAAAACAGAAATTCAGGGAAAATTCAGGAGATTTAAGTTAAAATCCAGAAATGGGGATACATTGAAAATTACAGAGAAAAGGAAAATGAACTCCTCATTCATTTGCATGACATCATTGCTAAAGAGGAAGTGTTTTGGCGACAAATATCTAGGGTGTCTTGGTTGACTGAGGGAGATAGGAATTCTAGATTCTTTCATCTGTCTACCTCGAAACATAGGGCTGCTAACAAAATCACTCATATTGTTTCTAATGGGACTAGATTTGAGGAGGAAGATGATATCAGGGAACAAGCTATCCTTTTCTTTAGCAATCGTCTTTCCTGTAATGGAGAGATTGTTTTTGAAGCTCAAGATTCTTTGATTGATGCTATACCTCAAGTGATTGGTCATAATGAAAATTCCTTAATCACTGCTATTCCATCCAAAGATGAAATAAGGAAAGTTGTCTTCTCTTTTGATGGCAACAAAGCTCCTGGACCTGATGGTTTTCCTTTATTCTTTTTCCAAGTGTTTTGGGAAATTGTTGAGTTGGATGTGGTGAATGCTGTCAAGGAATTCTTTGGATCAAGATGTCTGTTGAAAGAATTGAATGCTAATTTTGTGGTCCTTATTCCTAAAAAACTTGGGGCTTCAGAGTTTCAAGCTTTTCTGCCAATCAGCCTATGTAATTCTATTTACAAAATTATTTCGAAGGTGTTAACTTCAAGAATGCTCTCTGTGCTTCCCCAAATTATTGCTCCGCAGTAGAATGGTTTTGTGCTAGGTAGGTACATTATGGACTTTGTTGTTACTGTTCATGAGAACTTACATTCGCTAATGGTTTAAAAAACTGAAGGGTTTATTCTTAAACTGGACATTTCCAAAGCCTATGATCGGGTTGATTGGGATTTCTTGTTTAAAATTCTGGACAAGTTTTGTTTTAATAACAAAGTCATTCAGTTGGTGAACCAGCTTGTTTCGACTGTTACTTCTACTGTCATTGTGAATGGATCACCATCAAGGTTTTTCCAGACCTCTAGAGGCCTCAGATAGGGAGACCCTATTTCTCCTATTCTGTTTACTATCTTGGCTGAGAGTTTAGGGAGAAATATTAAAAATCTTATTGATCAAAGATCCCTTGTCGGCTTAAGACATTCTTCTTCTCTTCTTACCTGTTCTCACCAGCAATTTGTTGATGAAACCATTCTTATGGGAAGATCTACTGTGCCTGAAGCTAAGACTTTTAAAAAAATTCTGAATCTTTATGAATCTACTTCTGGGCAAGTTGTCAACAGGGCTAAGAGTTCAATTTTTTTCATCAATACTCCAGAATATAAACAAGTCAAACTTGTTCGAATTCTTGGATGCTGTATTGAGTCTCTTCCGTCAACCTATCTTGGCTTACCTCTTTGTTCTAAACCTTCAGACTCATTATGAATTTCTTTGGTTGAAAAATTCAATAAGAAGCTATCGGGGTGGAAAGGAGCTCTTCTTAGTCAAGCTGGAAAAATCCAGCTCCTTAAGGCTTCTCTGCAAAATCTTCCTACTTATGCTCTTAGTATATTTAAAATTCCTGCCAAATATGCTGAAGCCATTGAAAAAATTCAAAAAAGGTTTCTGTGGTTCGGAGTGGAGGACAAGAAGAGATTGCCACTTGTTGGTTGGGATCTGGTCTGTAGACCCAAATCTAGGGGGGGCCTAGGTTTAAGGAAAATTAAAGTTTTGAATATGTCCCTTCTTGCTAAACAGCTTTGGAGAACCCTTACTTTAAATGGAGAATGGCGTGATACCTTAAAAGTTAAATATTTTAATAACTATGAGTCTTTAAATGAAATTTTAAACTCTTCTTCTTTACCTCATGGATCTGTCTATTGGAATGATATGGGTAGAGGAAAAAATTTAATGGAAATGGGAATTGGATGGCTGATTGGAAATGGAAATTATGTTAGGTTTTGGGAAGACAGGTGGCTTTTGAAAGATCCTTTAATAAGAATAGAGAAATTTAGTAAATGGATGAATGATTGTAAAAAGGAATTTGGAGTCTTGGTTAAAGATTACTGGAGGAATGGAGATTGGGTTGATTTGAAGACTATCAGTCAGGATCTTGGCCCTATTCAGTCGGCTTTCAAAGCCCTTAGACCAGCTCAACACCAAGTGGAGGATCTTGCTGTTTGGTTAGACAACCCGTCTGGTATTTTTAAAGTTGCCTCTGCCACTTCTATGTTGGTTAGTCCGATGGAGCCTCCTCCCTTCTAGGCTAAGGCTTGGATTAATCACCTGACTCCGAAAATCAATATTTTCTACTAGATAATGCTACAGAATAAGATTCTCACTTTGGACAATCTTGGTAAAAGAGGAATTCAATTACCAAATAGATGTTATATGTGTAGGAATGAAGCCGAGACTGTTAATCATCTTTTTCTTCATTTCCCTTTTGTGTCAAATATTTGGGATAAATTTATGGGGCTTCTTGATGTGGTGTGGATTTTCCTTGCTTCTATCGAAGATTTCTTCATTCAATGGAAAGCTCCCTCAAAAAATCCTTTTGTGAGAAACCTATGGTCTTTTATTTTACCTTTTGTGTCTTGGAATATTTGGAAGGAAAGGAACAATAGAGTGTTTAGGGATAAAGAGATTTTGGAAGGGGACTTGTATGCTAAAATTGTAAGGGCTATAAAGGAAAATTTATCTTTAATTCCTGGAAAAATGTTTGAGAAAGCTTTCTAGTCTCCTTTTGATATTGCTATGGCCGAAAAGTGGAATTCAAAATTAATTGGATCAAATGTCCTCAAACATGGTGTTTGTGGGAGAGAGAATGCTAATTGGTCTATGCCGCCTTTGGGCTAGTTGAAAGCCAATTTTGATGGTGCAACCAAAGGTAACCTTGGGAAAGCTGGCAGTGGGGCTTTTACTGTGGCTTTTGCTATGGATATTGGAAATCAAACTAATCATGTTGCAGAAGCTGTTGGGGCTTTTCATGTGGTTAGCCTAGCCCTCAAGATCAACACGAAATATCTTTGGTTGGAGGGCGATTCTTTGAATATAATAAATTGTATTCTTGGGCTTACCCCCCCTCGTGGACCATCAAAAAATGGATCGAAGACACGAAATCATTATTAAGTAAATTTGATAAAGTGAAAGTGTCCCACGCCTATAGAGAAGCCAATAAGGTGGCAGATTTCTTCACCAATGAAGGGGTAAAGAAGGGTGGGGAAAACACGTGGAGGAAGAATGACAACCTCCATCCTGAAGTGAAAGCGCTAATTTATTATGATTCAGTGCATGGGAGAGAAGGCAATCTTCGTCATGATGAAATGGATAAAGATCAGGTACATCGATTTTATTAGATTTGATGGGACTGATGTCATTTTCTTTTTTAAGAAGAGTCTGCGGCACGTTTTCTGGGTGTTCGACAGAAAATACCTAAACAGGACCTAGAGCAACTGTTCAGTTTTGTTTTACAGTGGGCTATATATGGGCGGTGAAAGAAAACATGTGGAGCCAAGCAATTTCCAAGAGCACAGAAAGAACGCTAAAGCATGGGAAAGAATTGAAAAGGGAGGTTTAATCCCATATATGGAAAAGCTCCATGGCACGGACGAGGGGATGCTGGGCTATTTTGTTAAAAACTAGAAAAATGGTGAGATTATGTTGTTTGGCGGGAATGTTAAGCTGAGTGAGGATTTAATTGGGGAGATAATAGGTCTTTCAACTGAGGGAGTTAAATTCTACCGTGACTGACGATTATCTGATGAAGCGGTCATTAAATTTCCCAAAAAAGATAAGGAGAAAGCAAAGATGGTTAAGGTTGCTAATAACTACTTTGATGTGGAGTCCATCAAATCTATCTAGAGGAAATTTTTAAGAGTTATCATGGAATATATCATGGTTGACGGGCGCTTTACCAGAGTTTATGGTTACCACTTTGCCATTTTGAACCATTTCCGTCACAAGGTTCGTATATCTCTGCCTTTTTATTTATTTTCTTCTTTGAAGAATTGCCTCAATGATGTGGAAAGGAACCCTAGGACGAATGCTATTATTCACCCTGGTCTTGTTAGGCTCATTTTTGAGCATTTTCAAAATTTACCTGCTCTGCCTAAAATTGTTGAAATTGAAGAGCTGGATGATGAGGAGACAGAAAGTAGTAGGGAGATCGAACCTCGGGCCCCCCTGCTTGTGTTCTTGTTGGTCATGATACCACTGCTCCCCAGTCCTTGTCTTGTCGGATAACCCTTAAGGATTCTGCCCCTATGTCTTGTCCTAAAGTGCAACCTCTGCATGAGTGCGCTAGTCTGGGTTTTGCTTCTCCGCCCTGTCTTAATCCCCAACCGTCTCCTGGTTGCCCTACTCTGGGTTTGTCCCCTGGTTTTAAAGGTAACCCTATTATGAAACTTGTTTCGTATTCTGGGAATTCTATGGAAATCCTCTCTGATAAGCCCATGGTCAGTAAGGAGTCGGCCCCTAGTGCCCCTGCTTCTGGTAAATTTGGGAATGATCATTCTGAGTCCCCTATTCAGGATGAAATTAATTCGGCCCTAAATAAGCTTAAGCCTGAGGATTTGGTTAGTATAGCAAAAAAAAGTATGGATGGCCTGTTCACCGTTCTCAAATGGACCCAGAAAGAAGTTTGTGATCTGAAAGGCCATGTTATTGATCTCAACAACAAGGTCACGGATTTGGAACAGAAGATCAGCTAGAATTGTAGAGATAATGATGAATAGGAAACTCCATTACCGAGGAAAAGACAACAATTAAAGGAGGATAGATTGGCTAGTATCGAGTGCAGCATGTCCAAGATTGGACAAAACATTAGGTCCACTGTTGCAAACAATCACAAAATTGCTAGGCATAATACCATCATCATTAATGCGATGGTGGAAAAGCTTGAAAAAAACCAAAAGGGCTCGCTGGTCGTGGATTTGGATGCGGAAAAGGGAGGCAACAAATTGGCTGGTGAAGGGATCTCTACTCGTACCAGGGCTAACATTAAGAGGAAGACCCTGAATTTTTTACATACGGCTCAAATTCTTAAGCAATAGTTACAGGACATGAAGGATGTTGAAAAGGAAGCTGAGGAGTTACTAAACACATTGGAGTAACGTGGTGTTTTTGGTTGCTGGTTTTTCTTGGGCAGTCCTTTTTTTGGGCCCTGCTATCTCTTGGTGTTGTCGTTTCCTTTTTGGGATAGCTGTCTGGTTGTTTGTACTTTTTCTGTTTATCTTTTGGTGTTTAAACTCTATGGTTTCAGGTCCCTGTAAAACCTATTTTTTCCTTTTCAAAAACAAATCTAGTATCCCTATGAAATATTGCATCATATTAGATATGCTAAATGAGAAATTAAAACAACAAGAAAAGCTAAATAGGCATATAAACAATAGGAATTCAAATTTATCTCATAGTGGATCAGTGCTTCTATGGAAAGAAGCCCTTTCCCGATCCTTTGCTAAGCTCCATGATATGAAAATGATATGAAAATTCTATGAAGATGGAGTAGACAAAATCAGTTCTCAATTGAAGAGAGTGACTTTTCATAAGCTTTGTGGATCAAGTTGTGGAGTTGTGGAGGATTAAACCAATGGAGTTGATCCTTATTTATAGAATAGAATGATAGAAGAATGTCAAGCATGGAGGATGTGGGACTAAAAACAAGCCAATGAAAAGAGGCCACTTGTCACATTATGATAGGTTGAGGAATATGCAAGTTTTGGCCAATGTGCCAAAGAGGGGGAGATTCAAATTTAAAATTGTGAATTAATTGCTAAGTTTTACTTGTGCAAAGAACATGTAAGAGCTCATAAATGCCTTGTTGGATGTACATGTCAACTTGTTTTTGAATTCAAATTTGAGGAAATATTTCTCAAAGATGCCATGTTGATGGAAAATGCTGAATTTGTAAAAGAATAAAAATGCTTTATTGGTGCAAGTGGGAAAATCTAGAGGATGTGATGGGTGGTTAGGTTAGTTTAATCAGGATTAGATTAGGTTAGATGATAATTAGGGGATTTTGACCCACTTGAGTTAAATATTTTGATTTATTTGAATCAAAAGGGGATGGAATATGCATTTGGATTTCAATTAAATGAAGTCTTGATTTATTTAATCAAAGAGGGAATGATAGGCTTAAATTAAATAAAGTTAATTTATTCAATTTAAGTGGATAATCCTTAAAGATTAAATGAACCTGATTTTCCTAATGAATGGATTTAATGAACTTGATTTATTTTATGAGTAGATGAATGTGAACTTGGTGCATAATGCTAATTTCACGTGTCTACATTGTTACCCTCTTTGAAGCAATGTACTTGCTGTGTTGGTTCAAAGAATAAATTTGCCGCGAACAAAATTCAAAAAATTTATGATTTTTTTGGATGCCTAAGCAGAAAGAAGTACACTAATACATTGCCCCCTCAAGAGATTGAGTGAAAAGATTCTATTTAAGGGTCGATCTCATAATAAAGAGGTTCAACATGGATGGTTATGGATGATGATGCAAATGAGATGGTTTTAAGATGCTTAGAATAACAAATCTATATTATCTTAAACAACTTAAATGATGATAAAATGCATGTGATATGGATGATGCCTATATGATTATGTAATGGATGTTTTATGCAAATGTATGATTTATGAGATGCTTAGACTAATAGATCTATATTATGATGATGACTATGTATATGATATGATATGCCGAATTTTGATGGTTTGTGGATGTATGATGTATGCAGGATGGATGCAGGATGGATGTATGATGGATGCATTGGTGATGATGATAAACTACTCATGACGTGATGTTAGTGCGGAAAAGAAATAGATTAGGAATGATATGATGACAAGAGGATCCAACAAGTCCATGATCTGACGAGACTTTATTATAGATGATAATGATTTTCTTATCAAGGATTGGGATTTTAAAAGGGCTACTTACCTTATGTTTGATAATACACGTAGATACGATGCATCAAATTATAAAGAAGGTCAGGATGGCATTGTACCTAGTGCGATGGACTTTGACTCAAAAAAAAGATAGGAGTATTCTTGTTCACACTTGACATACAGAAACCTTGCTAGGACATACCTAAAAAAGCAAGTATTTGACAAGTTATTTTACAATAACATCCAACAAGCACAACAAACAAAAGGATAATGATCATTGCCCCATTCCTATCTCTCTAAATCCTTCATTCGGATATCATCGAGAGGTCCTTCGAATGAGCGCAATAAGATTAATCAAAAGAAAAGATCAAGTACACAAACAAGTCAATGTTCTTCATACCTCTAGCCAAAGGGATTTGTTTTGATAGGATAAGAATCCAAAGTGATATCCAAAATGATGTCTATTGTCAGAATGATATATCCTAGGACATGCATTGTATAGGATGATGATGGTTTGATAAGTTGATTGATAGGCTATTGATATAAGGTTGATTGACATGTTTGAAAATGATCAAGAGTTTGATTTTGTTTTAAAGATTTGTTGTTTGCTTTTGATTTTATGATGGAGGCTTGCTTTTGCTAATTGTTGTGGTTGTTTTTGTTTGTGTTGCCAAAGGATGAAGATGATGATCAGTTTATTATGGACGATTGATTATTTCGAGTGAAAGAAGGATGAGATGGATGGGTTTTTTACAATATTTGGATGTTTTTGATGGTTTGGAATGTTTTGAGGCTATTTTTGGTATTTTCAAGATTTTTCAAATGTTTTGATTTTTTATTTTTTGAATGTTTTGGATTTTTTTGATTTTTTAATGTTTTTGGATTTTGTGTCTCAGGGGCTGATCAAAGAGCCTTGCCTATGATTAAGCTCAGAGACGATGTAGTTCAGATTCTATGTTTTGAAGTTTTTTTTTACTTTTTGAGTGTTTTTGGATTTTTTGATGTGTTTTGGATGTTTTTAGACTTTTCACACAATTTTGACAACTTGGATATGGATATGTGTGATGATATCAGTGCTCTATTTGTGGATTTTATTCAAAAAAAATCTAAGGTTGATTGATCAAGTCGATGGATTGATAATGATGATAACATTGTTGAGGATACACAACAATGCAAGGATTTGATTGATCAGGATTGATGATGATACCATTGTTGAGGATGCATAACAATGCAAGGATAGTGTTAAGCAACACAAGGATTGGGATGGATATCCCAATGTGATGATAGATTGATTATGATAACATTGTTGAGGATACACAACAATGCAAGGATTTGATTGATCAGGATTGATGAAGCCTGGCTTGGAACAAAAGATGTTTGGATGATTTGATGTGATGTTTGAAGTGCAACTTAGATGTGACTGATAATGAATGTTTGAATTGATGTTCGATGAAGGATAAATCCTAATAAGGAACATCTTCTTATCAAAATATGCCATGGGCTAGTGATTTGGATTCTTACTCACAAGTGGTGGAGCAATTTTATTTCACATTTTTCAGTGTTCAGATCACCACATAAGTTGGAGGATATCGATCAATATTTAAGCAAGATGTACATATCCGCCCCTAGTGTCTAGCAATGTATGGAATGCAATGGGTGGATGTTTGGATAATTGTATGGATGGATGGATATGACAAGCATGCAAATGATGCCAAGGATTATCTTGTGATAAGATACAATGTTCAGATAAAGAATGCTCATTTGGATAATGTTTTATGGCTCAGATAATGCTGCATAAGATAAGATCAATTAAAATGTCCCATGTCAAGATGTTTATCATAATCAAGCGTAAAGTGTGCCCCAAACTTTCATCAAGATCAAGATAACTTGGATGATGGATGCGAATGGATGAAAATGGATTGGATCAATGGTTTATGGATGAATGGATTTATTATGGATAAGATGGATGGAATGTTGGATTTATTACGGATGGGATGAGATGGTTTCACCTAAAGTGGCACACGTAGATGCTCAATTCTGCAAATGACACCTGTTTTCTAGGTTTTCATCATGGTCTTGCCCAAAGCACTGCCCATGCAGTTTTCACTAGAGGACGATTTGTTTTTCTTTATTGTTTTCAATCCTTTTTATGATTTTTTTGTATTTTTTGAAAGATTCATGCTAACCCACCTAGTGGTGTTGATGTTAATGCTTTTGTCATAATGTGCCATCAGTATCCTTCTTGAGGAAGTTTCTTTGCTAAGATACATGCACTTGAATGCAACTTTTGGGATTCCTAATTTTATTTGTCGATACCAAAGTTAACTTTACCTCTGTGCGCACATCGTGATAGAGTGCCTTAAGAATCCTTATGATGAAGGGTCATTGCCAATACATGGTCAATTTGAGAATTGGATATCATGCGTGGAGATGTGGATGGAGTGTGTTTAGGGATAAGAGATGGATTGCTTGACAGTTTGGAACCTTTGACTCTCCAAACTTGGGAAGATGAGCAATGATGTGTGGATATGAAAGTGTGCATGGAATTAGAACCAACCGCTTGATACACTTTGTACGTCACTTGAAAAGCTTACGTTTTCTTTTGTGGACATCTTTGATGGATACTTTTCCCTTTTTTATTTTTCCCCATAGTTTCTTTGATTGATGGAGTTTGATAGGGATGATCTTTCTTTGTATTCTTTGGTATCCATTTGTATTTGATTTATCCTTTATGCTTCTCAGCTTCTTTATCTTTGATAACTTTATTTGTGCTTTGATTCACATCCTTCATTTGATGTTGGTCCCAATTTTTGGATGGGGTGATGGGTGGATGAAGATTCATGAAGTGGCTGGTTGTAGTATTGACACTAGTTTCGTCATAAGGATTCTTCGTGCTTCCTATGTTGACGTTTTCTTGAGACGAAGTTTCCCCCAGTATTGTGGAAGTAGTACCTTCATGCTTTGATTTTGCTTGTTCTGAGAGCTCCTGTTTAGAATGGATTCTTTGATAAATGACCACTATAGATGATGTTATTTCAATTTGCTGCTATACTAACTCTGAAATATCTTGTTCTATTTGACCTACTTCCTTGAGTGGATAATGTTGGATATCTTCATACATGATGTCTTTAGTCTGGATTTTGGATATATCTAATCTTGATGTTGACAACTCTGTTTGGTTGTAGGAATCAATAATCTGCTCCTTTTGTGTCATAATGTCAGGAGTAAAGGGATCTTGTTCTGAATGAAGATCATCTACGTGTCCATCCATAGAAAGCCTCTCATGGGTAGATGGAGGAGCATGTGCTATGTGGATGTGATCATTATTTATGACATCCTGTATAGATATGAGAGTGTCCATTAAATCATTATAGTATCTTGGAGATACAAATTTTTGATCTTGAATAATTTTGGAATCACCTTTGACATGCTTTGGATCAAGTTCTTGACATGGGTTAGTTTCAAAGAATGGATTGCTTACAAATGGTTCTTGGATGTCATCATTAGACATGGCAAATGGTTCAATATCCTCAAGTGTTGAGTTCAAGGTTCCTTCAATATCTATAACCATGAGGTCAAAGGGTGTCAACATGTCTTCAAAAGGACAATTGCTAGAGCTTGGTGAAATATTTTGATCATGCTTTGGAATAAATTCTAGAGATATGTCCTCTAACTCATAAGGCAATGTAGAGACATTTTCAATATGATCATTGGTCAATGGATTGTGGATTATGTCAATAGGATCAAATAATCCTAACACTCCTCGAAATAGATCACTAAAAATTGGCTCTTGATGTATGGTGAGTTGATCATTGGATGGGGTAGATACATCCTCAATGTGCTCCTTAATTGAGAGATCTTGAACATTGTTTTCAACAATTGTGGCAAAGATATTGTGAATGTTTTCAACCATAGGTCAACTGATGTCATTTCTTGAATTGGATCATTGTCGAGTATTGTTGGTGGATTTTGATCATGATTGAAAAGTGATTCTTGACCTATGTTGATTTGATTATTGGATGAAGTAGACACAACTTCAAGGTGCTCATTGATGGATAGATCTTGATCATTGCTTCCAATAATTGTGCTGGGGAGATTGTCAATGCTATTACCAGTGGTTGAATGTTCATTGTTATCCCCAATAGTTATCATTTTTCATGTTTGTGCTTGTGTTTGTTGGGTAGCTTGAGAGGCTTGTTGCACTTGTTGAGCTTGTGTTTCTTATTGTGTGGCTAGATATTGTTGGATGGCCTTTTGGTAGGCCTTGTGAGCTTTTAGCGCAATGTTATATTGTCTTGCTGTGTTTGGTTTTGGTGGTATTGGTGGTGGATTTAGAATTGTGTTGGATGTAGTGACAAGTGATTGATATACGCTCGGAGCAATCATGGTAGTGAGGGGTTGGGGTGATAGTGATGGTTGGAATGATCAAAATGATAGATCCTTGGGAGGCCATATTTTTATTTGTTAGGATTGACATTGTTGTTTGATTGGATACCATCTGTTGGTGCGATGTCGAGGTATATTCAAAGGATTTTATGTGATGGCTTGATTGGTGTTAGGTGGATTGATTTGGATGGAGCGATTGGTGCTAGGTAAAGGGGGAAGCCCTAAACCAAGGAATAATGTTGATATGGGTAATGGTGGTGGATATGTCTCTTGGAGCAATGACTCAACTATTTTGGTAAGTGTAGCAATTTGATCTCACAAAATTTGATCTTGATTTTGATTTTGACTCCCTTGATATAGTTGATTTGATTTTTTTTCAAGCCGATTTGGGATGCATACTTGTGGTTTTTGAATGGGATCATGGAAAAATTGATTTTGGAAAATTTTCTGACTTGGGATGATGTTCAGATTTGGCATAATAGGTTGAAATTGACAATTGTTGATGTTGGCAATCACATTTCCTTATTTTAGGTAACTTTGATTTTTCATGGTCTTACCTTGAGTTGGATTAATACATGAAGTTGTTAACATTTTGTTTGGACTTTGAAAAATATTTATATTATTTGCAAACATATCGATCCCAAAGTTTACAAAGTTTGGATTCAAAATGTTCATGTTTTGTAAAGTTGTACTTGGTACATTCACATTTGACATGTTGGGGTTTGATGGGATGATGTTCATTTGAAGACTCATGTATTGATTGTTTGGTGGATAGACTTGTAATTTTGGACTTTGATTTAAATATACCATCGAAAAAGGTGTTCCAAGATTTAGATTGGGTAAACTCACATTTTCTGTACCATTGAGGTTTGCAGGGATTATGATCCCATAGGAGATAATGATCCCATGTATGGATTGTATAAATGTGAGTTTTGAAAATCAATTGGCATTGTAAGGCTTTGATAGTCTGGTTGACTTGGATTACTCATGATGTATGGATCAAGTTTATATTCCATGTTCTTCTTGTATTTTGACCTTGTTGTAAAAGTGACCTCTAAGGTGTTTAGGACCAATGATGAGATGAAGGATGAAAAGGGGTGAGTGATATGAGTGTTGAACATTTAGGAACTTTGGATCAATGCTAGACTTAGGATTTGATTTTGATTGTTTTGATTGGATAATGAACTTGTAAACCCTAAGATGTTGGATGTGATTTTAGGATGAACTTATTCAAAGGATTGATAATTCAATTAAATGTATGAGAAAGGATGCATTCCCATACACCTAACTAAAAAAAGTGATTTTGATTTTGATGATTTACCCAAGTCTAGAATGATGTTTCCAAATATCTAAAGTTGTTTGTGGGATGAAGATGATAAATTTTTGGAATGGATGAAGTGTTTGATTTTGATCCTAAATGAATCTAGGAAGGTCTTGTTTACTAGACCAAGATAATGAAGAACATTCTTTTCTCTAAGAGTAATTAAAAATCAAAAGACTAATGTTTGCATGAAAACCATATGACCAAAAGATGCCAAACACATGTGTGGGGTCCAATTGATTGAATCTTTGCTTTAATGGATTATTTTTACCACAAACACTTCTTGGTTAGATTTTGAAACTAGATTTCCAATGTCATAATTCTCTTTCATCCCACGAAGTGCATTATGTGGAAATCAAGAATAATCAAGACAAAGGTTACCTAAAGTTGACTTTAGTAGGAACAAATTGAGATGAAATCCAAATGTTTAGAAGCCTCTAAGGATATGAACCCTAAGGGAAAGCAATAACTGTGAATTTGTTCAAGGATATTTGCCTCTCCTAAAGGGTTTGAGATTTGATGCTCATGTTGAATGTTGGTTTTCCAATGTTTTCAATCAAAGCACTATGTTTTCAAACTGACTTACAAGTAATATAACATCCTAGCTCAATTGGTACATTTTTCTTGGTGGGATTTCCTCATGCCCTTCGTAGTAGAAGAGATGATTTTACATGCAACCAAGGAAAGAGTATAAAGGTATGTTAAGAATGAAGTCTTAACCTCTATACTTTAACCAAGATCAGAGATGGCAAGTAACTTCTTGGAATCTAAGTTCCAATGCACCACTTTGATAAACTCATTGAATGGATCAGTTGGTCACTACAAACAAAGGTTTCAGTTTAGACTTTCCGTTCATGGAGATTGACCCATAGGGCGAGAGTCCCCTTTCGGATCCATCTTGTCAGAGTCAACTGCGTGATATTGGCGTTTACTCCAATACCCACATTTATATCCCAGTTGGAAATACTCTTGGCATTAGAGTGTTACTAGTTGAGTCGTTCCCTTAGGTGATTACTTTTTTCCCAAGGCAGGCCCTCTAAGATAGACAAAAGCGAATAAACTTATTCATAGTTTGATCAACCTTCATTTAGAAACAAAGGGAGAACACATGCAATAGGTTTACTCACACTCGCAAAGTGTTTTGTTCAATTTTAGTTCCCAAAATGAAGTGTGGAGGATTTTTTTTATGCAATTTAATGTCACCAAAAAGACTTTTGATTCTCAAGATTGCCGTGAGGCACGAGAGAAGCGCATACGTCTTTTTAAGTGAAATTACTTTGCAAAAAGGATTACAAAACACAAAAGAACTTGTTCATTTTAACTTCAAAGCAATAATGAGTTTGTTTTAAAGCACCAAACTTGAGTGTGAAGTTTCTTGTGCAATTTTTTATCCTTAAATGAAATCTAGTGGATTTACTCTAAGATTCATTTTAAGCCCCTTGCCATGAAAATTGAAATTTTTTTGCTATGTTTGTTTTAGAGCCTAAAAAGAAATGAGTTAGTCTAAGATAGAAAATTAATGCATGCTACAAAAGCTCTAATAATTTAAAAATGCTTTGTGAATTTATAGTTTCAATGCCCAAATCCTCAACTTCGATCTTGCTTTCATTTTTTCTCAAATCCAATGCTCAATTCCGATGTCAAACTTTACCTTTTTCCTGCATATATATGACAAATAAGAGTTATGCAAAGTGATAAAAAATAAGATAGGAATAAAATAAAATTACATTGACAAAGCACATGAGTTTTTAATGATTAAGTCAATAATTAATGTCAATAAATTTTTAGTTTACTCCCACTTTCATAAAAGGACAATTGAATTCAAACTTCATGTTTTTAATAATCAAGACCATAAAAAAAACAAATCTTCCTCTAGTGAGCTTCAAATCAATATTAGTGGTTGACCATGCAGAAGTTTAAAGAACATAAATAACTTAGAAATAGTACCTCAAAAGTAAACAAGATGTCAACAAAGGATAAATGTAGCTAGCACCTAAAGTTTCGAGTTGATGTTGAAAAGACACTTCCTTCCTTTTGAATGTATTAAATTTATACTTGTTGCCTCATACATTCTTCAATCGTACACTGTTGAATTATGGAGGTCTATTTTCTTTCAACAAAGATTTTGTAAGCAATTGGGAGATTTTGAATGCACCTTATCTATAGAATTCCTTTTATATGATTCAATCAATGTAGCCAGATTGTTAGATTCATGGATATAGCACTTTGAGGGGAACTTTGATTAAATACATTGCATCATATTCAAAGATAGATGGATCATATTTTGTTGGGTCACTTCCATTTTTGCTTTCAACATGAAAAAAGAAAAGTTTTCCAACTACGTATCCACATACAAGAATCGTTGTCAAACAAACTAACAATTCACTACTATCAATCACACTTAGTGAAAAAAGAAATGATATGAAACAAACTAACGCTGGCTGAAAGAGAAAATATGTGAATTTAGTGAATGATGTGTCTTGTTTTTGACATGATGCAACTAAAGGCTAGCACAGTAACAATATTGATATACTGAGCTACATCAAAGGCATTTTTAGGTGTATAGCATAAAAAAAAATCAATGACAGTCAACATGGCATATGTGTAAGCCCTGTCACCATTCAAGGAGCTACATAAATTTCGTGGCACAAATAATATACAATGCATGAACTCTGAGCACTATGGAAGGAATTTTCACCTCACACATTTGGAAATTTATGTGACTTGAGTGAACAGGTTTGAAAAGTGTATGTACAACAACCTAGAACACTTCCAACCACCTTGTAGTGTTGTAGTTTCCAAGGTTGGGTAAGATAAATATCCAACCATAATGTCCTTGCAAGACACTATAATTGGTAGGTGTATTAAATAGCAGTGAATAGTGATTGTTGAAAACTTTTGAGCAAATGCAATTGTCAAGTGTAAAGATGACTTCCAAAAATTATGAATAGCATCTAATAAATGGAAAAGCTTGATAAGATAGAGAAGTTAATGCAAATTTTAAATCTACAGACTTGATCGACTTTTCAAGCATAGATTTGACTGCCACTATACAAAAGAGCATTAAATATTGATGGCATAGTGGAGGTAGATCAAACAAAGAGCACAACAATTGCAATCGAATTAAATGCCAACAGCAGTCGCTTCTCACAAGTTTCACCTGATTTGTTGAGATCTGAGCATGATGCGCAAGGAATGAACCAATTGAAATACTTTAGAAAATTTCAAAGGTGATTCTATTGAAAGAGGCTCCTGCAGTAAGCAACATAAACACAGTAATTTGTGGAAAAGACTTTTGAATATTTCAGGCCAATGTATGAAATGCAATTTGAAGATGAAAGCACAATGGAAACTCAAATGCCCACGCACTTAAGGAAATGGACATCTAGCAAAGTATAAAGATTGGAATGGGGATTGCAGCATGTACACACTGGTTGCGCCCACAAAAGGATATGAAAATCACGGCAAAACCTATCCTAGGAATTGGACATTCCAGCAGGTGACTAATATTTTTCCATGGTCGTTCATTTATTTGTCAAACCAGGGAACGTATACTTGAAATGGAGCAGCACTGTATGTGCACTAAGAACCAGTTTCAGTCACAACCTATCGAAAATAAATACTTGGAAAGAATTCTACCTACGTTACAGGAAGGTGGTGCAAGGTTCTCTAAACTCAACCATAATTTAACCAAAGCAGAAATCATAACAATTATGACTGAGAAACAAACTATGAACTGGCCTTATGCTACAGGAACAGACACAGGGATGGATTCCTGATGCTGTAGGAATAATATAAGACTGAGTTTGCATAGAAACTTCAAAGATGAAATCTAACTTATGATCAACAAAAAATAAACAGCTAACTAACTAACTACAAATACATACTAAGTAGGCCCCCTTAGCAAGCATCAACTAATTATGCAAGTACTGAACTCAGAACTTCATCAAATTTTATTCATAAATTCAGAATGGTGTACATTGTTCTATTCATATGAAAACTAACAAAAACTCTCTCTTGTCATACATACTCTACTTTTTATTATCATACTAACTTTTACATGATATCCTTTCTATCTCACTATGCTTGCTCACTCGTGCATGAGGAACACTTATTTAAATCAAGAAAACAACTAACTAACTAACCCTAACAGAGAAAGTCATGGATGTAAATGTATCTTGGAATCGAGGAACAGACTAAATAAATGAACTTGTCCACTCAACACCATTCAAAGAGAATCCAGCATTCCACTCTTTCCAAATTAATTGACATTTAAATTCCTTCCCAACAATTTCGGTCAAAGAGCCTTCGCCAGAATAACTTCCTTGAAGTCATGCAGGAAATGGACTTTATTGCAAGGCCGAGATCAACTGCACTTGACTCCTTCATACTTTCTTCAATAGTCCTACGAAACACAAGGCAATAGAAGCGAACTGAAACATGCATGGCAACATACACGATATCCATTTATTAATCACATATCAAATTTACTTCATCATTCAAAAAATACATGCATTATATGAGTCATTTGGAAAGTCAAACAGGGTAATAAATATAGACATATCAACATGATAGGTTGCAGGAATATAAAAGTGTATTGCTATAGGATATCTCCCAATAAAAGGTTTCTAAAGAGTTTAAACAACCATGAACAACAAAATTAAGGGTATTAAAAGTACACCATGATACCCAAATTATGAGCATACTTTGGGCTCATCATTTTTCCCCCTACTTAACCTGATGCTAGTCCTCCAACATTAAACTTTCTGGTGGTCTCTCTGAAATAAGTGGTTGATGCATGACCCTGAAATGAAGTTCTGAATTTATAATAAAAACCTCTGAAACTCTGCCACCTTTCATACCTATGAGCTTTTGTATCTTCATTAATATTTGTAGCTCGGTAGGGATAAAGAGGCCACATTAGCATAGGAGGTCTAAATGTCAAGGGCAACCACAACTCAAACCTCTTTTGAAGGCCCAACTGTATGTATCTGTTTGATCTTCTGAGAGCTGCTGTAAAATTCAGGGGACTGTGAGGCTTAGACCTTCTTAACCCAATAGTCAATCTCTCCCATCTCTTCTCAATTTTGGAGTATGACAGCTTCCAAAATGAGTATGTCTGTTCTTGAAACTCTTCATACACCTGTTTTATGAGATCGAATATTTTCATCCTGACTGTATTATTATTATGGCCATATGCCACAGTAAGCCAGGTTTTCAACAATGTATAGGGGTTTGAACTCTCAGGGCGCAATGGAATAGGCTCATCCCTTTCTGCTTCTTCATATGCTTCCAATTGCATGCCATAATTAGCTTCGTTTGCTGCCCAAGACATGAGTGATCTTAAATGAATGTTGCCAATGTACAAAAGTGGATTCCACTCTATTTCAAAGGGAATTATAAAGCCATGCAAACAAAATTCGCACAAATAATTCCTTAGACAATTAGGAGCTGCCTGGTATGCATCATAGAATTCTTTAGCAGTGTGAATAACAGGATCTAGATTCCTAGAAATTCTCATTAACTGGAACCAAAAAAATTGTTCCTTGAGACACAGAGCATAAACTCTAGGTGGTGGTCTACACTCCATAATCTTACCAGTTATTGTCATCATTTCATTCATTTTCTCCTTTAACTCCTAAATTTCCTATTTTTTCCTTTCAATGTCTCTTTTCAATTTCTTCTTTTCTTCCTCCCAAAGACTTTGTTGCATTTCAGTCTTGGCTAGGTGGTGGAAAATCAAGGTCTGCAATGTGACTGGTCTCCATGTGTTTCTAAGATATTCCAGGAATTCAATCAAAAATGTTTTTTTGTAGACAACCATGGCTTGACAAGTTTCAGGGGATAATGAAGCTTCATTGGCCACTTCCAATTGTTTAGGCTATTCATCCCCTTGTTGCAGGATTAATTCCTATAGCTGTAGTGGAGAGGACTGTGCTTCCTTTGAAATTTGCATAGCTACAGCAACCAAGTCATCGAGACTTGGCACCCCCCTTTCGTTATGCTCAACTTCCCTTGTCTCAATTTGTTCTTCTTTAGGAATAACAAATGGACTCTGTGCAGGATTCTCAGATACATCCTAAGAGGAATTATGTTCAGAACCTATAGATTCCTCTAAAATTATGATAACTTCAGGTTGAGGTGAAGTAGGGGAGACTTTACATTGTTTTCTTGTTGAAACTCTTCTTGGCAATGTTGCAGCTGCCGGAGGTGCTCTCGTAGCTTTTCTCTTTCTGAATTTGGGCTCTGCCTACTTAGAAAATGATGGTGAACTTGTGGTGGCAATAGGCATTGTTGTAGGAGAAATTGTTGCAAGAGAAGGTGTTGCAAGAGTAAAGCATTGCCTTTTCTGAGGATGAGGGTCAAATTCTGGGGTTTGTTCCGCCCCAGATGACTCTCTTGCCTTTGTTTTTCCTTTTTCTCTCCTATTGGCAGACCTAGTTTGAACCCGGGCAGAGGACTCTGGTGTGAACTCTGCAAGACTAGGTGTTGCAGGAGCAAATGACCCTTGCCCTGCTTCCCTACTAGTAGATGTTATTTTCTCTTTCTTTTTCTGAGGTCATGGAGCAAGTGCCCTAGGAGGTTCTAGAAGTTGCAGGCTCTTTTGGGCAACAAATTTTTGCCAAGAAAGAGGTGACACATCCCTCAAGGAGCGTTCAATCAATAGTTTAATAAGGGCATGATGGGCAACAGAATTATCCCTCCCTCTCTGGGTCTCATGGGCGCATTGCTTCAAAAGATTTAACAAAAAGTTTGGGACATTAACAGCTAACCCATGCCTCATATGACTCAACAATTTAAAATGGTAGGAATGTAGGTAAGAAAAATGGCCTTCACATGTTAAGTACCTGATTATAAAAGTAGCATATTCTAGATATGGGGGAGGCAATGACACTTGCTTGCATCCTTGCTTAGAGACTTCCAAGGGTCCATCAATTGGTACTATAAATTTTTCCCTAGCAGAAATGGCATCTGAAGAAAAATTATCTCCTACAACTTGAAGCCCAATTACCTCTACAATTCATTCCTCAGTTACAGCTACTATTAAACCCCATACTGTAGCCTCTCCTTCAGAAAGGGTTCTTAAAAGTTCACCTACGACTTCCTCATTGAAAGTATCTAACCTCAAAAATTAGTTCAACCAACCACAGAGGCTAAATGCTTGAATTGTTTGAGGATTTTGTGTCAATATCTCATGAGCTACAAGCTCATGTCTTACCAGTTGACCACCCATATTCACAATTGTCTCAGCTAAAACTTAAACTCTTTTTGGAAAATCCAAAGAAAACTTTTCTGCTCTGCTTTGCCGTCACTTTCTCTTCTTTTCTAAGAATGAATTCAAAAGATTTTTGCATGTAATAATTGTTATAACTACTTTAAAAAGTAGTTTTAATTGTCATTTAGGGTGAAACATGCAGTCATACTTTGGAAAGTACAAGAAAATAATAAAGAAACATATCTGAACAGTTGTGACAGCAGCGTAAGTGAAATGGATTGTCACACCCCCTACTTAAAATATGACATGTGTCCACACATGTATGAAAGAATAGGCAGAGATCGGGCAATAATGACTGATATAGACATAGTAGTAAATGAATACAATGAAATATATCAATGATGCGACAACAAAAGATATCGTGTACATGTCAATTAATGCCCGTACGTGCTGAGAAAGATGACGGCTTCAATATGATATGACAGTTGGGAATGAAATTATAATTAAGGGTGGTGCGGATGAATGAGGTGGATGGGTGATGTGGATGGATGAGATGCATGGATGAAACAGATGGATGGGATGGAAGATAATGAAGTGAGATGTGGCAGTGAATGGGATCGAAGAAAAAGGGTTTCCTTAAAAAGGAAACCTTTATTATGAGCATGCATTTAAAACATTATGGTGAAGCTGCAGGAAAAAGGCTAAAGCCTTTTGCTGTAGGAAGATTAGTGGTAGGATCCTAAACAAACTGCTACATCAATTCTTCTTTTGAGACTGGCTTACAATACAACCGAAGACGGTGCCCATTAACCAGTAGCTTGAATTGAACAGGATCAATTGTGACTAATTGAACTGAACCATTATCAAATACATTCTCAATTTTATATGGGCCAAGCCATCAGGTTGCCAGTTTACCTTGATTTTCTTTATACCTCAAATCATAGAGCAGGGCCCAATCACCAGCAGAAAATTTCTTTGTTTTGATATGTCGGTCATGCCACTTTATTCTCCGAGTTTGTATCATCTCCATGTGCTGCAGGGCATTCTTTTGGAGCTCATCCAGAGCATTAAGTTGCATGACTCTGTCCTTTTGTGCATTTGTTAAATCCATGTCCATCTCTAATGTTGTTCTTAGAGTCTTATGTTCAAATTCTATTGGCATCACAGCTGTTTTACCATACACCATTTCAAAAGGTGTATATCCTGTAGTAGTCTTCTAGGTAGTACGGTAGGCCCATATAGCTTCTGGTAACTGTGCGGCCCAGTCCTTCCTATGCAAATCTACAGTTTTAGTCAAAATGGCCTCTATGTCCCTATTAGTGACCTCAACCTGGCCATTGGCCTGGGGGTGATAAGGAGTTGATTTCCTATGCCTTATATTGTATTCATTTACTAAGGTTGTGATAAGTGTAGAAGTGAATTGTGCTCCTTGATCTATCACTATTTCCCTAAGGACACCAAACCTGGTGAATATTTCCTCATAGAGGAATTCAACTACTTTATTATCCCTAGCATGTTTCATAGTTTTAGCCTCAACCCATTTTGTCACATAATCTGTGCATACAAGGATGTAGGACTTACCATTGGAAGGTGGATCAATTGGTCCCACAAAATCCAATCCCCATTTATCAAAGGGTGTAACAATAACTTGTGGAAATAGAGGCATCTCATCAAATCAAGTTGGTCTTCCCATCCTTTGGCATATGTCACATCTCCTAGTATATTTTGCTGCATCTCTATGTAGAGTTGGCCAATAGTAGCCAGTATTTAAAATTTTCATTGCTGTTATTTTGGCAGCAAAATGTCCACCACATGGCTCATCATGGCTTGCATGTAATATATCATGAATGTCCTCCTCTTGTACACATCTCCTCATAACTTAATATGGCCATGTATAAAACATGCAATTTGTAATCCAAGAAAAGTTAAAGCTTTTCTCTGCTAATAATCTTTTTTCCTTAGGGGAGAATTGAGGAGGAGTTTTTCCTATGGCCAAATAATTTTCTATATCCACATACCATGGTTGAATAACCTTGATTGCAAACAGGTGCTCATCAGGAAAGGAGTCTTCAATAATTGTAGAGTCATCTTGCCTTTGAATTCTAGAAATGAAATTAGCAACCACATTGGCTTTACCTGGTTTGTCCACAATTGTAATGTCAAATTCCTGCATCAGCAATAACCATCTGGCCAATCTCCCGGATATTGAGCTTTTGTTCATGAGATACCAGATTGTTGTATGATCAATATGGACAAATATCCAATAACCAGTGATGTAATGCCTGAATTTATTGAGGGCATAGATGATTGCCAACATTTCTTTTTATGTAACAATGTAATTGAATTCAGCCCCTTGCAGATTTTTTCTTATATAGTAGAGTGCATGTTTTGTTGATCCATCCTTCTGCCCTAACACTGCTCCAATGGAATAATTTGATGCATCAGTATGAATATGAAATGGAAGTGACCAATCAGGTCCTTTCAGAACAGGTGCCTATGTAAGGGCAACTTTTAAATCAAGGAATGCTTTTTCACATTCTTCAGTCCAAGAAAAATCTGCATCTTTCTTCAGCAGACTGTATAAGGGGACTGCTATTTGGCTGAAGTCCTTGATGAATTTTTTGTAGTATCCAGCATGGCCAAGAAAGCTCCTTACTTCTTTTTACTTGGCAGGAAAGGGTAGATTAGAGATGACCTCAATCTTAGCAAGATCAACCTGTATTCCTAGAGCAAAAATATGGTGACCGAGTACTATTCCCTTGTACATAACCATGAAGCACTTTTGACTATTCAGCGATAGGTTGTGATCTTCACATCTCTGTAGTACTTTCTCCAAGTTGGATTGAGCTTCCTTAAATGTTGTACCATAGGTAGTAAAGTCATCCATGTATATTTCCATGGAATCATATGAGATGTCTAAGAAGATACTTATGACTGCCCTCTAGAAAGTTGCAAGTGCATTGTAGAGACCAAAAGGCAAAACTGAATAGGAAAATGTTCCCCAAGGCCATGTAAAAGTAGTCTTTTCTTGATCCTCAGGAGCAATTTTGATTTGATTGTACCCACTGAAGCCATCTAAGAATGAGAAGTACTTTTTCCTAGCTAAATTATCTAGAACTTGATCAATGAATGGAAGAGGAAAGTAATATTTCATTGTTTCCAAGTTGAGCTCTCTGTAATCTACACATACCCTCCATTTTCCTCCTTTCTTAGGAACAATAACCAATGGGGAAACCCACTGACTATCCGAGATTGGGTAGATAAAGCCAGCTGTTAACATTTATGTAATTCTTCTTTAACAATCTCTCTCAAAGTTGGATTGATTCTTCTTTGAGGCTGCCTGACAAGTTTGAACTCACTGTTAATGTATATGCGATGTGTACAGAGTTTTAGGTCTAAACCCTTCATGTCACCATAGTCCCAAGCAAAAGCTAACTTATGACCAGTAAGCATTTTAATCATAGATTCTTGTTGCTCACTAGTGAGGTTTTTATTAATGCTCAAGGTTTTTCCTACAACTACCTCAACTTAAGAGGTTAAATCTACTATAGATACTTCAAAAAAAATGGCATGTCTACCTCATGGGGTAGAAAGGTGTGTAAGAAATTAGTTGCTACAGGATAATGAGCTGATGTAGATGGAAGAAGAACAGTCTGCAAGGAACATGGATTTTTTTCACAATGAAAGTATTCAGTACCATAGTTATTCAGCAGGATATTGGACAGTATATCTTATTCTTCTTGTTGTGCAATGAAAGACTCTCTGGTAATCATTATTAAATTGTCCACAGAGTTCACTTCCTCCTCTCCTCCCAAATCTAGCCAAACAACCTCTCCAGACTCAAGTTGGGGCAAGGCTGGAGAATAGAGTGTAAGCTTCTTTGTGCTATACCCATCAGATATTGTCATGTTACCCGACCTACAACCAATGTAAGCATCAACAGTAGCCAACCAAGGCCTTCCTAGTATGACAAGGTATCCCCCTAATGATGCCTTTGGAGATAAGACCATAAAATCAGAAGGGTACTCCCAGGAATCCAAGGTGACTACCAGGTCTTTAACTACCCCATCAGGTTTGACAGTCGAGCTATCAGCAAGTTGTAATATTGTAGGTGTAGTCCTTAGGTCTAAAATATTAAGTTTTACAACCAGGTCCTTTGTCATGACATTGATAGCTGCACCAAGATCTACTAAAGCATTCTTAATTTACAACCCATTAACATTGATCTCCACAATAGGGCTTCCTGGATCTAAATATTTTGGGATGCTAAGCTTCTCTAACATTAAGTCAGAGAGTTGGCCTATGACATGGAGAGTTTGAGGGTCTTTCTTTTTCCTCCCTGGTTTCTTCAAACATGCCTCCTTGATGGCCTTACTATAGATAGGTACTTCTTTGATTGCTTGGAACAAGGGAATTTTCACATTTATATGCTTTAGCTGGTCAAGGATGTCAAAGGTAGGTTCCTCTTATTTTTTTACATTTTCACCTTCCAACCTCTGTGGAAAAGGAGGGGACACTTTAGCAGATGCCTTAGGTAATGATGGAATCTGAATCTGAACTAGCTCATTTGGTTGGGCTTGGTCATTGGTATTTTCTTCTTGTTCAATCTCCTTAGATGGCAATTCTGAGATTATGGGAGGAGATGGTGTGGGTAGCACAGTTCCTGAATGTAAATTAATATTATTCAAGTTAAGAGCATAGGAAGGTTGATGATTAGGATCAGCAAAATAGACTTGCTGCTGTTACTTATTATTAGGATTTGACAATGGTTGAGCAGGCATAGGCGTTTGTTTTGGAGGGCCAGTATTTGTTGTAGGTGTTGCAGGAGGTGGCATGAGAGCCTACGGTTGTGGCTACTAAGGATGCAGAAAGGCATGGGATTGGTTCTGCCATTGTGGACTTCTCCATTGAGGGTTCTACTACCAGTTACCTGGGGGTGGAGTCCATTGTCCTTTTGGTTGCTACCAACCTCCTTGAGGAGATTTCCATTGAGGATTCTAATAGCTAGGACAGTGAGGTTGAGAAGTATTCCAAGCTTGTGATGGGCCATATGTAGGTTGCCACTAGTTATTGTAATCAGAATAAGGATTACCAAAAGTTAAAGGATCTTGAGGCATACCTTGTCTTTGAGCCCATAGTCGCCTTTGTGCAACGAAGAATACTTGGTCATCATCACTTTCTACCACCTTCAAGTCAGTAGGTAGCTATGTAGCTTCCAGGTTAGCCACCATCTTGCATCTGTAGTCACGTTTCTTCTGTCTACAATGTGGACAGAACTTAGCCAAGATTGCTTAAGCTTCCTCATGTTTCTTCTAAGCTTGCATAGTATCCAACTGTGTAGCCATGTTGTTTATGATATCCTGCTTGAAATCTTACAACAAATTTGTGATCTTCATCCATGAAAATCCATTAGTAGAGGACTTTCCCACTGTGGCTTGATGACCTCTACCCTTCTTAACAATTGCTTGAGAGTAGTTAAGACATATTTTCTTAATATCATCCCAAGGCAGTTGGGTTATATCACCTCCTCCCATCAGGTCCAAGGCATTTATACAAGTATCATCGATTCCGCTTAGAAAAAAATTAGTTTCTAAGATTCTTCGTTGAGAGTATAGTCCGAATTCTTTTTCAGGGAAAACAAGAATCTTGAGATATAGTCTTCCAGGCTTTCATCCTCCTTTTGTTGAATTCTGAATATATCATCTCCTTTACTACCACTCTTACAATATTCCATATATTTCTCAAGGAATTTTGTTTTCATGGCTGCCCAACTATCAACAACACCTCTTCCCAAACTCATGAACCATCTAAGGGCTCCTTCCTTCAAAGTGGAAGGAAACAACTTCAGCCTGTGAGCATATGAAGTGTAATCATAGCTGTGATAGAGGATATCAAACTCAAACAAGAAAGTTTCTGGGTCCTCCATAATTAGGCCATAGAACTTAGGAAGTAATGAAGAAGGAATATTTTTAAGGTTATTAGTATCTTGCTAGGAAACAATGGGAAACTCAAAAGCAGGAGGTGGATTAGGTGGATTATGTGCCATATTTGCTTGGTGAAGTATCAGAGCAAATGGACTTTCCTCAGGTTCTTCGTCAGCTGGGTAAAATGGTAATTCAACAAACAAGTTTGTAGGGAGGAACCTTCCCAGCACGTCTCTTCTTCTATGCATGCAATAGAATGAATGGTGATTTGAAGGATTTGAAAATTCTTGAATAACAAAATAAACTACTGCTAAAAATGACTTTTGATAGATTCTTAGCTTGACACCATCCCCAACAATGGTGCAAAAAATGGTCGCGCCCACAAAAGGATATGAAAATCACAACAAAACCTATCTTGGGAATTGGGCATTTCAGCAGGTGACTAATATCTTTTCATGGTCATTCATTTACTTGTCAAACTAGGGAACGTATACTTGAAATGGAGTGGAACTGTATGTGCACTAAGAACTAGTTTCAGTCACAACCTATCAAAAATAAATACTTGGAAAGAATTCTACCTACGTTATAGGAAGGTGGTGCAAGGTTCTCTAAGCTCAACCATAATTTAACCAAAGCAGAAATCATAACAACTACGACTGAGAAACAAACTATGAACTGGCCTTATGCTACATGAACAGACACAGGGATGGATTCTTGATGCTGCAGGAACAATATAAGACTGAGTTTGCATAGAAAATTCATAGATGAAATCTAACTTATGATCAACAGAAAATAAACGGCTAACTAACTAACTACAAATACTTACTAAGTGGGCCCCCTTAGCAAGAATCAACTAATTATGCAAGTACTAAACTCAGAACTTCATCAAATTTTATTCATAAACTCATAATGGTGTACATTGTTCTATTCATATGAAAACTAACAAAAACTCTCTCTTGTCATACATACTCTACTTTTTATTATCATACTAACTTTTACATGATATCCTTTCTATCTCACTATGCTTGCTCACTCGCATAGGAGGAACACTTATTTAAATCAAGAAAACAACTAACTAACTAACCCTAATAGAGAAAGTCATGGATGTAAATGTATCCTGGAATCAAGGAACAAACTAAATAAATGAACTTATCCGCTCAACACTATTTAGAGAGAATTCAGCATTCCACTCTTTCCAAATTAATTGACATTTAAATTCCTTCCCAAAAATTTCGGTCAAAGAGTCTTCGCCAAAATAACTTCCTTGAATTCGTGTAGGAAATGGACTTTGTTGCAAGGCCGAGATTAGCTGCACTTGACTCATTCATACTTTCTTCAACAATCCTGCGAAACACAAGGCAATAGAAGCGAATGGAAACATGCATGGCAACATACATGATATCCATTTATTAATCACATATCAAATTTACTTCATCATTCAAAAACTTCATGCGTTATACCAATCATTTGGAAAGTCAAACAGGGTAATAAATGTAGACATATCAACATGATAGGTTGCAGGAATATAAAAGTGTATTGCTATAGGATATCCCCCAATAAAAGGTTTCTAAAGAGTTTAAACAACCATGAACAACAAAAGTAAGGGTATTAAAAGTACACCATGATACACAAATTATGAGCATACTTTGGGCTCATCACACACCATGGAATGACCTGGTATTAAGGGCAGAAAGCAAATGAAATGAGTTTGTTAAGACCTTCGAGTTTTTCAAGCATTGCAAACAGTGCATGGGAGAATTCAATGTTGTGCCTAGCTCAGCATATAGACAAAATAAATGTGTTAAATGTTCTTAGAAACTCTCATGTAGAGGCCATGCATAGAGGGTAACTCCTTCAAAAGGTTTTGGAAACCTCAAATGGACACAAGGCCCACACAGACAGTGTTATTGATGGTGAAAGCACGTAGCCACCACACCCTCTCTTGGCTCGAACCAATGATGGAGGAGAATTCTCTCTGTAACAAAGACAAGGGTGCCGGTAGAGACAATAACAAGCATTCAGAACAAGAAGAGAAAAATCCAAAAATCTATTAATTAACAATAATAATATATTTCCAAATTTGAAGAAGCCATTTCTTAGAAGAATTCTTAGATGAAATGCCTACTAGTAGCAATATTAACTAAAATAATGGCTCTATGGCAGCTTTGATATTTCTTGAAGGAGGCGCCTAGAAGATTTAGGATGATCAAGGAGAGAATGGGAAAATAGCTTTATGTATTATTCAATACACATATTGAAAGGTCTTGTATAAGAAGTCATTCGCAGAAGGTAACTCATACCAGATTCATCACAAGCATATCAGAGGCATATAGAGATAAACCTGCTATCAAAGGCATATAGAAAAATTATTTGTCGCTATAGAGATGAGCCTACATATCAAAGGAATATAATTACCAAATAAAAAGACATATCATAATGTAAATCAAAGAATCATGTTCATTATTTATCGAATTCAAATAGCACCATGATTAAGCTTGTGTTTCTCGAGAGACAAGTCAGAAACCTATGCAGGCATGAACTTTTATCGAAAATTCACATAGACATGAACACCATATAATCCATGTATGTAAAAAAAAATGAAAAATATCATATTCAAAATGGGAACATGCAAAGAAAAATTGATGTGAATATGTGGATATGAAGCTCGTACATCAATGAAAAAACCCATATTTCCTGTAATTTTCAAACAACTTGCAAACAAAATGTTGAAAATCTGTAGACAAAATCTTAAAAACTTGCAACAAGAAAAAAAAAAAAGAAAAAAAAGGGTGCCCTCCTTCTAGCGCCATTATGTGGATGCCAAATCTGCATAATGTTAGTCTTTGACAAGCATTATTATTGAAGTCAAATAAAACATAACAAATCTAGTATCCCTATGAAATATTGCATCATGTTAGATATGCTAAATGAGAAATTAAAACAATAAGAAAAGCTAAATAGGCATATAAACAACATGAATCCAAATTTATCTCATAGTGGATTGGTGCTTCTATGGAAAGAAGCCCTTTCCCAATCCTTTTCTAAGCTCTATGATATGAAAATGATATCAAAATGCTATGAAGATGGAGTGGACAAAATTAGTTCTCAATTGAAGAGAGTGACTTTGCATAAGCTTTTTGGATCAAGTTGTGGATTTGTGGAGGATTAAACCAATGGAGTTGATCCTTATTTATAGAATAGAATGATAGAAGAATGCAAAACATGGAGGATGTGGGACTAAAAACAAGCAAATGAAAAGGGGCCACTTGTAAAATTATGATAGGTTGAGGAATATGCAAGTTTTGGCCAATGTGCCAAAGAGGGGAAGATTCAAATTTGAAATTGTGAATTAAATGTTAAGTTTGACTTGTGAAAGAGACATGTAAGAGCTCATAAATGCCTTGTTGGATGTACATGTCAACTTGTTTTTGAATTCAAATTTGATGGAATATTCCTCAAAGATGCCATGTTGATGGAAAATGCTGAATTTATAAATGAATAAAAATGCTTTACTGGTACAAGTGGGAAAAGGTAGAGGATGTGATGGGTGGTTAGGTTAGTTTAATGAAGATTAGATTAGCTTAGATGATGATTAGGGGATTTTGAACCGCTAGAGTTAAATATTTTGATTTATTTAAATCAAAAGGGGATGGCATATGCATTTGGATTTCAATTAAATAAAGTCTTGATTTATTTAATCAAAGAGGGAATGATAGGCTTAAATTAAATAAAGTTAATTTATTCAATTTAAGTGAATAATCCTTAGAGATTAAATGAACCTGATTTTCCTAATGAATGGATTTAATGAAATTGATTTATTTTATGAGAAGATGAATGTGAACTTGGTGCATAATGTTAATTTCATGTGTCTACACCATGTTCTTGTGTCCATCCACCATGTCCTATATTATCATGTTTCCTTGTTTTATTTTGATCCTTTTGATTGGGCCATATTTTTTTGTCTTATTTTCTCATGTTTTCTTATATTTCGGATATTTTATATGTTGTGTTATGTTTCTCCAAATTGAAGGGCACTCCCCTTAATGTCTCTTAGCTTGATGATGTTAAAAATTGATGTTATTATCCTATGCTTACCATATTACATTTTTATATATTCAAATGTTCTTATTTTATGGTGCTTATGTAATTTTATATTATGATGCTTACATTCTCACATTATGTTATCTCATGACACTTAATTGTGTGGACATCAAAATCTACAAATGGCTAAAATTCTAACACACGTCATTAGCAACAAAGAAAATATTCAACATCCATATGAGATAATCCAACATGTTTTAAAATGCAGTCCAATAACAAGATATCTAAAATCATATAAAGAAAAACATGAAGTATATCTATCCCATATTGGATTGGTGTCACTTTGTTGTGAAAAGTGACCCTTTCCCAACCCTTGACAAATCGATGATGCAAATGATAATGGGAAAAAATAGCTCTCAATATGAAGAGAGTAACTTTGCATGAGGATTGTGTGTGATAGAAATGAAGAATAAGCCTTCTATTTATAAAATATAAAGTTGGAAGAATGCCCAAAATATAGCAATGTGGGGTAAATATTTAGCTAATAGAAAGGAGCCACTTGTCCAAATGTGAGTGGATGGAAGATGTGCAAGTTTTGGTCAATGTGCCAATAAATAAGATTAGTTGGCCTTTTCAAATTCAAATTTGGCTTGTTGGAGGGAGAAAAAGGAACTTAAATGCCAAGTGGGGGACATGCAAGAGGGGAGTTAATGCCATGTTGGAAGGGACAAGCCAACTTGTTTTTGAATTCAAACTTGAGGGAATATTCTTCAAAGATGCCTTGTTGAGGAAAATGAGGATTTTATAAATGAATTAAAATGCTTTATTTGTGCAAGTGGGAAAATATAGAGGATGTGATGGGTGATTAGATTATATTAATCAAGATTGGATTAATTTAGTGAGGGATTTAGGTGATTTGACCCATTTGACTTTAGATTTAGGGATTTAAACTAAATCAAAGGGAGATGAAAGATGATTTCAGATTTAATTAAATAAAGATTTGATTTATTTAATCAAGGAGGGATAATGATAGGCTTAAATTAAATAAAGTTGATTTATTCAATTTAAATAGATTAATTTGGAGATAAATCAAATAGAGTTGATTTATTTGATGAATGGTTTTAATGATCTTGATTAAATGCATGATGTTAATTTTTTTCATGTCTACATTTTTCCCCTCTTTGAAGCAATGTACTTGTTGCGTTGGTTCAAAGAATAAACATTCTATGATCAAAATTCAAAAAAAATAAAAAAAATTAGATGCTTCAGTGGAAAGAAGTACACTAGTACATTTCCCCCTCAAGAGATCGAGAGAAAAGATTCAATTTGAGGGCCAATCTCACAATAAAGAGGTTAAAAATGGATGGTTATGATGATGATGTAAATAAGATGGTTTTAAGATGCTTAGAATAACCAATCTATATTATCCTAAACAACTTAGATGATAATGCAATGCATGTGAGATGGATGATACGATAATGCATATATAATTATGCAATAGATGTTTTATGCAAATGTATGATTTTATGAGATGCTTATACTAATAGATCTATATTATGATGATGAACATGCATGTGAGATGATGTGAAAAATGTTGATGGTTTGTGGATGTAGGATGGATGTACTAGTGATGATGGTTAACTGATCATGACGTGATGTTAATGCAGAAAAGAGGAAGAAATGAGATGATGACAAGAGGATCCAACAAGCCAACTTTGTGAGAGATGATGATGAGAAATGGATGATTTGCTTATTAAGAATTGTGATTTTAAAAGGGCCACTTACCTTACGTTTGATAACACACATAAGAACGATGCATCAAGGTATAAAGAATCAGGATGGTATTACACTTAGTGTGATGGAATTTCACTCAATAAATATATAAGAGTATTTTTGTTCACACTTGATGTATGGAAACCTTGCTAGGATACACTTTAGAAGTTTCAAACATCTTGGACCAAAACATGGAATGGTATAACCTATTAATGCAATAGTCAACAAGCTTCCTAAAAGACCCTCTATACATATCTAACAATGCAAGTATTCACCAAGTTATATTACAAGAACGTCCAACAAGCACAACAGAAAAAAAATAATGATCGTTGCCTCATTCCTATCTCTCTAAATCCATTTGTTTGGACATCATCGATAAGTCAAAAGAAAAAGATAACGTAAACAAACAAGCTGATGTTCTTCAATACTACTAACCAAAAGGAAGTGTGTTTTTAAGGATAATAATTGAAACTATTGCCAAAAGATAATGCCCATTGTAGGAAGGATACATCCTAGGACATGTTAGTGGATGGTGGCACGTCATTTCGTTTATCCAAAGTGTTATTTCTCATAAATAATGCCCATTTTAGGAAGGATACATCCTAAGACATGATGTTATCATATGACTGAAATGTGATTGATTGGATGATGGGTTATTAACACAAAGAGTTGACCAACTTGTTTACATACTAACTTAAACTTGAGACTTGATGTTTTGAGTTTTTACTTTTCACCTGCTAGACTTGTTTCTAATTGTTTCACCAAAGGTTGAGGATGACAATCATTTATTAAGAGTGATGTTATTATGGGTATATGTGAAATGGGATGGATGGATTTCTATTTTCTAGAATATTCCAATGTTTTTGGTATTTTGAAAATGTTTTGAGGTTGTTTTTGGTATTTTCCAGATTTTACAAATGTTTTGATTTTTTGAATGTTTTGGGGTTTTCTGAGATTTTATGATTTTTTTTTGGATTTTGTGTTTTTGTGTCTCAGGGGTTGATCAATGATTATCCTTTTCTACGTTTAAGCTCGGAGATGATGTAGTTTGGATAACATGTTTTGATTTTTTTTGTTTTTGACTTATTTTTGGATTTTGATATGTTTTGGATATTTTTTGGATTTTCGCATGATTTTAGCAATTTGGATATGGATGTATGATGATATCAGTGTTTTGTTTTGGGACTTTTTTGAAAACCAATCTAAGGTTGATTGATCGGATCAATGGATTCATGATGATAACATTGTTGAGGATGTACAACAATGCAAGGATAGTGTTTAAGCAACACAAAGATTAGGATGGATATCCTAAGATAATGAGGAATTGATTGTACTTTGATTGTCCAAGATTGATGATGATAACATTGTTGAGGATGCACAACAATGCAAGGATAGCATTAAGTAACATGAGGATTGGGAAGGATCTCCCAAGATGTTGATGGATTGATTGGATTTGATCGATCAGGATTTTGAAGCTTGGTTTGGAACAAAAGATGTTTTAGGTGATTTGATGTGACATTAGAGGTGCGACTGATAGTGATTGTTTGGATTGATGTTCAATGAAAGATGAAAATTGATAAGGAATGTCTTCTTGTCAAAATGTGCCGTGGGCTAGTGATTTGAATTCCTTCTCACAAATGCTTTGACCAATGTGATTTCACATTTTCCAATGTGCAAGATCACCACATAAGCTGGAGGATATAGATCAAGGTTTATTCCTGAAGCAAGATGTAAATATCTACACTAGTGTCTAACAATGTATGGAATGTCATGGATGGATGCTTGGATAGGTGTGTGGATGGATGGATATGGATTATCTTATGATAAGATGTTCGAATAAAGAATTCTCATTGAATAATGCTTCATGGCTCATATAATTTTGGGTAGCATAGGATCAATGAAAATGACCCATGCCAAGATTTTTATCATTAGCAAGTGTAAAGTGTGAACCAAACTTTCATCAAGATCTAGATAATTTCGACTATGGATGCAAATAAATGAAAATGGATTGGATAAATGGTTCATGGATGAGATGGATGGAATGTTGGATTTATTATGGATGGGATGAGATGCCTTCACCTAAACTAGCATACACAGATGCTTGATTCTACACATGATGCATGTTTGTCAAGTTTTCATCATGGTACCTACCCAAAACGCCACCTATGTAGTTTTCCCTAGAGGATGATTTTTCTCTTTACTGTTTTCAATAAATTTTTTTTTTTTTTGGATTTTTTTGAAAGATTTTAAACTCATGCTGAACCATCTGGTGGTGTCGATGTAGATTCTTCTATCATGATGTGCCATCAATATCCTACTTGAACAAGTTGCTTTGCCAAGATATGTGCTCTTGAATGCAACTTTTGAGATTCCTGATGTGCTTTGTTGATACTGGAGTTAACTTTGTCTTTGTGCGCACATCACAATAGAGTGTGTTTTGAATCCTTATGATGAAGGGTGGTTGCCAATACATGGTAAATGTGATAATTGGATATCATGTGTGGAGGCATGGATGGAGTGCATTTAAAAATAAAAGATGGATTGGTTGATAGTTTGGAACCTTTTACTCTCCAAACTTGGGAAGATGAGTAATGATGGGCAGATACGGAAGTGTATGTGGAATTAGGACCAACTACTTGATATACTTTGTACATTGCTTGGAAAAACAACTTTTGCTTTTGTGGACATCTTTGATGAATACTTTTCCCTTTTTATTTTTTCCCATAGTATCTTTGACTGATGGAGTTTCATAGGGATAATAGTTCTTTGTATTCTTTGGTATCCATGTGTATTTGATTTTTCCTTCATGCTTCTCTACTTATTTTTCTTTGATAACGTTCTTTGTGCTTTGATTCAAATCTTTATTTTGATGTTGGTCCCAATTCGTGGATGGGGTGATGGGTGGATGAAGATTCATGACATGGTTGGTTGTAGTATTGGCATTGGTTTCACCATAAGGACTCTTCGTGCTCTATTGACATTTGCTTGAGACATAGTTGCCCCCAGTATTGTGGAAGTAATAGCTTCATGCTTTGATTCAAATTGTTTCGAGAGTTCTTGTTTAGAATGCATTCTCTGATAAATAACCACTGCAGATAATGTTATTTTGATTGGATGCTCTGCTGACTCTAGAATATCTTGTTAGATATCCAACCAGTTTCCTTGAGTGGATAATGCTGGATATCTTCATACATGATGTCCTTAGTTTGAATTTTGGATATATCTAATCCTGATGTTGACAACTTAGTTTGACCGTAGGAATTGATAACTTGCTCTTTTTGTGTAATAATGTTGGGAGTAAAGGAATCCCATTCTGAATGAAGATCATCTGCGTGTCCATCCACATAAAACATTTCATGGGTAGATGGAGGAGTATATGCTATATGGATATGGTCATCTTGTATAGATAGGAGAGTATATATTAGATCATTGTAGTATCTTGGAGATATGAATTCTTGATCTTGAATGATTTCAAAATTGCTTTTGACATGCTTTGGATCAAATTCTTGACATGGGTTAGTTTCAAAGAATGGATTGTTTATAAAGGTTTCTAGGGTATCATCATTAGGCATATGAAGTGGCTCAATATCCTCTTGATCTTTGAGTGAATTTGGATCAAGTGTTTGGTTGAAGATTCCTTCAATGTTGACAATCATGAGTTCAAAGGATATCAATATGTCTTGAAAAGGACCATTGCTAGACTTTGGTGAGAGATGTTGATCATGCTTTAGAATAAATTCTTGAGATATGTCCTCTAACTCACTAGGTGATGTAGAGACATTTTCAACATGATCATTGGCCGATGGATCATTGATTATAGGATCAAATAATTCTAACACTCCTTGAAATGGATCACTAAAAAGTGTCTCTTGATGTATGGTGAGTTGGTCATCAGATGAAGTGGAAACATCTTCCATGCGCTCATTGATGGAGAGATCTTGAACATTGTTTTCAGCAATTGTGGTGGAAAGATTGTCAATGTCTTCAACCATAGCGTTAAATGATGTTGACATTTCTTGAATTGGATCATTGTTGGCTATTGTTGGTGGATTTTTTATCATTATTGGAAAGTGACTCTTGATGTATGTTAATTTGATCATTGGATGAGGTGGAAACATCTTCACGGTGTTCATTGATGGATAGATCTTGATCATTGTCCCCAATAATGATTACCTTTTGGTCAATAAGGTCTTGGATGATATTTTTGAGTCAAATATTATTTTATGGTGTGTGTCCCTTTGTTTTGTGATAATCACAATGGTTCTCCTCTTTATACTTTGGTTGTTTAACTAGGGGTTCTTGATAGTTCCCATAGACAGGGAGCTTGATGAGATTTTCTTGTACCAATTGTTGTAGGACTGCTTCAATTGGTCTCCGAAGTAGTGTGTATTTTTGTTTGTTCCCTTGTGTGATTTGTACTTTGAATTGACCTTGTGGTGGTTGATTTTGGAGATGTGGTGATTGGGTTTGTTGTTGATGTTGTTGATCTTGATGGGTATGTGCAAGATCATGATGGGCCAAAAAGTGGCAATATTATGGGTATTTGTAGGGTATGCGGCTGACGACTTATTTTTTACCCAAAATTGATAAAACGAAAAGGGTTTTTAGAGGAGATTCTCAAATTTTCACCAATATTAATTATTTTTTAATTTTAATTTAATAAATAATTATTATTCATTTTCTATTAGAATTATGACTAAAGTCCTAATCGATAGGTTGATTGGAAAACACCTATAACTTTCAAGTGCTATCAATTTTTTTGAACTTGAAACATATGCCACATTCTACGCTTCACATACTATAGGATTAAAAAAAGAAAAATTAAATTTCATGAAGGTTTGACCAAGCTAAGATGGTCAGACATACAAATTTTTATATTTTTTAAAAGTTGTAATAAAAAATTCATAATTAATTATTTACTTGGAAAAAAATTACAAAATAATATGCATCACATCCAAACATGAGTCTTTTACTTATATATAGAATCTTATAAAAAATATTATCATTTTATTATGGTTAGGGTGGTCAGAAAGACACCTACTTCTTATTTTTTCCTTGAAATTGAAGTACTACTGCATTGAAATTTCAAATTTTCACCAAATAGATTTTCTTTATTTTTAAATAAACCTAGTATTTTAGAAACTACATTAAATTTTCAACAGATTCTATTGTTACATATTTTTAAAATAATATAGATAACTTATTCAAATTTTTACGTCAAGTTGCCTAACACTGATTTTTCTAATTTTTTTGCCACTTAAGGGCCTATTTTTTCCATGATGATCCTACACATACCTTGATATCCAACCCCTTGACTTTGGAGATATTGTTCTTGATGCAATTGTGGACACAACTCAATGCTTTTTTGACATGTTTTAACCAATGGAAGAGTTTTTATTTTGGTGTGAAGATATCTCTTGGCTCAATAATTCAATTAGTTTGGCATGTGAAGCAAGTTTCTCTAGCAAATTTTGATCTTGATTTTGATATTTACACCCTTGATATAGTTAATTTGGTTTTTGTTCAAGCAGATTTGGAACACATACTTGTGGTGTTTGAATGGGATTATGGAAAAATTGATCTTGGATACTATTCTGATTTGGGATGATATTTGGATTTGGAATGATAGGTTGAAATTGATCATTATTGTGTTTGGGAATCACATTTCCTTGATTTAGGTAACTTTGAATTTGCATGGTGTTACCTTGAATTGGACTAATACATGGATTCGTTAACATCTTATTTGGACTTTGAACAATATTTTTGTGATTTTCAAGAACATCTATCCCAAAGTTTAGATTTGAAATGTTCATGTTTTGAATACTTGTACTTGGCATGTATGGATTTGGTGGGATAATGTTGTTCATTTGTGGAAGACTCATGCATTAGGTGTTTGGTTGATAGATTTGTAGGTTTGGACTTGGATTTAAATTTTCCATCAGGAAAGGTGTTCCAAACTTTGAATTGGGAATGCTCACATTTTTTGTACCATCGAGGTTTGTAGGAGATAATGATCCCATGTACGGATTGTATAAATGTGAGTTTTGATAATCAATCGATATTGTAAGACTTTGATAGTTTGGTTGGTTTGGTTTGCTTATGATGTATCATGGATCAAGTTTATATTCCATGTTCTTCTTGTGTTTTTACTTTGTTGCAAAAGTGACCTCTAAGGTGTTTAGGACCAATAATGAAATGAAGGATGAAATGGGTGAATGATATGGGTGTTGAACTTTTTAGGAACTTTTTTTTTATTCAAGGGGTAAATGCTTTTGACCAGAGCTATGAACTGGAATACAACCATTCAACAATACCACCCCAACAGGGTTTGAACCTTGGTGGCAAGAACAACAATGCCACCTATAAACCATCACACCATGCCAATACCGTCAACTTTTTAGGAACTTTGGATCAATGCTAAACCTAGGGTTTGATTTTGATTGGTTTGATTTAATTTGGATAATGAACTTGTAAACCCTAATATGTTAGATGTGATCTTTAGGATAAATTTGTTCAAAGGATTTATAATTCAATTAAATGTATGAGAAAGAATGGATTCCCATACACCTAACTAAACAAGGTGATTTTGATTTTGATAATTTACCCAAGTCTAGAATGATGTTTCCAAATCTCTTTTATGGGATGGAGATGATAAATGTTTGGGGTGGGTGAAGTGTTTGGTTTCAATCCTAAATGAACATAAGGACTTTTTTTACAAGACCAAGATGGTGAAGTACATGTTTTTCTCTAATAGTAGTTCAAACCAAAAGACCCATGTTTGCATGGAAAACCATAAGACAAAAGATAAAAAGCACTTGTGTGGGGTTCAATTGATTGAATCTTTCCTTAATGGATTTTCTTAACCACAAAAACTTCTTGATTAGGTTTTCAAACTGAATTTTCAATTTCCTAATTCTCTTTCATCCCACAAAGTGCATTATGTGGAAATCAAGGAAATCAAGGAAAAGGTTACCTAACATTGACCTTAGTAGGAGAAAATTGAGATAAAATCCAAATGCTTAGAAACCTCTAAGGATAAAATCACAAGGGAAAGCAATAACACATGAATTTGGTCAATTGTATTTTCCTCCTAAAGAGTTTGAAATTTTTAAACAAGCAAAACATTTTGTAACCAAAAACAAGCACAACCTTATGGATATGAAAGACAATATTTGTTGAGTCCCCACTTAGACAAGTCCAACTACACTTATCTTTAGCGAATGGTTAGATGCTTGACCCCACTAGCTCCCCTCCACGACACTCACTTATACGGGGAAACCAAGCATCAACACCCATGAAAATCCCATGTAATTCTTTTCATTTCTATTAAAGACAGTAAAAGTGTGGGGTGGCTTCAGAATGACCGTTCTTGCACCAACAAATAGATAGGGATTTTGGCCTTTTTACAACAAAGGTTTTAATTCAGACTTTCCGTTCATAGGAGTTGACCCAATGTGGAAAGAGACCATTGTTGTCTTTCTCATTAGAGTCAACCACATGATATTGACATTTATTCCACTACCCACTTTTATATCCTGGCTGGAAATACTCTTGGCTTTAGAGTGTTACCAATTAAGTCGTTCCCTTGGGTGAGTACTTTTTCCTCTAGGAAAGCCCTCTAAGATAAACATAAGCGAGTAAACTTATTCATAGTTTGATCTACCTTCATTTAGAAACAAAAGGAGAACACATGCAATAGGTTTACTCACAAATTGTTCACATGATATTCTCTTTTCATGCTTACTTGATGTTATTTTATAATGATTACATAACATGAGATTGAAAGAAAAATAAATAAATTGATGTTTGGTGTGAAGAATAATGATTAATATCAGATTTATTCTTTCTTTTTATTTCTATTAACACTTTTTAGATTGTAGTCCTTATATAATCCAATTCAAGAAATACTAGAAATAATACTTGTACTTTATACATTTACAAATAATCAAACAATCTAGGAACTAGGAACTTACAAGGAGAAGATAAAAAAATATTTTTTGTTAGCTTGGTAAACAATATCAGTGACTCGCAAGAGGCTTTAAATGAATACACAACAATTGAGCAAAAATTTGGAGGTAAACTTTGTTAGCAACCCATTTTTATGTGTTTCATTCTTCTATACTCTATTCATATTTGTGCATATGACCCTATATCACCCATCACATATAATCAATCTAAAAAAATCATTGTATGGATCTCCATTTATAAATGTTGCGTAAGTGTAGTCTTTCGTCATCTTCTTAAACATTGTTAGATCTCAAAAATCTTTAACTTAAAGAGATTTTAGTTCAATTCCTAGTTAGTAGGATTTTCCCTTCCCATCGGATAGAGAATTTATTTTCTTTCCTCATCTTCCATAGCCCTACTCCTCTCTTAAACGTTGTTAGGGTCTCAAAAATCTTAAACTTCGGAGGTTTTAGTTCAATTACTAGTTCGTAGGATTTCCCCTTACCATCGCATACAGAATTTGTTGTTTTTCGTAATCTTCCATATCCCGACTCCTGTCTTAAACATTGTTAGGGTCTGAAAAAATCATAAACTTAGGAGGTTTTAGTTCAATTCCTTATATTTTTATAGTTCGTAGGATTTCCCCTTACCATCGGATACAGAATTTGATGTCCCAATTAAATATTATTCACATCTAACTCACCTTCACTTTACTGCAAGTTTTTCTTCATATTTTTCTGTCTGTGCCAATTTTGTGAGATTATGACCCTCTATAAGATATTTTCCCATCCGATATTATACTTTTTTTTCTGAAAATCCTTCCATAATATAGCAACATTCTGCACCATTCTATCTGTTAATTTATCCTATCCTGGCACTGGTATCAAAGCACAAGAAATCTAATTCTTTTCTACTGCTTCCCCTGACTCTTGCGTAACAGTTAAACATCTATACAAAGCCTGTGTATAGAAGCAATTATGGAGTAAATCTCCTCATGCGGCCAAGTCCATAAGTATTCAGGTGGACTATCAATTCTACCAAAATTCCTGCCACAAATTTATTCAAAATATAGGCGCTGGATCATGAAATATAGGTGGTCCATCGTGGTATTGGTAGAGCTCCTCTGTATTATCGTCCTATCTGAAGAATGCGTTGCAGGCTACACGCTAGAAACGAGCTATTGGCCTCTGCGTCGCCCTGTAACAACAAAGAATCTTGCAGTTTCTGTTACCTGACAGAATAAAATTGGAGGCTGGGTATTATTATTAATCGTAACTGCCCTATTGAAAAGCAAAATCTTTAGCGTGTGTCGGACGGCATGAAGTTGCATACCACAAAGGGTCTGAAATTGGAGTAAAGCTAGATAGTTGGCCATAAAATTAGGTGCAGTTAGTGTCTTTATTTTTGGCACAAAATTACATTTGCTCCTACATCAAAATTAAAGTTTGAGGGTGAAGAACTGTGTTATTTTGTACAGTTACAATGTAATTTATTGTGCCAATGATTGGTGAAATTTTCATCAGAAAAGGAACATAAATATGGTATAGAAAAGTAGAAATCATTTTTATTATCATTCATTTGTGGTGTAAGGTATCACGACATAATAACCTGGCCAAAATAACCCTGGATAGAATAACTCGATCAAAATAACCCAGGATCATAATAAGACATGGACATAATAACCCATGTTCATAATAACCCATGGACAAAATAGTCCATGGTGATTTTAGATCAAGCTAGTAAACTAGAAATGACATAAAATAAATTATAAATATGATTGTGAGGCACCATAGAGGCTATTTAGGTCATTTTTAGGCCATATATCTATTATATACCCCTAACATAGCCTTAAAACACCTTTAATATACTCAAATAACCTCTAAAATGGTATTAAGAAGATATATAAAGTGGTAGAATTAAGAGAAGTAAAGAGAGGAAGAAGGGGTGAAGAAGTAAGAGTGTGTAGAGTGATAAGAAGAGGAGAAATCCAAATTCATAAAATAAGATATTTTGTAATATATTTTTTTGAACATTATTTTAAATTTTCCTAGGGTTTTTTAAAAGAGTGTACAAAAACTCAATATACTTTTTAATTGAAATTTTGAATAATAAAGTTTTTTTTAGCAACATACATGTAATTTATAAAAAAAAAATTCCTTTCTCTATATTCTTATGGAGATATTTTGTCCACAGGTTATTTTGGCTTAGGTTATTATGACCCTGGGTTATTTTGTCCCAAGGTTATTGTGACCAAATTATTCTGTCTAGGTTTATTTTGGTCGGGTTATTATGTACCGTAACTGTGGTGTAAGATTTGTGATATAGACACTTAACCTACAATGCCAATTGTTGTTAAAAGAAAATGAAGTATAACAATATAAAAATTCAAAAACCTTAGTTTTGATAAATGCTTTTGATAATGGAGATGTTTTTCAACAAATACAAGGGTGTAAATTTGCTAGGGATGCCCATCAATAATTGTGAGATGAATCAAATTCTCATCCAAGATCGAAGTTTACTCAGTTGTAGTTAAAGTTATTAAATCTTGAATTGAAGAATGTTGGTGTCATGAGTTTGGCTTTTGAAATTCGAATCATAAAGTAAGACATTGATGCTACTAGTGGAAAGGTTATTATTTATCATATAGTCTTCATAAAGGTTCTTCTAACAAAGCCAACCTATTTGGAGTCTCTTCGAGTAAGTAACCAATTGAAGACCACCACTTTTGATCAATGGGTTGAAATTTTGGCAAAACATGAAAAATAATTTAGGAGAAAAAATGATAGCATTGGGGAGAATATTTGTCTTGTTCAACTAAAAGACAAGCCTCATAATAAAACCTTATCTTCTAGAGGTGGTCATAGTGATTGTAGAGGAGGTAAAGGTCAATAGAAGAATAAAGAAATAGGAGGTGAAAATGCCAAAGGAAAATCCCAACAAGACAACTAAAATGATAGTTGTTACTTGTATTGCAAATAATGTCATCAAAAAATGTAGTCATAAATCCAATGAATTGAAACTCTCATGATATAAGATAGAAAAAAATGTTTCATACAAAAAGATAAAATAACTATGATGGTAAAGCATCAAGAGCAGCTCAATTTGCATGTTTTAGCAATCATGATTAATGCGTTTTCTATGTCTAATTCAACATAATATACTTCAATGAAAACATCATGACATTATGCTTGGATGTTAGATACTAGAGCCAAACATGATATGGCATTTGAATAGTGATTATTTTGAAAATTTCATGAATTTTTTGTCATCCAATCTATTTGGTACAGATAAATCAAGCATCAATCTCATTGAGAAAAGAACCATTCAACTCAAGTTGCCTAGCCTTTTGTGAAAATATAGCCATGAGAATAACATTTTTTAAGAATGGTTAGTCTATCAAAGAAAAAAGTATTTTTCATCAACAATATGATTATTTAGTTTATTCAATTATACCAAAGTGTACCATATGAAGTTAAAGGTCAATGATTATAATGTATGAGTACCTATAGGAGAATAAGAACTTGGATGGTCATGAGTCGTATCCTAGTTGTTTGGGTTTATGTCTACTATCCTTGTGGACGTAACAAGCCCAACCATGTGAACCAATATCCCGTCCAACCCAACCAATTGGACCTTACAAGCTATCTCAGAGAACAATCCTATGATGGAGTCAAGGTTATGGACTTATGTAAAGACTAGGTTTTTCCAAGGATTAGTTAGTAAGAGGACTTCGATGTATCACATACTACCGAGGATCTGCCCTCAACCCAACAAGGTTAATTATATCATCGAAAAACTATGAAAAGTATTTCGAAGTATCTCATACTACTTTGGGGGTCCACCCTTAATCCCAAATGGTCATATAGGAAAAAGAGATATATCCAAAAGTAGTGAGTCTATCTATACTAGTGGATTCCAACTTTATTCACGCATATGCCAATGGTTACAAGTTTTCCCACTTAGGAAAAGTAGCTTCTAACACATACAAAAATTTGACCTTAGTGAAATTGTTAGCTATCCTCATCATACAATATGTGTAGCACCTAGTACTAATCACCTCTATTCTATTTGTGACTACATTCTACCCCTATAAATATAATGGTCATCTTTGATTTTATTTACTTGGATGATAGGGTAATCACTATCTCAAATTCTCTAATATCACATATACGAAACCCCTAGAAAATTTTCACCTTTGCCATATAGTTGAATTTCAGCTAGTCCCTCAGATACGCTAATAGCCCCAAGCATCTATCATTATAATAGTCCAATAACTGAGCATGTAACTATTCTAGTATCCTAGTAGTGATTCACACTTGGGTCATCTATAGCCCAGAACTTATTGCAAATTCTAGCTATAATTTATTAAACCTGGTGGGAATTCTAGGGTGAATGGTGAGTGATTGAGGCAACTAAAGGTACTAGATATTATAAATCCTTCCAAACACACATCAACATGAGCCATAATTATCCAAACCTTATATTTTCAAGTGACCTAGTTGTTTACCATGCTTCATTGATACATGTAGATATATAGATAGAAAGAGGTGATGATAGTGACATAAGCTAAATGGCTAAGGGTATGATATCCTTTCTTATACAAATATCTTATTAGGCCTATGAGAGGTGAGCTATAGTTGAAGAAAATACCTAATCAATTTGAATTCATCTATACAATAAAAAAAACTTATACCAAGTTCCATAAATAGATAAGAGAATTCAAGTCCATCTCAACATTTCATTGAATCTAGGCCCATAATCATTATACTCCATTTTACAAGCATTTAACAAAACACAAAATATTAAGAAATATGTTGGCTATTCAAAGGATGATTTACAAATTTTGATTCGAATCTATGTTCAATATCATCATAATTCCTTTGTAGTATTTTCCCTAACATACCCCCCCAAGAAATCAATCATTCATAAAATGGAGTCTCTTTAATTTATTATTGAATATAAGAATGGTTTATTTGCAAATAAGATGTTTTACTTTCCTTTTTTAGTGGTCTGGTATTTTGTCAAAAGTAGAAAAATAGAGGCTACAATCCATAAGAGAAAATAAAGAGATATTTTAGATGGCGCGGAAGAGATAATCTGGGGGAAATAATAGGTGGGATAGTGACCTTCACAATAAAAATCTGAACCAACAATTTTATGGATGGAATTCTATGTACTTCTCTTACACTCTTAGGGTTTTTCACCTAAAAGGAGAGAGATGAAACCCATAAAATTGAGGTGGTTCATTCAAAATAAGGAATGTATGATGTAATTATGACTAAATACAATGATCTAAATGCAGCTAATTGATAAAATTGATTGATTATGAATGCAAAACTAATGAAATATGCAATGTTTGAAAACAAAGTGTGTAATGCAAAAACACCTATAAATGAATGCAAATTGCAACAGAAATGAATGAAATTGAAAGTGTGCACCTAAGATATTGATGAAGAATAGAAATGACTTTTGGAAACTTTTTGATTGTAATTTTTAGGCTTGGTGGGACTCATTCACCATTCTAGGTGAATTAGTCCTAGATCTGTGAAATTATTTAGGAGTTCGTTTTAGAAAAAATGGGTATCCAAAAATGTAGGAAACCAAAATTAGGATTGTAAATTGGAATAATTCACCACCCATGCTGAATTAGTCCAATTTTTAATTTATGAAGATTCAAAGGTGGAAACAGGAGCCTTCGGTCTGCACTTTCTACTTCTCCACGTGTTCAGTTCTAAAACAATCAAATTCAAATCTGAAGGTGACTTTTTGTTGATATTTTTCCTTGGAAAATGAACAGAAGATTTAAACAAATTTTCAACTTGATTCGAAATGATTTCCAAGCATTTAATATGCCTAAATCTGGAACTACACAAGACAAGAGAGAGAAATGTTGAATGTTAGGGCATGGGGGTTTGCCTTGGTCAAACCCCTTTGTAGGTAATTAAACCAAAATGAGAAAATAATGTAATGAAGCATGTGATAATGGATTTATTACCTTTCCATGAAGATTGATCTTGAATTTCTACAACAAAACATGAAGAATCTACCCTTGAATGTCTTAGAAAGTTATTTTGATGACTTGCAATGATGAAACCCTAACTTGCTTGACTTGATAGAGAAGATAAATGATGAATTATGATAAGAGATGTGTGAATGAGTTATGAAATTATGAATTAGGGCTTAGAAGGTTGTATTTATAGGAAATTCTCCTAATTTTCTTGTAAACTAGATCCCTAAGGCTGACATGAAGAAAAATAAAACTTAAAACCTATTTTTTCTCACTCAAACGTCAAAATTGACCCAAATGAGATTCATTCACCACCTTGGGTAAACCAGTCCCACCTAGTAGGGACTCATTCACCATAGATGGTGAATTAGTCCCTAAGGGGTCCATTTGCTAGCTAGGTTGTTGGGGAATGCATAAATTAGGTTTAAATGATGACTTTATTAGTTATTTCATCAAATTATGCCCCAGGATGCACAATATGGGGTAATAGGGCCTTATTAGTGATGATGCAAAGGTAAGTTAGGGCTTGGGACACAAAATTTAATGTGAAAATGTGATTAAATACACTTTACAACACTAAAAATGAGGTCCACACACCCTAGAAAGAAACAACATCCAATGTGAATGTGTAAAGCACATTACAACACTAGATTAAAGTTAAATTTAGTTTACAAGCTTTCTAAATTGATGTGATAATGCAATTAAATATATTTTATAATGTGGAATTAAGAGGAGATGGGTCCATTAAGTCTATAAAATCATGAAAATCATTTACAAGATTTTACAACACCTTTACAAGACATCATTAAATGCATTTGTAAGGGTCCAAGACCTAGTGTGGATGCATAAAATGCCTCACAATATTAAATCAAGGCCTCATTAAGTCCAATTTATCATGAATTATTCCCCAAAGCAAGCAAGTTTCCATTTTTCTATGGTAGACAATCTATCTAACCAACCAACAAAAAAACACCTCTAGGGCGGTCTATATTTTAGATTGTAGGTTTATATCTTTAGCATGACAAGTTGGTGGAATGTAATTTAGTCCAAACAAGTAATCTTTTTAGCACACAAGAGTATTTTAAAAATTATTTAGAATTACGTTTAAGGAGTATTGTTAAAGCTAGGTTTTCTAAGAGATATTAAGATATAAATTTATGAATTAAAACTATGTGTCAATTTTTACATCAACGTTTCAGATCATACTCCATGATCCATCATCACGATGCAATGTAGAAAGAGAAAAGATTGAAAAATGAAGTAGAAAACTTGGGTAGATAAAAGGATGAAGGAAAGGAGGGGTGGAAGGACTGAAGTGCAAATTCAAAAATAACCTAGAGTTATAATTTTGCTAGAGACCATAGGAGAATTCCCATTATTCTAACAAAATTAAACTTCAATTTTTTAAAATTTATTAATATAGATTTAACAGTAGAAAAATTGACTATCCACATATTTTTAATTTGATAATATTTGTAACATAGAAAAAGGGAACCCTAAACTTGATGTTCAAAATATGAAATTAATTTCTTCCTTTTTCAAGGGTCTATTAGGATGTAAATCAACAAGGTGTTTACATTGACTTTCAACCATGAAGGCGAGTCAATCAAACCTATATCTACATCTTTTTGAGCCTTAGAAATGAATTGAAATTGGTTTGTTTTGATTAACCTAATCAAATTATGTGCCCTAATATAAAAATTAAAAGATTTAGATAATTGATGCTATACTAGAGAATTACAGGTAGATCTGGGAAGGGTGGGGTGTTTTTTACCTATCATATAAATTTGGTATTATTAAGAATAACATAACATATGATCCCAAGGGAATCCCTATCCTTGTAGGGATGTCTTAGATTTTTTTTCATAGTCCTCTAGTGTCATATTTGAGAATCACGTTTTCACTTACAAACTTGTCAAATCACTATCAAATAAGTTTGTAGGTGAGTTTTCATGGTTTGACAAGGTGTAGAGAATTGAATAAGATAATGTAAAAATTATTTCACACTTCCCTTAATCCTATTCAAACTTGAAACTTGCATATTCAAAGGGAGAATAAATGTTGTGTTATTTAGGGGATTGTTGTAGTCAAACTTCATATTAGTGTTTACACTTCCATAATGGAAATTTCAATGATAAAAATGATAAATTATAGGAAGTAATGATGGATCAAAAAAGTTCCACAACTCACCACCCTTCAATGGCTACCTCGAAGGACTGAATTCATGCACATCACCTCAAGGTCTTGGATCTTCCTTGCTTGATTTCTTGAATTACTAGGGGACCTACAACAAGGGTTAACCTTTGCAAATAATGAAAACATGAAAATACATAAACTAACATAGGATTTGACATGATATTTTGATCTTGAATTGCTGCAATTAATTGGTAAAATGTTGCTCTTGATTTTCTCTTAATGTTCACATGTTACTTGTTAGTGCCATTTAGTTCTTGTTAGATTTCAAATAATGTAATAACTAGGTATTTACAAGAATTTATTCAATTTTCTCCAAATTAAATCATGATAGAAGTATTTAGCAACTTGAATTTCAAATGATAAAATTATGACATTGACATATTCAAAATTTGAGCTTGATAAAATAGGGACGGAGTTTCCCAAGGGCATCCAAATCCTTTCCTATTTTTCAATAATTTAGGTTTTGGGGAAAAACATTAAATAAATAGGCCCTAGAATTCATTTGTTAATTCTATGCTTTCAATTTGTTGAAAAATGGTAAAAATAGGCCCTAGAATGCACAATTTAGGAAATTAGGAGGTCAATCAAGCTCAATAATTTAGGGGGAGAAAAAAATAGTGTTAAGTTGTCAAGGGTGACAATTTATGATACTATAATATTAATGAAAAGTGTCCTTGGAATACTATGTTATTTTTACTTTGTATCTTTTTTGGGGGGCATTTTGTTCCGTATATTATTAAAGTGGATTGTCAATATTTACTTCTAATCCTTTTTCTCTAGATATAGTAATATGATATTATTCACATTTATTTATTCCATTTAAACTCTTTTATTCCTTTCTAATTCCTACTCTTTCTAATGTTTTGAGTTTTTGTAGGAAGGATTCTTATAAATTAAGTGTAAAATAATCATTTAATCAAAATTTTGATACATGTTTTCATATTGGTAATTTAATCAACTCCAATAACTTATTTATCACATAAATATTATAATCTAAGAGAAATAAATAGTTGTAACATGGTCTGAGAAAAGAAATCCTAAACCAAATCTATTAGTAGGCAAGTAGGGAGGTAAAATAAATGAGAGTTATAGACATTATAAAACTTGGACAAATAGAATGAAACATTTTGAGTGATTACAATTTTCGGGGGTAGTTCTCTACTAATATCCTCTAATCACCACACTGGGCCTTCAACTCTCTTTCATACATGTCACCACTTCAACAACTATCTTCCTCATCTTAGAATTTATCTCCAATAAAACTATTTATGGAACTCATGCAATGGGTTTAATTACTATCATGCACACCATTTCCCATTACCTACATTTTTTTCCTCTAGAAGAAGGGATTTTATTCCATCTTAATGGCATAGATGTCCTTCCAGCATACTTGTGCCCTCTCCTCTTTAATCGGGTTTGTATCCTTAATTAATACCCTCCTTCCCAGTTGGTTCATAGGAAAAAATATCATAATATGCAACAATTTTTTTTATTTTTTATGTTTCATTCATCATGATTTTATTTTTTATATTATTTATTTCCTTTATTCTTATTTTAATTTTTAATTCTCTTTCATTTTAATTTTAATCTTCTTATTACTTAGATTTGAGTAAGAACAATCATAGAAGAGTGATAGGGCTAAAAAACTATATATTTAGAGTGAAGTGAATAACTTCTAATCAAATACATTATGTGCAACTAATAACAAAACTCACAACTAGAGGGTTTTCCATGGAAAATCAACCTCCTAATTGTCATAAAAGGTTGTAAAGTTTAAGTTCTATTCTCAAAATAGGTTTAGGTCCACTTTTTTTACATCTTTGGCACCTACAAAACCAATTTCAATTCTCACACACACCACAAAACTTCCAGTACCTATTTAGTTTAAAAAATAGAACATACATGTATAGATACAATCATGTAATAAATTTAAATGAAAATTTTCAATTCATAACTTTCTATTACTTGAAAATTGCACCAATTAATGATTGAAGTATTAAGTCCACAATATTACTCATTATTTTAATACAACATCCAAAATAGAAAGCATGATCATACTCTTAATTTTACGGTTCTCCCTTCATCCAAATTACATTAGGACAACAAGAAATTAAGACAAAAGAAAGTATAAAGTTTGCGAGGATGTTACATTCTTCCCTCCTTAGGGCTAAGTCATCCCAACTTATTCAAATAAGTAGGGGTATCCTTTTTTCTCACTTTTTCATTTTCTTAGATGGATTTATTCTCCCCATATTATTCCCAAAGGACCTTAATTTATGTTCTAGTGTAGTTTTATAGTTTGATACTGCATATGTCCAATATCATGAGTGGACTTAGGTAGCTTTATCTAGCCTCTTCTACCTGTAGTTCCTACCAATCAATTACATGTCAAGTTAGATATATATTTCCTAATAAAATGACACATGAAATATGTTATGTATCCAAGAGAGAGATGGAGGAAGGGTAAGTCAATAAGACACATGAATAATCTTCTTTGCTATATCAAATAGTCAAATAAATCACGGGAAAAATTTCCTAGCCATTTAAAACTTTATTGAACTCTTATAAGGTTTGACATATGAAGGAACACCTTGTATCCTACCATAAGTTCTCTTGGAGTTATTTTTTCATTTGCATTACTATTTTGATGATCTTATGATTCCTTTAATCTCTCTCTAATAATATACATATTAATCATAATCATGAAGCATCTCAGTTCCTGTGTAGACTCAGTTGTCCAATCCATCCCATGATCCAATCAATATTCTACACTTCATGTCATAAATTTCTTCAAAGGGTTCCATTTGAATGGAGGCTTGATATGTTTTTTTAAGTGAATTACACCAATAGTAAATATTCTTATAACTTATCCGGTTGGTCCATTAAATACATTTGCAAAATATCATCTATTATCTAGTTAATTATTTCAATTTGGTAATCTATTTCTAGACATGATAGCCTATGCTAAAATTATGTTTGGTTCCTAGAGTTGTCATTAGGGTAGTCTAGAATTCATAGGTGAATTATTTTTTTGTTGTTAGAGATAATTATCTTTGGAGCCTCATACAATCTAACTATCTCCTTAAGGAACTTTCTTGGTATAGGTTGAGCATCATCCTTAACATTATCGAGTATAATATGTGTTACCTTAGTTAAACAATCCATTACCATGCTAGGATAATATCATTCTTAAGAAGGTTTAAAGAAGGCCCACCACAAATTCCATCAAGATTATTGATGATTTGTGCTATAGTAAATCATGTGAGTATAATACCCCATAGAATGACATTGTTCAACCTTAACCCATTATCATTCTACATAATTTGATAAAAAAATTCCACTTCCTTTTTCATTCTTGGCCAAAACAATGTAGACTTCTCTTATATCCATATACATCTTGGTCACCCACAAATTACCTTGATATGGAGTATTATGGATATTTTATAGGATTCTTATTCATAATACCACTTCATTTGATCAATGAGGTCATCAATTTAGAGAAGGGGCTATCTATTTTTAATGGTTATTTTGTTTAGCATCCAACAATTTATATGCAGTCGTACTATCCCATATTTCTTCCTAGTAAATAACATAGGAGCTACCCATGGGGACACACTATGTTAGATAAATATTTTTCCCATCAATTCTTGTAACTATGTAACTTTTATTTTTTGAAACTCAGTTATATTCATCTAATATCATGTCCTTAAAATAGGACCATCTCTTCAAACTAGATCAATAAAGAACTCAAAATGATAGTTAGGGTTAATCCTGGCAATTCTTCAAGGAAGACATCTTGGAACTCTTCAAGTACAATGTGGTTAGAAATAATTAGAATAGTATCTTCCTTTCCTTCCTCTATCTTAATTAAGAGGATTTTACATCCCTTCCTCACAACTTGTTTGGTTTGCATAGTAGAGACTTTCTAAATAATTACTAGCCTTGGCATACCTTGAAGAGCCATTAATTTCTCATGGAATTCTATGCACTCAATTCATTTTTTGTAGTAATCAAAATTTTCCCTATTCATTTTGAACCAATCCATTCCAAGAATCATGTCATATGATCATATCCTAGTGATCAATAAATTTGCATTGGTCCTTGTACCTCCTAGGTCAATATCTACATCCCTTAGGAAAACATATATTATTTGATTCTTATTAAACCCAAACTCTACCACCATCTCCTCTTAGCTTACATAGTTAGGACTAAGATTAAATCTATTTAAAGCATTAGGAGACATAACTTTATTAGTTTCTCCTAAATCAGCTAGAATAGTGATGGATTTCCCATGAAAAGTACATAGAAGTTCTATCAAATAAGCTTGATTTTTAGCCTCATACTTGTACATGGCTGCATAGATCATGGTGGTTTTCTTGATGTTCTAATCTTCAATCTTGGGAAACTATCTATTGAAGTGAGCACCTCCACCTATCAAACATCCTTCTCTAGATCCCACCCCTTTCATTTTTAGGGCCTTAGATAATTTTGAGGGAGCCACATGCTTAGACAATTTCTACACCTTTCCTCTCCACTCTAGGATGGTGTTTCTATAAAATATTATGCTCTCCTTGGATATTTTAAAACTTTCCTAGGATTTATTTCACTCGCAAACCTTTATTATATTATTTTTCTTTACATTGGAAAATGTGGGTGATTTATGTCTCCTTTCTTATCTTTTTCTTATCTTTTCTTCTAAAATGGTGACTAGCTCTACTACCTAACTTATATTTTAGATCAAGTGAGTTTAGTGGAATATATTGGGATTTTTTACATTGATAAAAAACTTGTTCATTGAATCTTCCTCCTTCAAGTAATGTACATTCCATATAAATCTCATGAATTTATCCCTATACTCACCCATGATCATGTTTCCCTAATGCAATGAGTGAAATTCTATCATATTTTGGTGACGATGCAAATATTTTCCATGTTAAATCTCTTCATCAATAACCTTTGATTTCCAAACAATATTCGCACCATATGAAAGCTTCCCCTTCCAACTAATATATAGTTATCTGATTCTCATCATTTTTATCCATATCAATCAATCAAGAATAATTTTTTAGGCCTATTAACCATACCTCCAATGTGTCTCCTCCACCTAACCCATCATAAATTAGAGGTTGCATTTTATTAAATTCTCAAATAAGTGTATTTTTCCTCTCAAACCCTCATCTTTTCAAAGGTTACAAACTACAAATGGTATTTGAGATTTGTTACCACAATTGGAATCTAAGGGTTCTTCATTATCTATTTCAATCATTTCTCAATATCCAAATTCACATTATTGTTTTTCACTTTTTCTTGTTTCCTCATTAACTCCTCTATTTTCCATTCTTTGGAGGTTGTCCTTTCTTGAAGGGAATTAATTTATACTTGATGCTCTTTTAGCAACACTAGTGGTAGAGGTAATACATTCATACTAACATACAAGATATTTGCTAATGGGTAAACAAATTTCTATTTCTTGAAGACATAGATTTGATAATTAGTTCATAAAGTTCATATCATTGTATAAGAATTATATTGACTTTATGGTATGATTATGATATTTATGTCTTGAAGAAAATAATTTTTTTTGAATATTGGTTAGTGGTTAATGGGTTGATTGAAATTACCTTATTTCATTTTTTCTATGTATCTCCCTTTAAGTAAATTTAAACATGTTTGGTTAACCATTTAGTAAAAAAGGGGACTAAATCAATTCATTTCTACTTTTACTAATGAATTGAGTGTATACACCATGAGGAAGAAAATAAAAAAAGGGATAAAGTCCTAGCCTAGCAAAAATCTTGCATGCTAGTAGGAATATATCACCTCCACCAATATTTTTTTCAAAATAGCTTCAATTAGAAATGAATGTTATGCAAGAAACTATATCTTGCAAATTTATATATTTATCATTTTACACATAGTACACATAGGCATGATGTTATTAATTTAACACTATAACCTTTATGATTACATAGTTATATAGTTTCCATCTTTTATGATATGGAATTGGATCTATTATTTAGTGAGTTCTTCCTCCTTAGAGGCCTCCCCAACTACATTGTCCTTTGAATTCACATGTTCATATGTATTCCACTATGACTACCTTGGACATGGTTTGGGTATAACACCCACATCCAAAGGGAAATTCCTTGAATTTAAATAATCTTGAATTAGTTTCTAGTTCTTGAATCTAGGATGGGAATTTCTTATATTTTCCTTAATTAACTTTAATTCACTTTAAGGTTTATGCCAAATATTTCATATCAAATATTGATTCTATTTTAACTTTCAATACATGCTTCTTAGGCTCCTCAAGGATAGGGTTTTTTTGTGTATTTTTGAGGTTTCTTGGAGGCTCTATGTTGTTCTTTCTTCCTAACTCCCATGGCTATAAACAATAGAAAAAAATTATTAAATAGAAAACACGTGGGGACTAAGTCCAGAGTTGGAATTTGGGTGCTTTGTAACTATTTAAAAATCAAGCCATGATAACAAAAAAGATAAGATAAAAATAACCTATAAATGTTAAAAACAATAATTCTACAAGTAATATGATTATTTAATTTATTCAACTATTCCATAGTGTACTATAGAAATCAAAATTAAATGATTATAATGTACATAGAGGAGAATAAGGAACTAGCTATTCATGAGTAGTATCTTGGTTTTCAGGGTTCTTTTCTACCACTAGGTCATGGACTACAACAAACTAAACCAAGTGAGCCTTTTTCCATTCCACCCCAACCAAGTGGATCTAGAAAGATATCCCAAAGAAAAATCTTATGATTAAGGATTCAAGGGCATGGTCCTAGGTGAATATCGCAACAGTTTTTTCCAATTATTCATTGGGAAGAGGATTTAAATGTATACTATATTATAGTAGGGGTCTATCCTCAACCCAATGGGATCAAGTATACCATTGGAAAATTGTGAAGAGTATATTTGAGTATCTCATACTACTCTAAGGGTACACCATCAATCCCAAATGGTCATATAGGCACAATAAAAATTCCACAAGTAGTGAGCCTATCTAGACTAGTGGATTCCAACTTCAATCACCCCTAGGCCACTAATGACAATTCTATCCACCTAAGAAGAACTATCTTTTGACATATACCACATTGTGACCCTATTGATATTCTCAACTATCCTATTGACAGTATGAGTAGAACCTATTATCAATCACCTTCATGATATAGGTGACTACTTGCTAGCCCTTATGTTATAAAAAATCAACTTTAATTTCTATTACTTACATGGTAGAAGTATCAGTTCTCAACTGATCCAAAATTATCACATCTAGGGTAGCCCCTATCAAACTTTTACCTATATTATAAAGGTGAATGTGATTTGGTCCCTAAGGCATAGTAGTAGAACCATGCATCAAACTAGTATGGTCCAATGGTTTCCTGCAACTACTTTGATATCTTGCAAATTCATACTTGAGTCATCTATAGCCCAAAACTTACTAGAAATTCTAGTTGTAATTGACTCAAACTAGAAAGAGTTCTAAGGTGAGTGTTGAGAAATTGAGGAAACTATTTATGTAAGGTATTATAAATCCTTCTAGACATACACTATCTTGAACCAAAATTATCCAATCCTTAAATTTGAAGTGGCCTAGTTGTTTACCATGCTTAGTTGACATGGATATATATAAATGCAATGAGGTGATGATAGTGACATTATTTCAAGGACTATGGGTATGATATCCTTTATTCTATAAATATATTAGCGGGCTTGTGAGAGGTGAATTATGTGAAAATAAAATACATAATTCATTTGACTCCATCTATACACTCCAACCAAGTTCTATAAATAAATAAGAGATCCAATCACATCTCAATATTTCCTTGAATCTATGCCCATAATCATAATACTCACTTTTGCAAGTATTTAATGAAACATACAATCCAAATAAATCTATAAGTTATATGCGAGGTGATATTCCAATTGTAAGTCAAATATTCATCCAACTACATCATAACTCATTTAAAAGAATTTTCCTAAACATGCATGCTCAGAAGTCAGTCATCCATAACTTCGAGTTTTATTCGATTTCTCACTAAGTATCAGAATGGGTGATCTATAGATAATATTTTTACTTGGCTCTTTTAATGGTATTTTATTTCTTCAAATGTAGTAAATAAAAGACTACAATCATTAGGATGAAATGAGGAGAGATTTTAGATTGATAGTTTATTCAACTCACATAGCTTCTATATCCCATTAATTTACGCTAATTTCAAAGAAAGATATAATTCCAACATGACCTGAAAAAAGAAATCATAAACCAAATATATTTATAGGAAAGTAGGGAGGAAAATTTAACCATAATTATAGAAATTATAAAACATAGAGATATAAAATAAAACCTAGTTTCGGTGATTGTAATTTAGGGGGCATAAAACTTTGCTAATGTCCTCTAAACACCACATCTATCCTTAAAATCCATTTTAAATAAATCACCATTTCAAAACCTCTCTTCTTCCTTTCAAAATTGAGCCCCAATTAACATTTTTATGGAGGTTTTTTGTTTAATTCGTATGTATAGGATCATGATGGGACAAAAACTAGGAATATGATGGGTATGTGGTTGACGAATTTTTTTTACCCAAAATTGATGAAATGAAAAGGGTTTTTAAAGGAGATTATCAGCTTTCCACCAATATAAATTATGTTTTACTTTGGATTTAATAAGTAATTATTATTCATTTTCTATTTGAATTATCACTAAAGTCCTGATTGATAGGTTGATTGAAAAAAATCTATAGCTTTCAAATGATATCACATTTTTTGAATCCAAAACATGTGTCACATTCTATGCTTCACATACTCTAAGATTAAAAAAAAAATTAATTTCATGAACTTTTGACCAAGTTAAGGTGGTCAGATAAACAAGTTTTTATATTTTTTAAAAGTTGTAATAAAAAATTCATAATTAATTATTTACTTGGAAAAAAATTACAAAAAATATCCACCACATTGGGACATGAGTTCTCTAGTTATATCTAAAATATCATAAAAAAATATTAACATTTTATTGTGGTTAGGGTGATTAGACAAACACCTACTTCTTATTTTTTCCCTAAAATTTAATTGCTACTGCATTGAAATTTCAAATTTTCACCAAATATATATATATATAAACATTACCTAATAGTTTAGAAACTACATTCAATTTGCTATAGATTCTATTCTTACATATTTTTGAAATAGTAAAGATAACTTATTCAAATTTTTACGTCAAGTTGCCCATCTTTGATTTTTCTAAGAAATTTTGCCACTTAAGGGCCTATTTTTTTCATAATGATCTTGCACATACCCATGATTCCCCTACACATCACTTCCCACAACCTACAATATTCTTCTCTAAAAGAAGGGATGCCATGCCCTATTAATGGCATAGATGCCCTTCTCTTGACCCACACCCTTCCTACATATCCATAACCTCTCTTCTTCAATTGGGGTTGTATCTTTAGCCAATTCCCTCCTCCCCTATTGGTTCATTGGAAAAAATTCCATGAACTTGCAACATATTTGTTTTGTTTTTTTTTAGTTTTCATTTCGAGCATACTTTTTATATTAAATCATTTCTTCACTTTATTTATATTTATATCTTTTATGTTATTTTTAATTTTCTTATTACTTATAATCAATTATGAACAATCATGGAAGAGTGTGTGAGTTGACATAAATATTTATCTAGAGTGAAGTGACAAAATTTTGGTAAAATAAATTCTATGTAGTTGATGGAGAAATTCATAGTTGGGGGGGGGGGGGGGGGTCGGGGGGGGGGTTCTATGGATACTTGACCTCATAATTTATAGGAAATATTATAAGGTTTCAAGTATGTTATTGGAATAGGTTGCTAGGTATTATTTTATTGCACCATGAGCACCTACAAAACCAATTCAGTTCTCATACACACATCACCATAAAATGTCAATACCTAGTTAGTTTGAAAATTATAACATACATGTATAGATTCAATCATGCCATAAATTGAAATGAAACCATTTAGTTCATAACCTTCAAGCACTTGAAAATTGTGACAATTAAGAATTAAATTATTAAATCTACAACATTAGTCACTATGTCCATACAAAATCCAAATTAAAAAGTGCAATCATAGTATTAACGTTATGGTTCCTCCTTCATCCAAATTCTATTGGGATATCAAGAAATTCACACAAAATAAGGTAAAAATTTTGTGGGGATTTGTCACCTTCCAAATTGTTTACTTCATGATATATTATATCCTCCTCGATTACAATGTAACTTGTTGTCACTAATGTCAATTTGAAAGAAAATAAACTCCATTTTATTAGAATATGGACACTAGATTTATAAAAAGAAGTCAAATAATAAAGTTGCATTTACTAGTTGTGAAGATGACCTATTTTTAAAATTCAACCACAAATCAATAATTTTTAGAATTTTTGCATGCCTAACTAAAGAAGGTAATCTTTCTCTCTATCTTTTATGGAATGTAAGATCTAGGCATGTTAATTATGAGAGTATTAAAATTATAAAAAATAAAGGGTTTTTATATTTTCCCACTTTGATTAAGATAATTGAAAAATGTGAAGTTTTTATTAAGGGAAAACAACATAGAAATTCTTTATTCGGGTGTCTACAATAATATGTATATGCATTATCATCATAGTGGCATGCCACAAGCAACATATTCTTAGGTGACATGGAAATAAAATGTTACTATATATTTTATTTAAATTTAGTTGAGAAAAAGAGGCTAAGTGGAATTACACTAAGAAATGTAATAGCTAATCCTTAGCTCTTTATTGAAATTTCAACCTTAGTAAATGAATGGTGATGTAAAAACTTGTTTAACCTTGTAGTGCTTGATAAATGAAAGAATGTTGTGGGTTTGGTAAGGTTGTAAATATAGTATCTAGGCCATGAATATGTTATTAGTAGGATTTTCTTAGAATAATGATGTTTTTGAGTTAAGATTTATTGTCTATGGCCTTCAAAGTGATTGTAAGATAACATTAAGGTTCAGGTCTACAACTATTGTATGGACTTAACTTGGCATAAATTATTGATTGAATTTGGATGCCCTTATGATATCTATCCTTGTAAAATGTTTGAATTGAAATTATCATACCATTATTGCATTGTAAATATCAATTGATTTTAAATTGCATCTATGTTGTGATGTGTCTAGTTATTTTTTGCCACATTATGTTGGACATTGAAGGACGTTTCATAATTTGGTAATGTTTCCACATCTTATGAACACTTAAACTTGAGAGTAAAGGTTGATTTCCAAACCGAGTGCTACCCTATGGGATCACTCATTGGTTACCCATAGATTCATATTAGTATAAATTTCAAGTTTGGATAGTATCCAGTCCTTAAGCTAGACTATTGTAAGAATGTGGGGTTTCCCCATAAGATAAATGAAATCATAAGGTTAAGAATTTTATTACCATCAATATCATGGACTGCATATACTTATATAAATATTCAATGGACATATTTTTTATATTTATTTTTAGTATGAATCAAGTATTCATCATCCTCAAAATAAGTTTATATCTAAATTGTGGCATATATTTCAAAGTTTAGAAGATTCTTATGTGGCCTTATTGATTCATGTTGTGCTTCATCCAAGAGGATGTTATATATGATTATGATACTTGATATCGTTGAACCATATTGGAATGGGACCTCATTTGAACCCATAACAAGTTTTTTTCATTAATAATGGCATGGTGATTATATTTTAACTATGGCTACCCTAGACTATGATATGACTAAATTTATTTTATATTGACTATGTTTTTATGTCTAATTTTTGTGCATGGATTTGATTAAGAAAATTTATCCTTATAATTTTCTATTTTCAAAGGTGCATCATTATGATGGTTGATAATTTAGACCATTTAGTTAGAGATAGTTTATGAACCTTGTTCCTTGTAATGTTCATCTTGCCACATTGAATGAATTCATCAATGTAATATCATGTATGTATGTGTTATTATTTTCTTATATGATCAATTTTTTGGCTAAGATACTTATTATTTTTAATAGTAAACTATCTATCAAGGATAGGAATTTGTGATGGCTATACCTCACCAATGAATGTGTCAATAATGTTCAAAATATGTCATTGCAAATAAAGATGTTTTTTGTGTCAATGAGATGAACCTATACAATATTTTGGGATGCTCATGTTGAATTATGAATAATATATGTGGTGAGGTCTAATTTGAGATCTCAAGGTCTCTATAGATAAGTGTTGTCTATTTCAATCTTGGTAAATTAAGATTTTGGTTGGGTTTTCTTTCTTACTATTAAGAATTCTTTATTTTTGGGGATCATTTAAATGGAACCTTTTTAGATATCTGGTTGTAATCAATAAAAATCTATGAGTTTTGGGCTCAGAATTGGTATTGGTAAATGGCGGTTTGTTAAATTTCCTCATCTTAATCCATTATGTGGTTTTTGGGCTATAGTGTTCATTTTATTTCACTCCCATGAGTAATGCTACTTGAGTGGTTATGAAAAATCATAGAGTTATGAACTTATGTATATGTTCATTTAAATATTTTGTGAGGAGAACTATATGATACCTTAATTCTATGAGGAAGTAGGTATTTAGGAATTCTTGGGTGAAGGATGCTCCTATGACCCAAGTACATAGGGGAGGGTTTAGAGAATAACTCTAGGGCTTGGGATTGTTCCTAAAGTTGACTATCTCTCCATTTTTAGTATGTTTCAACTTAAGTTAAATTTACGTTAGATGGTACTGATCTAACCTTTTAATAAATAGGTTCCCACTATATATTTCCAAGCTAATAAAATAAATGAATCATCATCAAGCTTATCTAATCTATGTATGAGTATGTTTGGGTTTCTAAATCTACTCCCACCTTAAAAAAAAAATAGATTCACTTTCATTGTCATATATCTTGATGTGAATGCATGAGAACTCCTCTAATATTATCTAAGCTAAATAAATTATCATTTGGGATATTGGTCTCTATATAATTGTGTTTTAGATTAGTGAAGAGTATGGAAAGGTATAGGTTAGCCTCAAGGCCTAGTGAGATCTACTCTTCCTAGAAATAATGGCATAATAGACTTGGCAATATTTTGGCTATGATTGAGTTTTGAAAAAATACTAACTTGTATTTAATGCTGATTCCAAATTTAGTCATTATGATATGATGGTGATATCATCTCTTAATAGGTATGAATGATCTACCTACTCTAAGTATGTACTTGGATCTATGTTAAGTTTAGAACTACATCTTTAGGATGAGCTTTTCCAACTAGTGGTAGTTAATGGTAGTTATTACAAAAATGGTGGAGTGTTTTACCTTTGTATATATTGGTTGGAGAATGATATGCTATGATTTAGTATTGATATTATATAAAATGGTTATGTACTTTGAACTAAGATATTGTAATACTCTCGATTTAATATTTATTTCATAAATGCTATATTTTTGAATAAAAATTAAATGAAATGAATGGATTGTAATTACTTTATGCTTTTCTATTGGTTTATGTATATGTGCTTGAATAGAGACTAGATTATGTGGGTTTAGAGCATTATTTAAGTGTTGTCAACTTATCCCCAAGACCTATAAGATAGTGGAATAGTGTAATAGATCTATTTAGGGTAATAAAACTAGATTAACTAGAGTAGGGTGTTAACCCTTCAAATAGTACATGTTAAATCAATATTTGTGTACCCTCTAATGTCAAAATGTTGAATTAAGATTGATATGATAGATAAATTCTTGGAAACATAGCTAGGGTTGAGAAAGGGAGTCTAAAAGAGCATCAGTAGAGGATAATTATTCTCTTAATATAGTTTGTCTCACTCACCCTAAGGTGATCATTGAGATTTTAAAACATATAACCCACTTACTGATAAGTATATCATTTCTCTAGCATTATATGATTCAAGGTACATGGTCTAATAAAAAGGATATTTAATACATATCATTTGGTCAGTTGGATTTCACCAATAGAATATAGGTGATATATGCTAAGAGCTACCTAATTTTATAGGGTTTAGATAGGATTTCACTAGTAGCATATAGGAAATGGATGCCAAGATCTACATATATTAGGAGTTTAGTATTGACATTGATGTATTAAAATAGATATATGTGTGTCCTATGCTATGTTTGATTGAGTTATAGTTTCATGGTTTTCATAAATAATTCAATCCAAATGATTGATAGTATTATTGTCAAACATCTTGGTTATGTAATGTATATGGTTGTATGATGACATATATGATTAATGGGCTAAAAAAATATTTTTATTTGTCTTAGGTGATGTGTGTTGTTACACTTAAACCTTATAAATTGATGATTGAAATTAGCATAGGATACTTGTACATCATCTCAATTGGTACAAAGGATTAGGGAAAATGAAAGAACCCATAGTGTAGCATATGATGCATTAACATTCCTTTTTTAGATGGAATGTATTTATGAGCTTATATGTTAGCAATATAGGAGAAGGAAATGAGTTTTTAGTAAGGCTCTAGAACTGCTTTTTCTAATAGTTCACTATGTTTACTTGTGAGATAAAGTTATTAACATTATGAATATACATTGGATACAAAAGTTACCATCTCTACTTGTGATGTGGGCATGGGCTAGTCACCTTGTGTATATGTGGTGTATTCCCAATCTAACCCAATGTGTACCTATGCTCAGGGTATAATATTTGATCTTCGATGTGTTTTTGATACAAGTGAGATCTAGCCACATTTTTTATAAATGATATATGCTTGATCTAATGATGAGATCAACATAGGATGTTAGAATGATATGGTCCTTATGTGGTTAAGTATGTGTTTGTACACTAATTAATGACATAGAACCAACACTTGATTAAAAAAAATTTGTTATCATTATATTGTAATCGATTTACTTGAAGGAATAGTTCAATGAATAGTTATAATTTAAAAGAAAGATCAAAGATCTCATTTAAGAGGAGACAATAAATTCTCTATATCTTAGATGTGTGAATTATGAGTCCTTTGATTCTCGAAAGGGATACATAGGTCAGGACATTATGAATGATCCCTAGAGGTTTAGATTTGGGTCTAGCGATGACCCTAACATTCAGATCATACCATGTTCTATTGTATGTATACCAGACTCTAGTGCGAGTATCTAAGTGGTGGCGTAGAGTAGCAAAGGTTATAAAGTTGGTACTTCTAAATTAGATAGAAGATGATTGGTCAATTACATTAGTATCTATTTTGAAAATATGGTTATTATATTTACCTATTTCCAATTGTGTTTAATCCTACTAAGGATACTTTTGGAAATACCCTCCCCAATCCAATTATACCAAAAGTGAAGGAGATATTATCTACTCGATAGTTGACCTTTAATTAGTCACATTTTTTGATAAGTTGATCATTCCCTCTTTGGAATGAAATTTCCCTGATCTTTAAGAAAATTGATTCCTCTAGGAGTGTGAGTTACAAGTTTGGTACCCAATTGCGAGGAGCTCTTCCCTTTCCCTTACCCTAAAGCAACTAGGGAAATATTATGACTTCAAAGGATTCTTGGATATTTGGATAAACAAAAATTTTCATCAACAACTCTCTTAGTTGGAAATCAATCTACAACCAAATTAAAAAAAGTACAATATTTCACAATTGAATCAAACACATCAACACAATGTTCCATTTGTGTTGACACCATGTGAAAGATAGTAGTGTACAACATGAGAATTGTCTGACAAAGACCGGCAAGTAGATATTCTTACCAAATCACTTAAAAGAGAGAATTTTTGAAGAATGCTTCATATTAAGGGGAGAATATAGACAAGTTAATGTTTTTGAGTAACACTTGTGTTCATTTTTATTTTTTAAATTCTATTTGGTTTGATAGTTCAACTATATATTCTTCAATTAATGTCAATAAAGTTACACCATTCTATCTATTGATCAATCCCCGGCTAGCACATCAATATCTTTTGAAAATCCTCATACAATATAACTTCAACTTTGATGTACTTATTGTTTTGATGAAGTTACTGATCGAGAATAATGATAAAGGTTTATTTAACATGTATGATAATTTATGTATATACATTCATCATAATAACAATTAAGAACAAATGAAAATGTTTACCAAAACATCAAAATGTACATCGAATAGTATTTATTAATTAATTGAAAATAAAAACATATTATAATCTAATTTTTAATTAGATTAATTAATAATTATGATCAAATATGATAGACAGAACGTAAACAAATCACCTTACATAGAATAAAGTAAATTGAATGATTAACATAAACTCAAAAGCTGAAACCATACACTAATATTCTGTGTCGCTTTCCTGAAAAATGCACTGTACATTAATTCTGAATTTGAATTGCTTTTATTTACAACCTCAAAAGTCACCAACAAAACAAGCTGTCCTAAACTTATTGCTGATCACGCATTAAACTGATCGATACATATCAAAGTTGGCCAATCAAAACAGCAGATTGGGTAATTTTAAAATAGCATTTATTACTCTATAAGCCTAAGGTGAAGAGCAGCAGCAACTCAACAAGAAAGCAAACACGAATAATGTAAGAGAGGACAAAATCACTTTTTCATGAACCTCACGAATTGTATGAATTGAAATGGATTGTTGAGGCATTCTGCAGTCACGCACATAAGGCTGTATATTGTGGCCGTTATTAGTGTTCAATGACAGTATAAAGAAGAGATAAAGATGAGGTTATTGGATAGCATATTAAAATAAATATTGGCAGTTGGTTTACTCTCTCTGGTTGCTAGTAGCCTGGTCTCAATATTTTAGCATCCTGTTTTCGTTATAGATAGTTTCACATTTTGGTGGAATTGGTAATGTGTCGTCTAAGATAATGCATTTTATTGAGTTAGATGTATCACTTGGATATAGGTGGTATTGGAAAAACACATTATCTCGCACCTCAAATCCTTTTAACTGGCTTTTCCCTCTCCTCTTCTCCAGCTGGAAAATATTTCTATGAGCCCTTCTTTCTTTTTGTTCTTTTCAATAATACCTCAAATATTTCTATTATTCACTTCTCTGAATTCTTTCGCCAGAGTTTGATTTTTCATTCTTTCATAAATATTCATGGGCCGAATTGCTAGTGGACAATCGGCTCCTTAGTCATGTGTACTTTATACAGGTACAATTATTTTACGTAATAGTTTTTCTTATAAACTAGAAAACCGAGAAAGCTCATTCACCCTCCATCAAAATAACCATGCTCAGAGACATCAACCATCTTATATACACATTTATGTATAATTAGTTGGAAAGTAATTTCTCAAAAATCTAATGTTTCATAAACATTTACATAGTTTATTATATCACTTATATGAATTCAATAATATAATTGCAAATACAAATGTTCTCTGCTCTTTGTTCAATAAGTGTGTTATTGTGTTGCACTTTTATTATAGCTTTTGGTCTTATAGAATGTTCAGACATTTATTCATTCATCTATAAAAATAATTTTAAAAATAACAATATTGTGAGACATATAGATATAACCAAGCTACTTTTGTTAATTTCATTTCTTTAATTATGAATATTTAGAAGTTCTTTTTAATTAGAAAAGTCCTCATACTAATTAATATCTATATTATAATATATATTTCTCTTTCTTCTAATTCACTATCATCTATCATAGAATGTGCAAGAGGAAAAAGATATATAATATTAATCATTCATTTATACATGAATAAAATACAATTGAGACTAAATATTTTTATAATATTATTTCTTTATTTTAAGATAATGGAAAAGAAAATATTAAATTATATATATTTTAATATTGTTTGAGTAATAAAATGGGTGAATTATTTATTCACAACATGAACGATAAAGAAAAAATTTTAAAATAGTTTTTATCCTCATTAATAAATATTTTAAATAATAATATTATATGTAAGCATATACACCATGTAAAATATTGATAAATATAAAACAATACAAAATATTTTAAATTAAACAAATAAAACAATAAATAAATATATGTATATAAACATAAGAAATATTATAAATTATGTAATCAATTGTGTTCAATATTTATGGGTTAAATAACAAGTGGCTAACTTATCAAAAAATATTTAATATATGTTAACATGATAATCTCTATAAAAGAAAATTGAGCTAAGAATGGTAATTTGAATATAAGCATGATCATGATAAACTGGGTATAAGAAATTAGATTATGAAGTTGATTAATTGAAATATGAGATTAGATATGAATACTTGAGATACTTACTTGTGTGTGATCAACATAGTTGAAGAGGAAAGATTCTCTCATGCGCAACCAATCAACACATCATGAACATGTGTAACCTACAAAAAAAAAAACCTTGTTGCACAAGCAATAAGAGTAGGTGAAAAGAATAGATGAACATAAGATAGCATGTGTAGTGACAATTGGAAATAAACTTATATCAAAGGTCCAATGAAAATGTATCATCCATTTGTTTTTCCATTATGAGGTTATCCTCTTCTATCTCATCGTAAACAAGTGAAGTACAATCCACAAATATCTCTCTATGTATAAGTGTACATGACATAGTTGAAACATAGAAAATGAGCATAGGTTCGACAAAAAACATAAGGTTTATACAAAATTTGGAATGTTTCACCAAAATTACTATAATATAAAGGGAAAGAAGGGGTGTAATTAACCTACCTTCTTCTATTTAATTCAAGAAATGAGATCCTCTAAGATAGAATTAACTTTCAACCCTTGGGTGAGTCAATTCTATGAAAGATCTAGCAATTTCCTGTATGCATGTGTGGTCAAGGGTAAAGCTCAAAAAAAGCTTTGGGAGATAAAAATGAAATAGCAAATGACCTCAAATCTATAATGTAAGACCCAATTCATGTAGGTGAACATAAATCTAATAGAAACAATCATTTTTCTGCAACTTGGATGAGTGGAAGTCACTTAAAACTTACCTTAAAGTTTTTTACAAAGTGTCCAAGACCTCCATATCCAAAAATGGTGAATGGTCCTGAGAAATCTTTTAGAAGGTAACCACATAAGAGTGTTAATGTTTGATTGTTCAGGACTCTGACATGCATCGAAATATGCTTCATTACTCAAACCTTGTTGTGGCATCCAATGTTTATTTGATCAAATATGGGTGTAGACCTTTGAATAAGACCTTGTGGAAGGTGTGTGAGTCTAACCATGAAGAAATACTTGACACAATAAAGAGTATAGCAAACACAAATGGTTCATTGGATTAATTTGTAAGCATGCACATTGGTTCTTATTATTTTGTAAGTATGCACATTAATTTGTATTAAAATTTTTAATTATGCACATTAAGATTAGTTGATAGTTAGACCTTTCATTTCTATATTTCAAGTTTACATATGTTTTGGTTCCAAGTTTGTACATATGTTTTGGTTCAAATTTTACATATGAATATTAGGTCAGTGATTTTTTTAGTGGCTAATATTTGCAAATTGGCTAATAGTCAAAATTTGGGAATCCAAAATTGGCTAATAGTTTGAACTACAACATGACTTGAATCACCACATTTTTACAAAATTTTATTATGGTCTTATTTAAATCACCAAATAATTTATTTTATTAAAAATTTTAACTCAAAAATTTTCCACAATATTTGATACATGATTAGAGCACATTCGCCTAAATTTTATAAATTATATTAGAAACCTATATTAATTCTCCAATAGTATATAATAATTATTAGCTAATTTAGGACCATATTTCTAATATTTTGTTTTCACCATTGATTTATAATATAATATAATATAATATAATATAATATAATATAATGGCCCTTGTTGTATTCCATGAGATAAAATGTACCCATGATTTGTGATGCTCAGGAGGCCCATAATTTTGGGTCTCACGAGCATTATAGATTGCCAGTAAATTTTACCTTACATAGTACAATGAGGGACATTAGATCAATGATCTAAAAGAAATTTTGAGCCCCATGAGAATTAGAGACCATCGATACATTTTACCTTGTAGAATCCAATGAGGACCATTATATTATATTTTAAAATAATGGGGGAAAGTAAATATTATGGTCCACCCCTTTAACCCATCGGTAATTTCCACCCTGAGGCCCCTACTTTTCCATGAGAATTATTTTTAGATTGGATAGACTTGCCAACATAATTAATGATATTATTTTTATATATTCACCAAAATTTTCTACAAAATTTTAGTGATGCAAAAAATCACCAATAAAATTAATATTTTTTTCTTAAAAAGGAAAGCTTCACCAATAGAAATGAATATATTTTCCTAAAAAATGAAAGATTCACTAGGATTTTATACCCTTTTTTGAGGGAGATTTCTTAAAGTTATCACTATATTAGGTAGATGATATGTTTTGGTTCAATGTGTAGCATATAAAAGGTAGTGAGCATTGACAAGCTCATTGGCTTGTCAATGCAGTAGCATAAACAAGGTAGTGAGTTGTTTGAAAAAATGCCTTAAAGAAATGAGGTCTCATGGTGATGTGTAAATGCATTATTTACATTAAAAGTATAACATCCTAAATTTAGTAATGTGTAAATGCATTGTTTTACATTAAAAATTTAAACTCTAACTTTGACTATATTGTTCTCACATTGTCCTTTTATTAGTTTTCCTACAAGGTAGCAATGAAAAGGTGTTGAGATCTTTGAGGAATTTTTTCTTACAATTCTCACTACCTTTTAAATGCATCCACATTGACCACAAGGACATATCTTATTGAGCCATTTTGTCAAATAGTTCATGTGCCTTGTCTATGCATCCACATTTTGCATGTGTCTACTAAAGCAATTGCAACCATAACACTCATGAAAATCCCCCCTTTTATATTTTGATAGATGTCGTACCCCATTCCAAGGTCCCATTGCTGCTATGGCTAAAATCCTAAAACATGTGCTTTCGACCTTCAACTATGGATACATGGAAAAAATATATCAAAACATATAATAGTAGGAAAAATCATAGACAAGGTATTGAGCTATTTGAAAAAATTCCTAAAAGAAATGTAGTCTCATGGTGATTTCCATCACCATGATACCATCACCATGAGACAAAATTTCTTTGAAGCATTTTTTTAAACAACTCATTTCCTTTTCTATGCTACCATATTTTCCATACATTTTCCATTTTTGGCATATCATGCAACCATTCCAATCTTTATGGGAAGATTGAAAAATGAATAAATGAAGTAAAATATTCTTGAAATTAAGAATTTTGTGGAGAAAATATAACTAGAAATAGATGATAAGGAAGAATAAATATGATAACAATAGTTGTAGATGCAAAGGCAATAGTTGGAAGTGTTGATATTGAAGCAAAGCAACTAAAGAGTAAATTACCCACTTAGAAAAAAAATTAAAAGCCAAGAAGAATGTTTTATCATCAATGAAAAGGACTTTATTCTTCTTTAGAAACACTTGAAAAAGAAGCAAACTAAATTCAATGAGATACATAATGTATTCAATGAAGAGATTCTTCCTACTCTCGAGAAGTTGAGGAAGGTGCATGTGTATATTCGTCTATTTTTTTCGTACAACTAAACCAACTATTCTAACACATCTGTATGGGTCAGTTTATTCTAGGAAAGGTCCTCTTTCACACCTAAAGATGCCAAAATGGTCCAAACCACATTCTACCAGCAAAGTTTCTTAAGAGTCCAAAGTGAAAAAGGGCAACAAACCTTGACAAGTAAATACTCAAAAACTATGGCCTTGGAATCACTTCATATGAAACTATGGGATAATGTAGTGCCAATAAATAATAACTTCCCTTGGTTTTTGATATCTCCAAGTCATTTTTCCATGGTGAACATATTTTATTTGATGGAAAAAGGGTTAGTTGCATGTAGTGTAAAGTTGGAAAGTGGTACAACTTTAATTTTATTTATCACACAACCAAGCTGAAAATTCCAACACATTCGTATGGGTATTTTTATGCAAGGAGAGGTCCTATTTTTCACCCAAACAAGCCAAAATGGTCTAAGTTTGTAAGACCCCGCCTCGTAGGTACTTAATACAATCCTAATTTGTTATATGCCTTTCTTGAATTGATGATTAGATATATTATGGATGATAAATAAGGTGATCTTTTGGTGATATTCTTGCACTTAATTTTGACATTTTGTTTATTGTCACTACCATGAAGGTGGAATGCACTCATATATTGTGAAAAGATAATTGAAATTTTAAATGGATTATTATATAGCTAAAGTATAAAATATTTAGTTAACAATTTTATGTGATCAAATTGTTACTTATGATTGTGTTGGTATTGTGCAGGAAGGTAACAGTGTTAGCATGGGAAGGGTGAACCATCAAGAGAAAATTAAAAGACTCTTCTTGAGGGAATAAATTTGACCTCGTTTTAGATATTAGAAAGAAATAAAGTTAACATGTTGAAGTAGTGAGGGTTGATATTAAAGGGATAATTTATTTTGGAGTTGAGAGGGTATTTGATAATGTTTCATGTGGGTGTAATTGGGGTTAGGGGTTAGGAACCCCTCTCTAAGCTTGAATTTCGGATGGGTCCTTAAATGGGCCTTTAAAGAGGGTTGTTGGTCAATTTCCTTGGTTGGGATGCAAAAAGAAGCCCCCTAGGGTCTATACCATAGTGGTAGGGCCCAAGTGGAAATATAATAGTGCCCCAAGGACATGATTTGACCCCTGAAAAGTCCTCATAATGGAAAGTAACGAGTTTTGAAGAAAGGATGGGATGGAAAGATGGAGGGGTTGTCCAAGTGCATGTTTCCTCTTTAATATAGAAAAGACTCTAATTGATGGAGGTAGGTACACTCCACACTTCCCCATCCAAAAAGGTTGCAAGTTGAAAATCCTATATATCTTGGAGAGGAAGGAAGAGGAGGGTGTTACCCGCTTCTTCTTTTGGAGAACTTTAGTGAAGATGGTAGGAAGAATCACAAGATGAGAGGAGTCATGTTGGTGAGTTAGTGATCAAGATGGCTTGGTTGGAGAGGAAATAAGGATAGAAGAGATAAATTCCAACACCTAAAGCAAAGAGATAAGTTTTCCCTACTTTCATTTTCCATTTTGTTTAAATGTTGTAATAAGGTGGCATGTTGTATGGATCATGTTTGGAAGTAGAGAGTAGAGAACCTAAACACATGAAATTTTGCACTATGTTATTCTTTCTTCTTTGTAGAAATTTGAAAAGGCTCCATTGATCATCATGGAGCTAAAAGAATTCCTTGCTTGGGGGTATGGCTAGAGCCCACGAGGCTCCATGATGCCATTATGGTAGGGTGGAGAGCAAGTCCCATTGATGTGTTTTTATCCAATGATAATCTTCTATCAACTTGATCTAGTTTTAATATGAATGTGTATGCATCAAGTCTCCAAAGTGTGAACTACAAATCTGGTTGCAATCTAAAAACAATGAGCCTTATTCATACATGGGTTATTCCTTGCTACCGTAGATAATGTATATTATAAGTTGGTATTTTGTGATAGAAGTAAGAGTGTGGATAGAGAAAGTTGTGGTTGTATTCCATTTCCAAATGGGTGTTACAAAGGATCCTTAGTTTCTCTTAGGTCCTAAATAAAATTTTCTTTGGAAATCAAGATTATATATAAAGAAAATATGAAAGGAGGATCTACTTGTTAATCCAAAAGTGAATGTAGAAGCAACTTTAAATCTGTGTTATGACATGATTAATTGTTCTAGTTATATATGGTTCTAGAAACATGTTCATTTTACTTGCAAGTGAGTTTAGTTATCATGCTATCAAATATACACACCCTCATATAACTAAATATTATATTCAAAGAAATATTATATCTATGTATTATAACTTTTCTTTTACAAGTTAACTGTTGAAAAAAGAAGAAGGAAGTAATGAAAATATATGTGTTTCAGTTTATGAGAATTTAAAACATATATTCTAGTTGAAACATCTATCTTCAAAGTTGCGTTATGAATTTAAGACATGTAATTTAATCAAAATATTTGTATTGAAAGTTTGCATATCAAAATTTTAAGTCCAATAATTAGATTTTAAAAGGGGTAAAAATAATTCAACTAAACATTTTCTAGAATACAATACCTGAATACATAAGATTGTTAAAAAACAAAACAAATGAAATATTTTTCTTGAAATGATGTATTTGCTTATGATTTTTGAAAGATTGGGTAATTTCGTAAAACCAATATTTAAGTACTGGAAAAGATGAGAGAGCTCAAGTGTATCTGTTAGACAAAAAAAACAATGAGTTGATGTCCAATCATAGTCCCTGAAGAGAGTTCGCTAACATACGGTGTTTATTTTAAAGGAAATTTCTATAATATTCACCTATTTCTTTGCAAACAGGCATTGAATAGAAATTCTTACACTTTTATACATAAACCTTCATTTGGAGAGAAGTATTATTGATTCAAGAAAACACTATTAGGTTCAAGAAGCGGTTGCTCAAATATTTGCAAATAGACAAACATCATTTAAGGAAACCCCTATTTCTAGGAATCTTCCTTTTAAATCAGAAGCAAGCTATTATTGGCATAGAATAATGATATGGAATCGAATATCAATCAAATGTTATAAAATGAAATCTGAAGATGAAACACAAAACGATCAATTCGCCATAGTGCCCCTTGTTGATGGTTTCCCCAAGTCAAGTGATGGTGATGGCTTTATCTCCGCCTGCGATCTACCCACAATTAGAGAGCACAAATAAAAGAATAAAAACAAAATAAAAACAAAATAGATGGTTGCCTTTAGATTGAGACCCTCTTTTAGGGAGAATAAAAGAGAAGAATAGTTAAAAGAAAGGAAGAAAAAAACAATTGTATAAATAAGACACATGCAATGTCATCTGGCTTATGAATGAAGCTAGCAATATTAGCTGATCTAAATTGGTCAAATGATAATATCATTGTCCATGTCAAACATTATCAAAATTCAGCAACTCTCAACTAAACTCGCTGTCATAATTAATTCTTAGCAATTTTCCAACGTATTTGGCACGCCATATTTAATTCACCCAACTAATAAAGTCTAATAGGTATATGTAGAGGTAGTAAAATTTTCATCTCATGAATTGTACAATTTTCTGGTGAGCTGATTTGACCGTGGTAGCTGATAAGACTTAAACTGGGTATTTGGAAGGAGACGACTCTATAAACATTAAAATTACTATTGAAATGATAATCTAATATGCCCTTTGCTTTGCACGTATAAGACTATAAAATGAGTGACTTCATAAAATAATTCCAAAGGGTGCTGGGCACCACAACATCCACACAAAAATGGTAGAGCAGATTGGAAAATTAATGTAATGTCCAGTATAAAAAAAAATAATAACATAGGAATTATTATTGTAGAAAATTACTCAAGGCAATGTTATTCACTGTATTCAATATTGAAATTGAGAATTGGTGTGTTTTATATTCGTAATTTTTAAAAGAAAGTAAAATAAAATAAATAAATAGGTAAAATAGCATTATATAATTTCACTCGTCAATAAGAGAGATCATAATCTAGTTCAATTGTAATTTGTTGGTATTGTTAGATAGAATTATGGTAAGTGAAGATATAGATATTTCAGAGTTATTGAGATTATATCACAACAACAAGAATTAAAGTGAAATGTGAATAAATATTAAGATAAAAGGTAATACCAATTTATATTATTGAAAGAAAAGAGATATTAAAATTGTATTCAATTTTAATACCGGTATTAAGAAACATTTTGTTAAAATAATCGTAGGTGTTGCACACCACTCAAGTTGGTGGATAAAAGTTTAAGACTGCCTTAACTTTGTTTCACAATAATCACATTTCAACACCGCTAAGTACATTGGAAATTTATCAATATGAATAGTGTTAAGATTATTTAAAACAAATAAAAACGAGTATATCTTTTGTAGTATTTAAATTAATTTTCCCATACTAAAATTAACTTATATTAGTGCATTGATTTAAATGTCAATGATATGGTATAATCATGTATTAAATAATAATATCATTATTATTAGGAGCAATATTAGTTTTATTAAAGATTAGTTGTTAGTTAACATATTTAAATAATTGTTACTAAATCGTAACAAACAATTTCGTGTAAATATGGGCACTAGAAGTAGAGTATAAATAAATAAAAATAAAAATTAGTGCAAATGTTTGGACATGACAGAAAATCTTGCTATTCAATACTAAGGTAGTAATCGTCATTGGCACTGAAGTAATAACTTATATTTTCTTGCTTTGTAAACACCAAAAATGGAAAATTCTTTGATATTGAGTTGACTGTCTTTTCCAACAAGACATCTTCCACCCTTTGGTTGTTTCAAAAAAAATTTAACTCTCATTATTATATTAAACTAATAGCCAACGTATGGTGCTCTAATTTTAGCAACTGCATCTGATCAATTATATTTTTAGTAGCCACAAAAAAAAAGGGGGAATAAGAGGCGTCACGTTTATTTCTCCTATGAAGTTTCTTTTAATTTATATAGTTTCCTTAATAGTCTCTTAATAAACAAACTACTTTCCTTGGTGTGGGAAAATAACTTTTAAAATGAAAATTAAATAATATAGATAATTATTAACACTACTTTTAAAAAGGAAGGCATCTTTTGTCATTTTAAATGAGATCTTTTATCTTTTCCTTTATTGAAAAATAAATGGAATAGATAGATAGTTAAATGTATTTATTTATATAAATATTTTTATATATAATAAAGATGAATAATTTTTTTTAAATATATATATATATATATATATAGGAATTATATTTAACATTAATAATAATAATAATAAATAGAGATAATATTATGAAGGGTAAAATTAATCGAGATAGTAGTTTTAAATGTATAATAAATTAAGGCATTCATATTATGAAAGTATTCTTGTAATAATCTCATTAATGATTTTACGAGATAATTAAAAGGTATAGGTGTGGTAAGTCAAAACGAGTTGTCAATATTAGTGTTTAAATATTATTGTTACAAAAAAAAAAAAATAGTTAGGTTTTTCTAACGAAAATCATAGGCATGACAAAGTCACATTCTACCAATGAAGTCTCTTAAGAGACCAAAGTACAAAGGGTAGCAAACTTCAACAAGTGATTTACTCAAAAAATGTGGCACTTGGAAACACCTTTTATAAGGCTACAATATAATGTAGGTACCCTCTACAATACATTCTCTTAGTTTTTGATAGCTCCAAGTCGTTTTCCTATGGTGAAAAAATTTCAGTTGATGGAAAATGGGTCAGTTGCTTGTAGTGTAAAGTTGGAAAGTGGTGTAACTTTGTTTTGTTCATCACACAACCAAATTGAGTGTTCCAACACATTTTTATGAGTTGTTTTACACTAGGAAAGGTCCTATTTCACATTCAAACATGCCAAAAAAATCTAAGCCACTTTCTACCGGTGAAGTCTCTTAAGAGACCAAAGTACAAAAGGGCCGAAAACTTTGAAGAGTGATTACTCAGAAATTGTGGCACTTGGAAACAATTTGTTTGAGGCTATGAGATCACATAGGTCCCCTATACAATAAAATATATTAATTTTTTATAGCTCCAAGTTATTTTTTCGTGGTGAACATATTTCAGATGATGGAAAACGCGTCACTTGCATGTAGTGTAAAGTTGGAAAGTGGTGTAACTTTCATTCTATTTGTCATATGACCAAACCAACAATTCCAAAAAGATTTTATGGGTGGTTTTATGATAGGAAAGGTCATCTTTCACACCCAAACATGCCAAAACAGTTTGAGCCACATTCTACTGGTGAAGTCTTTAAGAGACCAAAGTGCAAAAGTGCAGAAAAATTTGATGAGTGATTACTCAAAAATTGTGGAACTTGGAGACACTTTCTCCTAGGCTACATGATCATGAAAGGCCCCTCTATAATAAAATCTCTCAATTTTTAATACATCCAATTTTCTTTTTTGTGGTGAACATATTTCAGTTGATGGCAAACAGGTTAAATGCATGTAGTGTATAGTTGGAAAGTGGTGCAACTTTTGTTCTATTCATCATATGACCAAACAAACTATTCCAACACATCCGTATGAGTGGGTTTATGCTAGGAAATGTCCTATTCACTCAAAAATGTTGAAATAGTTTGAGCCACATTCTATCGGCGAAGTCTTTTAAGAGACCAAAGTGAAAAAGGGCAGTAAACTTTGATGAGTGATTACTCAAAAATCATTCAACACTTGGAAAAAATCCATCTAAGGTTATGAAATCATATAGGGCCTATCTATAATAACCTCTCTCATTGTTTGATAGCTTCAAGGAATTTTCCCATGGTAAACAAGTTTTAGTTGATGGAAAAAAAGCTAGTGGCATATACTGTAAAGTTGGAAAGTGGTTTAATTTTTGCTATGCTCATCATACGATTGAACCAACTATTCCAACACATCTGTATGGGTGGGTTTATGGTAGGAAAGGTCCTCTTTTACACCCAAACATGTCAAATAGTCTAAGCTACATTCTACCAACAAAGTCTCTTAAGAGACAGAAGTGCAAAAAGGCAAAAAAATTCAATGAGTGATTACTCAAAAATTGTGGCACTTGGAAACACTCTGTTTGAGGCTACATGATCATATAGGTCCCCTCTATAATAAAATTTCTCAATCTTTGATAGCTCCATGTCATTTGACCATGGTGAATATATTTTAGTTGATGGAAAATGGGTCAATTACATGTAACATAAAGTTGCAAGGTAGGCTACTTTTTATTTTGTTCTTCATGGGAACAAACAATTAATGATAACACATCTAGGTGGGCACATCTACACTAGGCATGGTCACCGTGATTTTTTGTTAAAGGTTCGTAGTCTTTCCTATTCAAAGGGTCACAAATTTTCACCTTTGAAGTGTCACAACTAAATTCATATCATCACTATTTAGGAGAACCTAAATTGATTTATTTGCAACTTTTCAAATATGCTTGGTGAAAAAGAAATTCTTGAACTTTTAGTTGGTTCTATTTTTGTCATGAATATCCCTTGAAACTATTTATTGACTATTGTAAGCATGCAATTTTAACATTTAAAGTTGCATTCTTCTAATTATTGGGTTCAAATTCATGTTTAAAAATAGGATGAATATCTATCAAGTTTTATGTTGGGAAGGTTGATTCATCATCTCTTAATCTTGAATAATCCAATGCCCTTATGACCTTTAATATGACCTACATTCCTTGAGTTTTTGTTCGTGAGACTTAGTTGTTACTTTCAATTTTTATTTGTGAATAGTTTAACGATGTTTTATTTATCTATGTAATACATGAAGCGTACAAGTGAATGGTAGCATGAAGCATACACATGGAATGGTAGATTTCTTCCTCAATAATATAAGGCATGAAGCATGAAACATTAGTATATTCATATCATTGATTTAATGTTTAATAATCTTACAAGAGAATAATGTTCAAACTTTATTATATATATTTACAATTATAGAAAAGAAGAGTGCATGGAAAACACTTGGATTTTAAATATTTGAAGTAAACCATATACAAATATCTATTGAAGTGTGGTTTTATAATACACATATGGACACCATCAATAAAAAATATTTGTATTAACCAAATAGCCATGTAAGCATATATCAACATATGTCAATATAAGTATAAAATATATACAAAATATCTAGATAGGCTTACAAGAATGCCATATAGGCATACAACAAAGGACCCCAATCAAACATCATTTCCCTATAGGTCATTGAAACAAACAAGTGGCCTTTGTTGGTCAGGTGGACGGTGATGCGTATGACACTCGTTTACTCTAAACTTAAGGTTTTCTCCTCCTAGGTTTTTGTTCATCATCAGGCTTTAAAAGTTACAATAATAAGTAAAGACACTAATATATATATAAATTACATTATAAAAAATGATATATTTAACAAAATATTCACTTACCACCACTAGACGATCTCTCTCATCAAGAAAAATATTTGCATGCTCATCCTATGGCATTCCCAAGTCCTATAGTAACCATCTAAATAGAAATTAAACTACGAATCAATAATCATTTGATTTTTCACTAACTAATAGCCATAAAAATGAATATAATTTGAAATTTACTAGTATACCTCATACCTTCGTGAGAGGCATCAAGTTGTCTATTTCAGAAGATACACCTTGCTCCATTACCCTATCAACATCTGAAGGTGTTTCTACTTCCATCATTTAAAAATTAAAAAACAAATTATTCAATCATGAAGAGTAGAATAGTGATGTAGGCCATTGCTTATAATGTATGAGATAATCAACAAAATTTTGAGTACTTATTGAACTATATATTTCTTACTATTATGCTTTCTATTTTCCCTATCCATAGCTTGTTCAAAAGCACCTGTTTTAGGCTTTTATCCATAGCAGTAAGGTAGTGAACTGTTTGATAAAATGATTTGTTAGACATGTACATAAAATGTGGTAGCATAGAGAAGGCAATGAACTACTTGAAAGAATGCCTCAAATAAATATGGTCTCATGGAGATGGAATGCCATGAATTTTTTTTTTTCATGAAATTCCATCCCCATGAGACTACATTTCTTTGCGGCATTTTTTTCAAATAGTTCATTGCCTTCTCTATGCTATTATGTTGGGATGGGGTGGATGGTATATTGTGGTCTTGGTTATGAGATGGAGGTGGATCATGACATGAAGAGGGCGAGGTGTTTTGATTATGAGGGGAAGACGATCATTAGATGGGGTGGAAGGTGTACTTTGAGACCACATTTTGAGAGTGATCATATATTGGAGTGGAAGAGGTACTTTTATTTTGACACAAAGGCTATCCTCATTATGATGGATATGAATGGGGTTGGTTGGAATGGTTGAAGTTGGATTGGAATAGATTAGGTTGGATAGAGGACATATTAGGTGGTTAGACATGGTGGAGGATTGATTGGAAGAAATATTGGTACTGACTTTGGATGAGGATGGAAATTAGGATGATAGATTAGAAATGAACTTAGGGATTGGAAGAATAGGATCTAAGGATAAAGATGGAGGATGGGATTATATTTGGGGATCAAATCCAAGACTTTAAAATTATTTGATTTGATTAAAGTGGATTATCTATTTGTAAGGCAATGAGTTTTTGGAAAAAATGGCTCAAATAATTATGGTCTCAAGGTGATGGAATGGCATTCCATCACCATGAGACCACATTTCTTTGAAGTATTTTTTCAAACAACTCACTGCCCTATCTATGTCATTGTTTACTATTATGCTTTGATGATTTTTTTCCAAGAATCCATAGTTTGGTGGAAAGCACCTATTTTAGGCTTTTAGCCATGGTAGCAAGGAAGTGAAATATTTAATAAAATGCTTTGGTAGACATGTATGAAAAATGTGGTATCATAGGTAAGGCGGTAAGTTGTTTGAAAAATTCCTCAAAGAAATGTGGTCTCATCATGGACATCACCATGAGACCACATTTTTTTGAGGAATTTTTTCAAATAGCTCATTTCCTTGTCTATGCTATTGCTTAAGGCAACAAGTTGTTTGAAAAAATGCCTAGAAGAAATGTGGTCTCAGGGTGATGGAATGGAATTCCATCACCCTGAGACCATAGTTCTTTTAGGCATTTTTTCAAACAACTCGTTGTCTTGTCTTTGATATTGCTTACTATTATGCTTTGATTTATTTTTTCCAAGCATCCATAGTTTGTTTGAAAGCACCTATTTTAGGATTTTAGCGATAGTAGCAAGGAAGTGAACTATCCGATAAAATGCTTTGGTAGACATGTATGGAATATGTGGTAGCATGGGCAAGGCAATGAGTTTTTTGAAAAAATTCCTCAAAGAAATGTGTCTCATGGTGATGGAGATCACCATGAGAGCACAATTCTTTGAGACATTTTTTCAAAAAACCCATTGTCTTGTCTATGCTATTGCTTACTGCTATTCTTTGTATGGCAACGAAAAAAGTATCCCTTCTACTTCTCTTTACTTGTTTGGGCCCTCCTTGTGAATTAAGCTTAATGTTGCCTTGATTTAGTGTTGTAATATGGTTGACACATTCAAATCAGGTCTTGGGATCCTATGAACTAATGAATTTAAATTGTACCTTGCTAGAGTGTTATGAAGTGTTGTAACACACTTTAGCACTTTTCTAAAGTTTTATCAAATAAATAAACCTAATAAACCTCTTTTAAACCTTAATCATTCCTTATTTAAAGTGTTGTAAAGTGTTGTAACACACTTTCACATTTTTTTATGATTTTCATTAATAATTGGAATTTCATATGCTTTAATTAGACCTACATTTAGTGATCCGGGACTCATTCACCACATTGGTTAAATGAGTCCCACCTAGATCCTTTGGTCCCAAACCTAGTTTCAAACCTTTCTAAGCATTTTTGAAAATTGGTCCCAAAAATTAGGCCTAGTGGGACTTACTCGCCACCTTGGGCGAATGAGTCTTGTGTGGTCCAAAATCAAAATTAATTGAAATTTTTGCAGAATTTTATCCTCCTAGATCTGATGGACCAGCTTGTATTGTTGTAATTTCAAGAATTCTTGCATAATTGAGTATAAATAAAAGTTTGTTTCATTCATTTTATACCTAGCAAGTTGAATGATCATTCTTATAGAAAGTTTGAGTTCACAAGAGCATTCAAGAGCATTTAAGGGTAGATTATCAAGCATTTTAGAATAAAATTCAAGCATCAAATATCATGTCAAAGACTTCATGCATCATTTTTTTTTTTGGGATAACAATTGTGATGTAGGGTTTATGATTCAAGTAAGCATTTCATTTAAGTTCTATCCAATTCAAGCAAGATTCAAGATCTACATCCATTGGAGCCATCTCATACATGTTTGCAACACTTTATTGATAGGGTTTGGTGAGTTGTTGTAAAACCCCTCAAGTTGTTGTTGGACTTATTATTTTTCTATGGTTTTGCTTGATACTTTGAGACTTTGATAGTTACTGTTTATTGGTTGGATTGGTGGATTCGATAGTTTAGAATGCTTGATGATTATGCTACTTTATTTGATAACATGGATATTATGATATGACATTATGGTTACATTTGGTTGGGTGATGTTTAATTTGATTTCAGTAGTATATTGTGATGCAGTGGATTAGTAGTCATTTTATGATGATATTATGTGATCAGTTTAGTTTAGCAATGTTACATTATAATTGATGTTGTAATTGTAATTATAACTTTGGTGAGGGGATAGTGTAGCACCACTCATTTGTGAGTGCCCTACTACGCTACGATTCCTTCTCACGATGTGATGTATTTGATTATATATATACATGTTGTACATACCTTGTTTGTATGCAGGAATTGCCGGAACAAAGTCTTGATTCCACCTACTTCGACAAGACAGGGCGAGCATCAAATTAACCCAATGGGCATGAAGTTGAAATAGAGATGACAAGGAAGTCACCTCATCCCAAGTTTGTCAACTCGTCTTATGTTTAGTGGCATTGTGCATCTTTGACCTTTGTCATTTTGCATTTTATAATAGTGGTTTTGTGTGAGTGTACTTTTGACTTGGTATTTATTTTACGTTGGTGTGTAGTATGATGTCATTTAAATAATTAAATGATTTTAATAAATGTTAATAATAGTATTGCAATAGTTTACATTAAAATATAAAATTCTTAAATTAAAAGCCATGTAATTTATTAAGGATAGATAAATTGAAAGGTGTAGATTAAATTATTTAAAATTCGTATTTTGATAATTTAATTAAAATAGCATGTTGAGGATAATTAATGGAATAAAATAATTAAATAAGTTAAATTGCATGAATTGAAAATATAACTTGCAAAATCAAAATTAAAAACAAAAAGTGTTGTTTGAATAGAAAAAAATCAAGAAAAGAAAAAAAAGAAGAAAAGGACCAATGAATGTTGAGATTTTGGCTGAAAAGTTGGTGATGAAATAGATAACTTCTTTTAATTATGATTTATGGAGTTTTCAAACAAGAAGAAGACATATTTTTTATTTAATAGCAAAATTGAGTGGTTTTGATTCATGGGAAAATTGATAGAAGCTTAAAAAAAAATATGAGTTCTAAAAAAATTGGATCCTCTCTGGCTTTCTCTGTTTAATTGTTTCACTCTTTCATTGTTCTGGAGGGGAGGGTCTTCTGAATTAAAATATTAGATTAGAAAATTGATCAAGGAAATCAGGTGGAGAAGTTCTAAAGGAAGAAAGCGGAGCTCTTCGAAAAGGCTATTTGGGTTCAAGAAAAGCTTCATCAATTCTTCAGAAAGCGGAGGAATCTAGGTTCCATTCTCTTCTTTTGATTTCTCTAAATCTATAAAAATAAATATTTTCTATGTAAAAGAAAAACCTTTCTTGAGATTAACAGTTATTGGATAGCAAACCAATGAAAGAAAACTATTGCGGTTTGTGAAAATGTTATGTATTTTATGGAAAATTGTTTCCCCTCTAAGATAAATGGGTTTTTGAATATATATTCATATATATATATATGCCTTTGGGTATATATAAATAAATTTGAATATATTTATCAATTCTTGTAGAAGATGTTATTTAGAGTGATATATATATATATATAAATATATACATATATTTATTTAATTTTATATTCTTTTTATTTTAAAATTCACAGCGGGCTGAAATTGATATTACCAGCAGATATTGTTACAATTTTATTTTGTTTAATTTTTTGTTCATGTAATGTTTGGGAGGGACGACACTGGCCGTACTACCCCCCCCATTCCTTCCTTGGGCCAACAGTAGTGCACTACCCATAGTGGTCTTAATGACTACTATGCATAGCGCACAACAGTAATTAAGACTGTTGTATGCAGCCCACAGACTCCCTGCTACATATGGCCTGGGTAAGGCCGGCGTGTTTTATATGGTCACCGTTTTCTTTATGGATTACATTTGTTGTTTTTTTTTCAATACATATATATATATATAACTCCATATATATATATATATATGTATGTATGTATATATGTATATGTATGTATATATATATATATATGTATGTATGTATATATATATATGTAGTTATATATATATGTGTGTGTGTGTGTGTGTATATATAATTGTATATATATACATATACATATACATACATATGTGTGTGTGTGTGTGTGTAAAGATATAATGCTTCGTTTATAATTGTGAAATTATGAATTTCAACTATGATGGTTAATGGAAAAAGGTAAATTATATATTTATGTAAAAAAATTATTATCGAATTTTTATTTTAGAATTTTACTGTCAAAATAGAGATTTAGTAATGGAATAAAAATAATTTCTTTTCATTATGTGAAATTAATATGTTGATTTGAGTTTGAAATCCTATGAATTTGTTTGGGTTTTCTTTTTACCATTATATTATTGTTCTAGCTTTTCGATGTGGGAACCCAGTTGATTTTAAGAACCCATTTATGGATGCTATGAACCTTAGGCTTCCAGAGGTTTGATTTTATTGTTGGTAAATAATCCTCATTTTATGTGCTCTTGATGTAGCAAGGTATTGGTATCATTATTGTGAAAGGGTTAAATGAGATTTTGTTGAGATTTTGTTGTGTGCCTTTTAGCTAGATGGGTAATGCCTTGTATGTCATATGTTGAGATTTAATGCCTTGTCCTTTATGGTACAACCCTTGATTTTTTATTATGTTTTGGGGTCTCTATGGAGAGTGGCTCTTCATGGGGGTCAATGCCTCAAAAGGAGGAGGGTGATCCCACAATAGTGGTTTACAATTTTTGGCCAAACTAGACACTCAAATAATTTTTTTTAACTAAATCTTCACTTTCGGGCAACTATAGCGGCTAAACCGTGAGGAATTTGAAGATGGTGTAAAATAGAGTTTTGTGAATTTTTTTTGTAGATTATAAATATATTTTTTTCAAAAATTTTGGAATCAGATTGCACTTCTTTTTCTATCTCCCTCGAAAACTAGTTTTTTTTCATAAAACAACATTTTTTAAAAGTGACACTCACCGTATAACGCATAATTTTTTTTCCATGAAGGGTAAAATTATAATTATTTCATATTTTGATTTGTAACTCTAATATCTAGTGCTTCCACTTGGTTAGATAGTTTCATATTGAATATTTTTTCTTTAATCAAGCTTCGAAGTCAAACCAATTATAATTCAGACATAGAGCGACAATATAACGTGTAACTTTTTTTGTATGTATAAAAATTGATTTTTTTTTTTTTGTTGGATCAAGGACTCCAATATCTGGTGCACTCATTTTTTATTTTTATTTTTGGATAATATACTATTTTTCCACATGTGCAAAACAAAGAGTTTGATTTTTGGTGAAAAATGTACATTCAAAAGAAATAAAAAAGAAATATAATAATAAAAATAAATTTATTTAAAATTATACTTTTTGGAAAGATTATAATAAGGACTACACACTTACAAAAAATAAATTTTAAACAAATTCATTTGATCCTCCAAAAGGTAAATCAAAAGTGGTTTTTTATCAGCATTTTGATAGGTGTAAAGGAGACTCCATTATAGGTATGGTTTAAAACTAGTGGGGTTCTATCCAAGGGGGTTTGATCTAAGGTAGTTTGATCAAACCCTCTTCAATTGGAATGATTTAAATGGAAATTTTTAAGGCTTAAATCATTATATTTTCTAAAAATATGTTATTTCAGCAAAAATCAGTTCCTCCCAGAAATTGTAAACCACTATTGTGACAGCACCTAGGAAGGGATCTGGATAACCCACGTAAGAGTTAGTTTAACAAGTGAAAACCTAATAATAGAACTTAGGGGGATGGGTAGTAATAACATAATAAGATAATCTTGGATGCCTCTTCTATCCATAAGGGCTATCACAGATTAATGGTAGAATGAGAAGGTCGTGGTTGAAAAAGTCATTACCACATTCTCATGAGAGGTTAGCGGCTCTGCATGAGTCACCCTATGGGGTCGATGCCTCAAGTAGGAGGAAGGGATAGGATAACCATAAATGGGGGTCAGTGCCTTGTGTTGGAGGAAGGGCCAAAATAACCCATGTAGGACTATGCGATGACACTCTCCACTAGCTGCCCTTATGCTTTTCTTTCTTGCTTTCCTCTGGAAGTGGTAAGGTTTTTTTCTTTTGGTTTATTTATGATGTGTTTTATGGCTTTTTGTTTATCATGATGGAATATTGGTTGTCGTTTATGATCTATTTAATCTTTTTTTTGTTGCTATTAGAGTTATTGTTACTATGATATTATTTATTGCAGTTAGTCTTGTGGCATTCTTGGTCACAATTACTTGTCACCTCTGAGCACGGGGGGTGGGTTTTTTTAAAACCCACGTGGTCAAGTGGAATGTGCTCTGCACACATTGGGTCTCCCATCAATGTTCATTCTTAATGGTATCTTTCAGATGTAGCTTGTACCAGATATTCATCTTGTATTTCAGACATTCTTTGTATTATTTATTTATCCCACATGTATGGGAAGTTTTATTGTATCTCATGTATTGTGAACATGTAATGTATTAAAAGATGATGTATTGTAAATGCACCCTTGTAACCATTTATGATTTATGATATTTATTATGGTTTGTATCATGGAATGTATTTATACTTATGCTTATGGATATATGGATGTTATCTTTTGTAAATGGTTTTATGCAATGTGACCTTGCGTGACCCAAGGGACTTAGATGTGTATGATGTTATCATGTAATGTAAATATGTTTTAATGATTCTTTATATTTTTACTTTGTATAATTAAAAAATAAAAAATGTGCACGTTGTTTTATCTTTTGGGGTTTGCACAATGGGCATTACAACATGGTATCAGAGCCAAGGTTTGCAAACACTAGTGTCTCTGGGTAGTTATGTCCATTAGGAAACTTTTGCATTTAACTCTTGAGCTCACTTGTACCTTTATCTTCTTGCAAATAAATATTCCTTGTGGTAGATGGCGTGGTTGAGGAAGAGGCCATGGCGCTTGTCGTAGCGAAAATTGACAAAGTCCATCAGCTCCAAGTTCCCATGGTTCAGAGCATGAGGAAAAAGAAAGTCCTCAAAGTAACCCAACAAGTGGTGGTCAAAACCTAGAACAACCTAGTTTAGATGGACAGTTGCAACACCTTCTGGGGGAGATTCTTGATTGGTTGGGACCTAGGCCAGAGGAGGAGCATCAGGTCGAGAGAGAAAGGGAAAGGTTGTTGAGGTGGAGGGAAATGATGGTAGATCAGGATGCAGTGATAGATGGTCATATGAGAGATTTGATGAGAGCACACCCACCTACATTCAATGGTTATTGAGGAGGTCTGGAAGTGAAAACATGGTTAATTGATTTGGATTGATGCTTCACGATGCACCCCTATGGTAGCAATACCAAAGCTCGGTGGATAGTCATGCATCTATGAGGTTTTGCATCCACTTGGTGGTGGCTGGAAGAGAAAAACTTACATCTAGATATCAGCATGGTCACATGGGAGTTACTTTTGGATAGGTTTAGGGCTCCCTTCCTTTTAGATCATTGGAGGCAACATAGGGTAGATGAGTTTCATGACCTTAAGCAAATGTCAATGTTTGTTTAACAATATGAGAGACTATTCTATGAATTGAAGCAGTATGCAAGGTTTAGCCATGTTGAAGGGATGTTAGTGCAACATTTCGTTTGGGGCTTAAATGATTGAACTAGTGGTGGTGTGTGAGTCTTTGAACCAAAGACAATGGAAATTTTGGTTGAAAAGGCTTGTTTGGTAGAAGAGAATTTGGCGATAGCCTTGGGTGGTCACATTGGAGTATAGATTGGTAGTGTGCCTACACCTAGTTTTAACATTCATGGAGGTTAGTCACAGGCTACGGGATCTTCTAGGAATAGGTATGCACCCTCTAAAGGGGGTCAGTAGTAGCAGCAGCAGTCACAACTGAAGTATAAAAAATCTCCATCTCAACAATGTGGCAACTCTCAGTTTCATAGGGATCAGAATCAGAACTAAGCTCATCAGTAGCATTTTGAGTAGCCTGCACCTATTTTTTAGTCAACACCAAGTTGAGGAAGCTTTCATTAGTCAAATGCTCCATCAAGAGGCATAGGATTTGGCAGAGGTACTAGGTGATACTCATGTGGGCAGCAAGGGCATATTGCTAGATTTTGTTGACAAAAGAGCACCTCAGGAATTAATCAGAGACTAGCTGGGTTAGAGCCAACAGTGGGCAATGCAAGGAGAGCTCATCATTTCTTTATGACAATGGATAATTGACAGGCAGACCTACAGACCACCGTCGTAGAGAGATCAAGTGTGTTGCATAACACTAGCATTTCTATACTCTTTGATTCTGGTGCATGTGATTGTTTTATATCTCCTTCAGTAGTTGAATGATGTAGACTAGTGGCAACTAGTCAACGCATAAAATGGCAGGTTGGATTGGCCTCAGGGTCAAAGATTGTTGTAGAGAAGTTGGTGTAGGATTGTAGTCTGAATATAGGGGCATTGACAACTAAAGTGGACCTCTAAATCCTACCACTTGGCTCATATGATGTCATCTTAGGCATGGAATGGTTAAGTGCACACCGTGCAATGATAGAATATCACCATAAAGCAGTGTGGTGCATTGATGATTCTAAGAAGGAGGTGGAGATTGTGGGTATTCAAAGGCCCATCTCATTGTGAATGATCTTTGCCATGTAGCTAAAAAGGTATTTCCAACAAGGTTGCTAGCTTTTTCACGTGTCAATGAGTGATCTGGAGTCAGAGGATATTTGAGGGGTGTCATTCAATGATTACCCTCTCCTTGCGAAGTTTCCAGATGTTTTTCCAAGTGAGATACTTGGTATGCCTCCAAAACGAGATATAGATTTTAGGATTGATCTGATTCCTGGAGCTGAGCCGATATCTCGAGCTCCATATTGAATGACAACGTAGGAACTTCAAGAACTCCATCTGCAATTGGAGGAGTTGTTGGCTAAGGGGTTTATCCACCCATTTGTTTCCCCTTAGGGAGCACTTGTGATATTTGTAAAGAAGAAGGATGGTTCTCTCTACTTTTGTATTGATTATAGGTAGTTGAACAAAGTAACAGTGAAGAACCGATATCCCTTGCCCAGAATTGATGATCTTTTCGATTAGATAAAAAGTACGAACATATTTTGTAAAATTAATCTCAAATCAGGGTATCGTCAGTTGTGTATTGTGGATGTTGATATTCATAAAATAAGATTTTGCACTCGATAGGGATATTACGAGTTCACTGTGATGCCCTTTGGGTTAACAAATGTACCTTCAGTCTTCATGAGTTTGATGAATAGGGTGTTTCGTATGTATTTGGATAGATTCATCCTTGTGTTTCTTGATGATATTTTGATTTATTCCAGGTCTATGGAAGAACATGAGGAACATCTAAAATTGGTGCTACAGTGCTTAAGGGACAATTAGTTTTTTACCAACCTAGCAAAGTGTGAATTTTATAAGACTGAAGTTCAATATTTGGGCCATGTGATTTCTGGTGAGGAAATTTTTGTTGATCCTACAAAGATTCAGGCCATTGTGGATTGGCCCGCACACACAAATATCTCTTAAATTCATAGTTTCATGGGACTTGCAGGCTATTATCAGTGGTTTGTCCAAGGGTTTTCAAGGATTTCCCATCCTATCACCTCTATTAAGAGGAAAGGAAAGAAATTTCTATGGTCTAACCAATGTCATTTAGCATTCCAAACTATTAATTAAAAACTGACTAGTGCACCAATCTTAGCAGTACCAGATCTAACAAGAGAATTTTTAGTTTGTACGGATGCTTCTTTGGAAGGATTAGGGGTCATTTTGATGCAAGAAGGGCGAGTGATTGCATATGAATCACAAAAAATTAAGAATCGTGAATTGAACTACCCCACACACGATCTTGAGTTGGCTGCATTTGTGCATGCTTTGGTGAGATGGCAACACTTCCTTTTAGGGAATCAGTTCGAGTTGCATACAGATCATCATAGTCTACAATACATCTTCACGCAGCCGAACCTGAATGCATGATAGAGGATGTGTATGGAATTCTCATGCGAATATGATTTTGAAGTAAAGTATCTCTAGGGCAAAGAGAATGTGGTGGCAGATGCGTTGAGTTGACGTAGGAATGAGATTTCTGCTATGGCTCTTGAGGTTGATTTGAGGAGTCAGATCTTTGCAGCTCTTCCTTTGGACAATTGGTATCAAGAGGTGAAATCTGAGATTGAGTCGGGCAAAGCTCTGGAAGTAAAATTTGTTGGATACTCATTGGATTCAAATGCAGTCTTGCACTATGTAGGCCAAATGTATGTACCTCCTGTAGAGGGTCTTCTCACCGTAATCTTGACTGAAGCCCATTGGGCACCTTATTCGGCACATCCTGGAGTTAAGAAAATGTATGCAAATCTACACTCACTATGTTTTGGGCAGGATTGAATCGTGATATCATTGATATTGTTGCTATATGTCTTGAATGTCAGAGGGTTAAGGTGGAGCATCATCATTCGGTAAGTTTGTTGTAGGCTCATCTTTTTCCAGAATGGAAGTGGGACATTATGTCTATGGATTTCATTGTCGGCTTGCCTATGTCTTCTAGGCAGCACGACGCTATCATGGTCACTATTGACAGGCTGACCAAGGTAGCCCATTTCTCTCCTATTCAATCTTCCTATATTGTTTATGTGGTGGACAAGGTGCTCATGGAAGACACTATTTAATTTCATGGGATACCATGTAGAATCTTTTTTGATAGAGATCTAGTATTCACATCTGCATTATGGATATCTTTGTAGCGGTCCTTCGGGACTCAATTGAATTTTAGTTCTACCTACCATCCTAAGATAGAAGGTGAAACTGAGAGAGTAAATTAGGTACTTGAGGATATGCTCTGCATGTATGTCATGGACCAACAATCACATTGGGAGGATTATCTGCATTTGGTCGAGTTTGCCTACAATAATGGTTACCATAGCTCGATTGGCATGACTCCCTTTTAGGCTTTATATGGTCATCCTTGTCATACCCGTTTGAGCTAGGATCGATTAGAGGACAAGGTTCTTCTTGGACTCGAAATGCTTCAAGATATGGAGTAGCAGGTAGCTCACATCTGAGAGCATCTTGTAGCATCTCAAGATAGGCATAAAAAGTATGCTGATGCACATAGTGTTGATTGACAATTTGTAATTGGTGATCGGGTGTTTCTTTGAGTGCATCCACAAAAGAGCCCTTTCATTATGGAAAGGGTCCTAAGCTTGCACCCCACTTTGTTAGGTTGTTTGAGATGTTAGAAAGAATTGGTCCTGTTGCCTACTGCCTGGCCTTGCCACCTAGTCTATCGTAGATTCACAATGTTTTTCATGTTTAAGTCCTTAGGGCATATTTTCCTGATGTTACTCATGTACTTGATTGGAATGCTCTATAGGTCAAGGACAAGTAGCTAGCTCTCGATCCCATGGTCGTGTTGCAGCACAGGAGACTCGCCCTCAGAGGTAGGGATATTGAGTAGGTGTGGGTCTAGTGTGACCCCAATGATGAGACTTAAGCAACATGGGAGCATGCCTCCCGTATCAGGGAATCCTGTCCTTACCTATTTATTGGCTTCTAGGAGTAAGCTGAATTTATGGGGGGGAGGATGTAATACCCCTCATCTTGCTATTAGACTTGTTATTTTTCTATGGTTTTTCTTGATACTTTGAGACTTTGATAGTTACTATTTATTGGTTGGATTGGTGGATTGGATAGTTTAGAATGCTTGATGATTATACTACTTTATTTGATGAAATGGATATTATGATATGACATTATGGTTACATTTAGCTGGGGGATGTTTAATTTGATTTCAGTAGTATATTGTGATGCAATGGATTAGTAATCATTTTATGATGATATGATGTGATCAGTTTAGTTTAGCAATGTTACTTTATACTTGATGTTGTAATTGTAATTATAGCATTAGTGCGGGGACAGTGTAGCACCACTCATTTGTGAGTGCCCTCCTACACTGTGATTCCTTCTCACGATGTGATGTATTTGGTTATATATATATACATGTTGTACACACCTTGTTTGTATGCAGTAATTACAGGAACATAGTTTTGATTCCAGCTGCTTCAGCAGGATAGGGCGAGCATGAAATTAACCCAATGGGCATGAAGTTGATATAGAGATGACAAGGAAGTCACCTCATTGTAGGTTTGTCAACCCATCTTATGTTTAGTGTTATTGTGCATCTTTGAGCTTTGTCATTTTGCATTTTATAATAGTGGTTTTGTTTGAGTGTACTTTTCATATTTATTTTACGTTGGTGTGTAGTATGATGTAATTTAAATAATTAAATGATTTTAATAAATTTTAATAATAGTATTGTAATAGTTTACATTAAAATATAAAAGTCTTAAATTAAAAGCCATGCAATTTATTAAGGATAAATAAATTGAAAGGTGCAGATTAAATTATTTAAAATTGGTATTTTGATAATTTAATTAAAATAGCATGTTGAGGATAATTAATAGAATAAAATAATTAAATAAGTTAAATTGTGTGAATTGCAAATATAACTCGCAAAATCAAAATTAAAAACAAAAAGTGTTGTTTGAATGGAAAAAAAATCAAGAAACGAAAGAAAAGAGGAAAAGGACCAATGAATGTTGAGATTTTGGCTGAAAAGCTGGTGATGAAATAGAGAAATTCTTTTAATTATGATTTATGGAGTTTTCAAAAAAGAAGAAGATATCTTTTTTATATAATAGCAAAATTAAGTGGTTTTGATTCACAGGAAAATTGACAAAAGCTTCAAAAAAAAAAAAAGTTCTAAAATATTTGGATCCTCTCTGGTTTTCTTTGTTTAATTGTTTTCCTCTTTCATTGTTCTAGAGGGGAGGCTCTTCTGAATTAAAATATTAGATTAGAAAATTGATCAAGGAAATCGGGTGGAGAAGTTATGAAGGAAGAAAGGGGAGCTCTTCAAAAAGGCTATTTGGGATCAAGAAAAGCTTCATCAATTCTTCAGCAAGTGTAGGACTCCAAGTTCCATTCTCTTCTTTTGATTTCTCTCAATCTATAAAAATAAATATGTTTTTTGTAAAAGAAAAACCTTTTTTGAGATTTAACAGTTATTAGATAGCAAACCAATGAAAGAAAACTATTGGGGTATGTGAAAATGCTCTGTATTTTATGGAAAATCATTTCCCCTCTCAGATAAATGGGTTATTGAATATATATTCATATATATATGCCTTTGGGTATATATATATATATATATATGAATATATTTATCAGTTCTTGTAGAAGATGTTCTTGGTAAATATATATATATATGTATATGGATATATATATATACATATATACATACATATACATATATATATATATATTTATATATATATATACATATATACATACATATATATATATTAGAGTGATATATATATCTATAAATATATACATATGTTTATTTAATATTATATTATTTTTATTTTTAAATTCGCAATGGGCAAAAATTTATATTACCGACAGATATTGTTACAATTTGATTTTCTTTCAAAAAAATTTATGTAATGTTTTGGAGGGACGGTGCTGGCTGTACACCCCAATTGCTTCCTTGGGCCAACAGTAGTGCGCTACCCATAGTAGTCTTAATGATTGTTGTGTACATCACACAACAGTCATTCAGACTATTGTACGCAACCCACGGTCTCCCTGCTGTATACGGCCTGGGTAATGTTGACAAGTTTTATATGGTCACCGTTTTCTTTATGGATTACATTTGTTGTTTTGTTTTTAATACACACACACACACACATACATCTATCTATATATATTGTTTTATCACTAGGATAACCCAGAAGTATGGCATGAAAAAATAATAAACAGAATATTACATGTATAAATATTATATATATATATATATATATGTGTGTGTGTGTGTGTGTAATATAAATGTAAAGATACAATGCTTCATTTATAATTGTGAAATTATGAATTTCAACAGTGATGGTTAATGGAAAAAGGTAAATTATGTATTTATGTCAAAAAATGATTATCAAATTTTTATTTTAAAATTTTATTTTGGAAATAGATATTTAGTAATGGAATAAAAAGAATTGCTTTTCATTATGTAAAATTAATATGTTGATTTGAGTTTAAAATCTTGTGAATTTGTTTGGTTTTTCTTTTTTACCATTATATTATTGTTTTGGTTTTTCGATGTGGGAACCCAGTTGATTTTAAGAACCCATTTATGGATGTTGGGAACCTTAGGCTTCTATAGGTTTGATTTTATTGTTGGTCAATAATCCTCGTTTTATGTGCTCTTGATGTAGCAAGGTATTGGTATCATTATTGTGAAAGGGTTGTACAAGATATTATTGAGGCTATGTTATGTGCCTTTAAGCGAGATGGGTAATGCCTTGTATGTCATCTATTGAGATCTAATGTGTTGTCCTTTATGGTAAAACCCTTGATTTTTTATTATTTTTTGGGGTCTCCAAGGAGAGTGGCTCTTCATGGGGGCCAAAGCCTCAAAAGGAGGAAGGGCTTAGAATAACCCACGTAAGAGTTAGTTTAACAAGTGAAAACCTAATAATAGAACTTAGGGGGATGGGTGGTAATAACATAATAAGATAATCTTGGATACCTCTTCTATCCATTAGGGCTATCACAAATTAATGATAGACTAAGAAGGTCGTGGTTGGAAAAGTCGTTACCTTGTTCTCATGAGAGATTAATGCCTCCACATGAGTCACCCAATGGGTCTGACACCTCAAGTAGGATGAAGGATTAGGATAACCATAGATGGGGGCCGATGCCTCATGTTGGAGGAAGGGCCAGGATAACCCATGTATGACTATGCAATGACACTCTCCACTAGTTTCCCTTATGCTTTTCTTTCTTGCTTGCCTCTGGAAGTGGTAATTGTTTTTTCCTTCATTTTATTTATGATGTGTTTTATGGATTTTTTGTTTATGATGATGGAATCTTGGTTGTTGTTGTTTATGATCTATCTAATCTTTTGTTGTTGCTATTAGTGTTATTGTTACTATGATATTCTTTATGGGAGTTAGTCTTGTGGCATTCTTGGTCATGGTTACTTCCTTGTCACCTCCGAGCACGGGGAGTGGGTTTTTCTAAAACCCACATGGTTAGGTGGAATGTGCTTCACACCCGTTGGGTTCCCCATAAATGTTTGTTCTTCACAGTATCTTTGAGATGGAGCTTGTACCAGATATTCATCTTGTATTTCATACATTCTTTGTATTATGTATTTATCCCACATGTATGGGAGGTTTTATTGTACCTCATATATTGTGAACATGTAATGTATTAAAATATGATGTAGTGTAAATGCACCCTTGTAACCATTCATGATTTATGAGATTTATTATGGTTTGTATCATGTGATGTATTTATACTTATGCTTATGGATATATGGATGTTATCTTTTGTAAATGGTTTTATGGAATGTGACCTCGTGTTGCCCATGGGACTTAGATGTGTATGATGTTATCATGTAATGTAAATATATTTTAATTATTCATTATATGTTTACTTTGTATAATAATAAAAACAAAAAAAATATGTGTATTGTTCTGTCCTTTGGGGTTTGCATGATGGGCATTACAGTTACAACATCACATTTTGTTCATTCATCATTCTCCATTCATATTTCATTCTATTTCAAGGTTTAATTACCAAAAAGGGGTTTGACCAAGGAAAAAAACTATTCACTAACCCAACGAAATTTTTCCCTCTCCATTGTGTGTGATTTGTAGGCATAGGTTGCAAATTTCCTAAGGAGCATGATTAGAGAAAAGTTGTCAAGTGCATAAACTTGTAAAAGTTTCCATGAATCCTTAAAGTACATTGGAAAAGACCTACAGGTGACAAATCAGGGTTTCAAATCCAGAAACCAATCAAGAAGGAAAAAGCAGACAGAGAAGAGTAGGATCATAATTTGAAGCTTTAGAAAACCCTAACTAAACTAATTCACTACATCTAGTGAATGAGTCCCAGTTCTAGTCAAAATTCATGTTTTTGTAAATTCGGATACCCATTTGGTAGATTCTTATTCCTACATAGAAACCTATTTTATGGACTGATTCATCCAACTTGGAAAATGAGTCCTAGTTAGCCTTAAATTCAAAATTTCAAATGTTTCAGACCTCCTTCCAACCATATCTAGATTTCTAGATGCACATATTCCTTTTTGTAGCTTTCTATTCTATTTCATTTACTTTTCTAGTTTATTTTGTAGTTCATCACATTCAATTAGGTTTTAGTGTTGCATCTTTCATTTTATTATCTTTTCCAAGTCTAAACTTGGTGGTGAACCCCTTTATTAATTTACATTCAACCCTTAGGACAACCCTATTGCAAGATCTCTTTCTCTTTTGCATTGAGATCTGTAGGGTTATCCTTGAGTGGAATCATTAGAAGTGAGTATGCTCTATGTTCTAAACCATACGCTAGCACTTAATAACCCCCATTTTCAAAGATTCCACTTTGATAGATTTTTTCCAAGAATCCATAATGTAAACAGGGTAGTGAACTATTTGAATAAATGCCTCAATAAAATGTGGTCTCATGGAATGCCATGAAAAATAAATGTGATTGGTAGCTACTCCTAGTTATTAGTTATGTTATGTGAAATAATTTCATCACTGCTTATGTTGAATTTCTAAAAAATATATTGTAATTAAAATTTTGTCATTTATTAACATCTAGTTATTAGTTATGCAATGTGAAATAATGGTTTGAGTTTGAAAGATGTGCAATACAAACTAATCAACGATATGAATATAAACTACAAAAATTTATTAAGTACAATTCATTAGTTAAAATCTTTATTCTATTACTTGAGTGATGGTTTGAACTCCATCACCACTAGGAGGTATTGCTGTGAATTCTCCAATATTAACCTATTCAACATCCAAAATAAAAGATTAGAATACCAAATTCATATAAAAATGCTATTCACATGTAATATTTATAATTGTTTACTAGTTACATACCTCGACAATAGATGTAGTGGTGTAAAAAGTAGGTGATGGGCCAATGAAAACAATGTGAACATGATGACCCTGAAATTTTATTACAATCATTAAACTAAATTAGTTATTCTTTCATTTTAAAAATGAAATTTAATAATTAATTTCAATGAACATTCTAACATTTACCTGAGTATCGAGGCTAAAATCCTCATTCATAATGGCACCTACCATCAACAACTAGTCAACTGTAGATGTAGCTTGCACACTAGCCTCCTGATTATCTATGGGGTCATATGTATAGGTTGACATACATGCCTGACAAGTATGGGATGGAACCCTACCTCTCAAACTCTCCCTTGGCTCATGTTGTACTATAACACTCACATGTTGGATGATACTCTGGGTCAAAGAACTAATGGACTATAGAGTATCCACCGCAACACTCTACTTCATGATGGAAGGGATAGCAATATGCTCATAAGCTAGTCTAGCAAGTGCTTGTCTCACTGGCTCCTGAGGATCGAGCTATGCACCTAGTCTATCCTACATTGACCCACCACCTCTCCCCTAAAAGTCTTACATATGAAAACAGTTTCAAGGATATTGTTGAGGAAAAACTCGCATCTTAGAGTTTCCTCAAGAAATATTAGGGGACCTCATTATTATTGCATGGAGGATGGTCAAAAACCATCCAACTCCTCCTCCAAAAATTTTCCTTTATCCCTTGGTGGTTGCACCAATGGATAGGAAACCTCTTGCTTGTAAGGTTAAGATTTTTATTTGTGTGTGGGTTAGTGAATACTGAACACAAGTCATATTTTATAATTTTATAATTTTTTACTTGTTTGTAGGATAGTTTATTTGCATAAAAATCTTTGTACTCCTACCCCTTACCCACCCAACCACATAATTTCTTTCTAATTGCATCTTCTAGTGTCCACTCCAAAATCACATTAATTAAATACAACAAATTATCTAAACTACAATAACAATTAGTCATATAGCATAAACAAGGAAAATTATTCACAAAGATTAATATACAATTATGAGAATGAAAATATGATAATTGTAAATAAAAGAATGTTGCAATAAAAAAAAATCCTTCTTACTCCTCTACCACCCAACCACCCCCGAGCATAAATCTAGCTCACATAGCGTGACAATAACCATAAGCTCACATATAGTAATTTTTATCTTTGGCTAACATAGAGAAAATTTTGTGCTTGGGTCACATAGAGTGAACTTTGGGTTTGGATCACATGGAGCAGCCAGTGGCTCACAAAGAGTAAAATTTTTATGGCTCACATAGAGCAATTAGTGGCTCACACAGAGCAAGAATTCAATATCCACACAACATCAAAATGAATTCACTATTAATCTCAGAACCAAAAACATTAGCAAGAACAAAAAATTCATCTTACCTCTGCTTTTCTTTCCATTTGAATCCCTCCTCCCCTCCATTTTTTCTCTAGCATTTCTCTTATTAGTTCTCCATCCTCCTTCCCTAAAAAATATTTTCTCCCTTTTCCTAAAAATAATCCCAAGAAAACCCCAAAGAAATAGGAATTATACAATTCCCTTTCCTTCTAACATCTCAGAGAAATTATTAACTTATTATTCTATCTTGTAATATGTTTTATAATTCTAATCTATATTATTAATTAAAACAACCTTTTTACAATAATTTTCAAATAACCAAAACCTCATTAACATTTCATATTCTAAAACAAACATAATATTAAATTTTTAATATTCATCCTTAGTCTTATAACTTTTCTCATTAACTAAATTAGCTATGACCCTACATTTCTAATATGAAATATTTCATCATTTAATCATCATACCATATTATCAAATAAATATTCTCATAAAAAAATTTAGCTATAACCCTACAACCAAAGAATCTCAAATAATTCTAGCTATGCCTCACATTCTCCCCCTCTAGACTTAGTTATCCTTTGTTCTTGGAAATCATGCATCAAGAAAAAATATTTTATTTTAGTTTTTGTTCTTGCTCAATTCATGTTGGTGGATTCATCATCTTTGCTCACTAGACCTTGTGGATCTTTGTGTACATCGTGGAAATTTTCATTTTCCTTGTTCTAAGATTTGAGCATGATTGCATCTTTTTTTGGCAAGTTATCACTTCTAGATTTCATGGCAGTTTCTTGAACCAACACTAGGATAAATTCAAACTTTTCGGCTTGTTCAATTTTTGTAGATCATTCCCGTGACTTGTGGATCTTAAAGGTATGATTTTAATTGTTCCATGGAGTGTCCCTGACCTTCATTATAGGTCCAAAATTCATCTTACACATTACATTTTTCTTAATTGGATAATGTGATTATCTTTGGCCGATGCAGATGTTTCAAGGATTTTGGATATGATATTAAGCTTGTGACTGATCATTAGGAGAGTAGTAATCAAGTAGTAGTGTATTGAGTAGATTAAGATAGATCTGATTTGTAATATTTAGCTTGCATATAGGAGCATGTTAGAATGATTTATTTTTTAGCATGTTGTATTAAGCCTCTGAGTCGAATTTGTAAGTCCAGATATTGCCGGCCAAATGTAACTGAGATTTTTGTTAATGAGAATATTTGTATCTGAATTTTCCTCCATATTTTGTGTTGCTTCCATTTTGTTACTCTTACTGCAAGGTCCAGATTTTTCTCTTTGAGGAGCCTCCTACTATGGATATGCCAGATTAGAGGAAAATGTAGATGCAAATATTATCATTAACAAAAATCTCAGTTACATTCGACTGGCAATATCTGGGGTTATAGGTTTGGCTCACAAGCCTCATACAACATGCTCAAAAACACAAGATTCTAACATGCTCCTATATGTGAGCTAAATATTATAAATCGGATCCATCTTAATCTACTCAATCTACTACTACTTGATTACTACTCTCCTAATGATCAATCACAAGATTTATATCATTTTCACAATTCTAGAAACATCTGCATTGACCAAAGATCATCACATTATCCAAGGAAGAAAAAATGTAACATGCACATGAATAGGTCATCCTAAAAATTGAATTACTCTTCAACAAGTGCATAAGATGAAGTGTGGACCTATAATGAAGGTTGAGGACACCCCACGAAACAATTAAAATCACACTATTAAGATCCACAAGTCACATGAACGATCCACAATGATTGAATTGGCTAAAAAGTTTGAATTCATTCTGGTGCTAGTTCAAGAAACTACCATGAAATTCAAAAGCGATCTAAATTTCTAGAAAAAAAATTCAATCATGCTCAAATAAGGGAACAAGGAAAATGAACATGTCCATGATGTACAAAAAGATCCATAGGGTCTGGTGAGAAAAGATGACAAATCCACCAACATGAACTGAGCAAGAACAAAAAAAGAACAAAAACTAAAATAAAATATTTTTGGTTGATGCAAGATTACCAAGAACCAAGGATGCTCCTGCATCAAACATCCAGGGTTATTGAAAAGTGAGTCCCTCACTTTCCTGGGGCTAAAGGAAGACCAAGATGGTCTACCTCAGCCTAATAAATCCAAGAACAATCCTCCACTAGTCTACCTTTCCACTTCACAAGATATTCTTTGTACTATCTTCCACGAGTCTTCCTCCCATCTCTAACATCTAAAATCTCTTCAATCTCATTTGACTATTGTTTAGGAAACTGATTCTCCAATTTTGCTTCACTGTTTTCACTGAATTCTACTTCATGATACTAATTTAGATCTGCAATGTTGAATATAGGTGATATACCCATGCCATTTGGTAACTCCACTTCATATGCATTTCCTAAATCAAACTTCTTCAAAATCTTACAAGGTCCAAACTTCCTCATCTTTATTTTATTGTATGTGTCAACTAGAAATCTTTCCTTCCTCAAATATACCATTACTTCAGCCCCAAATTCAAATTCCTTGTCTCCTCTTTTCATCTACTTTCTCCTTGTACTTTTGGTTCATGTATTCCAATTTCTATTTCACTTGAGTATGCAACATCTTCATGTGTTCTACAAATTCTTCTACTTCTACACTCCTTTTATCTTCCATATTGATGTCTCTCAACTCTAATATACCTCTAGGATGAACTCCTGCAATAGTCTCAAATGGTGTCTTCCCTATACACCTATTCACTGAATTATTGTAAGAAAACTTTTCTTGTGCAAGGACTAAATCCCAATTTCCGATCTTCTCTCCAACCAAACATCAACAAATTCCCTAAACTCCTATTTACTACCTCTGTTTTTCCATCATTCTATGGGTGAAAAGTAGAAATGAACTTCAAATATGTCTTCAAATTCTTCCAAATTATTCTCCAAAAATAACCAACAAACATTACTTATCTATCTAGAATAATACTTCTAAGTAACCCATGCAATCTAACCACTTCTTTGAAAAAAAAAAATATGCTACATGTACTAGATTTGTTGTCTTCTTACAAAGTATGAAATGTGCCATCTTAGAAAACCTATCCACCACCAAAAATATAAAATCATTACCTCTTTGTGTCTTAGGTAAACCAAGTATGAAATCCATACTAACATCCTCCCAATGTCTCTCCGAAATTGTCAAAGGCTTATACAATCCAACATTCGGACTACTCCCTTTTGCAACTTGACAAAATCAACAACTCTACACATATCTCCTAACATCCTTATGAATATGCAGCCAAAATTAATCCTCACTCACCAATGCCACTGTCTTGTCAGCTCCAAGGTGTCCTGATAATCATCCATTATGCTTCTCCTTCGCCAGGGTATACACAACTGATTACCTTTGAACAACATATCCTCCTAAATGAAATAATCCAAACACTGTCTTCTATCCTTTAAAACAAGTTCTTTACAAGCTCTCCAAGGTTGTGTGAAATTTGGGTCTTCTTCATAGAAGTTCTTCAACTCATCAAATCCTAATACCTCCACTCTCATCTCTGTTAGAAAAATCCTTCTCCTACTAAAAGAATCAGCAACTCTATTTGACTTTCCACTCCTATGCTTCAAAACAAAAGTATAGCTCTACAAGAATTCTACCCATCTCATGTGTCTTTGATTCAACTTACACTGACTTCTCAAATATCACAATGCTTGATGATCCATATACAACACAAACTCCTTAGGAAAAAAATAATGTCTCCACTTCTTTAAGGCTTGAACTATAGCATAAAATTCCTGATCATAGAATGAATATCTTCTCCTAGCATCATTCAACTTCTCACTAAAATAAGCTACAAGTATCCCTTCTTGACTCAATACTACTCCAATTGCACTTCCACTTGCATCATAGTCTACTTGAAATACTTTATTGAAATTTGGTAAAGCCAACACAGGCTACTTAGACACCTTTTGTTTCAACAATTGAAAACTTTGATCTGCTCCAATTTTCCACCTAAAATCCTTCCTATCTCCTCTCATTGTTTTTGTCATAGAGCTACACATAGAATTGAAATTTTTAATGATCTTTCGATAGAAACTAGCCAATCCATGAAATGATCTTACCTCTCCAATGCTATCTAGTGTAGGCCACTCAACAATTTCTTTACCTTCTCAGGACCCATCTTCAATCCATCCATAGATATCACAAATCCTAGATATATCAATTCTTCCTTCATGAAACTTCACTTTGTAATGTTTATCAACAATTGCTCTTCTCTCATCCTTTGCAAAACTTGTCTTATATACAACAAATGTTCTTCCCTACTCTTACTGAAAATCAAGATGTCATCCAAATACACAATCACAAACTTACCCAATAATTTCTTCAAAACCTCATATATCAACCTCATGAAAGTACTCGATGCATTTGTTAGTCCAAAAGACATCACCAACCACTCATACAATCCTTCATTTTTCCTGATGTTGTTTTCCACTCATCCGCTTGTTTGATACTAATTTGATGATATCCACTCTTCAAATCTATATTTGTAAAGTATTTTTCTCTACTCAATAAATCCATAATGTCATCCATCTAGGGAAAAGGAAATCTATACTTCACTGTGATCTCTTGTTTATGGCTCTAGAATCTGTACACATTCTCTATTCTACATCCTTCTTAGGTGCTAACACAATAGGTACTGGACATGGACTTAAGCTTTCTTTGATCAAACCCTTCCTCAAAAGCTCTTGCACTTGTCTATTCAAATCCTTATTCTTTGTTGGTGTCATCTGGTGTGCTGCTTTATTTGGAAAAATAGCTCTAGGATTCAAATCCATGTAGTGAAAAATACTCCTCACAGGTGGCAATCCATTAGGTACATTAACTGAAATTATCTCCTCATATTATGTCAGTATCTCCTTTATCTCTTCTGGGTGTTCTTATAGATGCTTCAAGTCTTCATCCTTAGTAGGAACCAAGGAATAACACACATTCTCATGTCTCAATCCATCAAGAAATCTCCCTCCATCAACCAGACAAACCCTAGCATTCATACAAACTTCAACTTTAGGAGCATCTTCCAATGGCAATAAAATATGCTTCATCCCATTAGCAACAATGGTGTATATATTCTTCTTTCCATCATGAATAGACTATCTATCATACTACCAAGGCCTTCCCAACAAAACTTGGAATATATCCATAGGCATGATATCACATAAACTTCATCATGGTAATTTCCTATCTTCAATTTCACCAAACATTATTCACTTACCAATATCTTATGCTCATCTTGAATCCAAACAATCTGATAGGGCTTTGGGTGTTTCAACCTTTCCAACCACAATTTAGTCACCATCCCTTAAGAAACCAGGTTTTCAAAGTTTCCACTTCCAACGATCACTTTGCAAAATTTATCATTCACCTTGCATCTTGTCCTAAACAAATTCTTCCTCTGTAATGGCTCTTTCTCTATCTTCCTACTTGTCTCTCCTTGATTGCATTCAAATTCGTTGTGTCCTTCTCCACCACATTTATAACAAGTTACCTTTAATATTATTTTATCTTGTCGTCTATCATCTCTTCTATAACCTTCATTTTGGTGATCACCATAACCTCCTCTTCTGTAATATTTTCCATCACCTCTCTAGTATGAATTGTCATTCTTACTGACCTCCTTATCCTTATTCTAGTCTAGAAAAGATCCTCTTCCTCCTCCAGCAAAAGTTATTCCTCTTTGAAATCTTCCACATCTTCCTCTTTGTCTCTACTCATGTCTTTTGTTCAACTTCTCTTCTACCCTCAGGGCACACTGATATGCTTCCTCCACACTCACCAACTTGATACAACTAACTTCATCTTGTATAGATGACCTCAAATTATTCACATATTTGGCTACTTGTTCAATCTCATCCTCTGAATGTCCAGATCTAATATTCAAATTATAGAATTCCTCAGTATACTCTGTCACACTAGATTCTTTCTGCTTTAGATTTTGTAGCTTCCTGAACAAACTAATCTAATAATCTGCAGGCATAAACTTTGACTTTAACTTGTTCACCATCCAATCCCATGACTTTATATTTTCTTTTCCTCTTCTTTGCCTTTTTTTTTGCAAATGTTCCCATCAAAGGGATGCATGTCCTCTCAACATTGTAAAATCATATTTCACCTTATTATCTTCAATGGTACCTTCAAATTCAAACTATTTTTCTATCTCTATAATCGAATCAAGCAATTCTTTTGAATCCAACTTACCATTATAATCCAGTGGATTGAAATGGGTTTTTGTATTCACTCTCATTAGGGCTCTTATGAACCTCTCTTCTCCTTGATCTAGGAAAAATTTCTCCTCTCTTCCTCTTTCTTACTATACTTCTACCTCTTCATCACTCACATCATCAACTAGTCAACCTCTCCTCTGGGATGTTTCAACTACATCTAATCTAGCAACAATTCCTCTTAACATCTCCATCATAGCTTGGTATGCATTTCCATGCACTCCATTTCCTCTAACATTTCTTCTTCCCGCTAGCTTTACACAAGTCCTTTGTAGTTGTTGGTCAGATCCTCATTCTGCCACCTCACAACAAATCTTCAATGGGACTCCACAAATTCTGACAACCTCACACAAATTGAACCTCACTCTAATACTAATCTAGCATAGCCATAGTAGGAGGGTCCTCATAGAGAACAATTTGAGCCACACAACAAGACTAACACAATGAAAGAAACACAAAATATGGAGGAAAATATAGATGCAAATATTCTCAATAACAAAAATCTCAATTACATTCGGCCGAAAATATTCGAGCTTACAGATTCGGCTCACAGGCCTAATACAACATGCTAAAAAATACAACATTCTAACATGCTCCTATATGTGAGTTGAATATTACAAATCAAATCTATCTTAATCTACTCAATCCACTATTGCTTGAATACTACTCTCCTAATGATCAGTCACAAGCTTTATATCATATTTGCAATTCTAGAAACATCCATGTCGGCCAAATATCATCACATTATCCAATGAAGGAAAATGCAATGTGTGCATGAATAGGTCAACCTCAAATTGGAATTACTCTTCAATAGGTGCATAAGATGAAGTGTGGACCTATAATGAGGGTTGGGTACACCCCACAGAATAATTAAAATCATACCACTAAGATCCACAAGTCATAGGAATGATCCAAAATGATCAAACTGGCTGAAAAGTTTGAATTTATTCTAGTGTTGGTTCAAGTAACTACCATGAAATCCAGAAGCAATAACTTGTTGGAAAAAGATCCAATCCAGCTAAAATATTGGAACAAGGAAAATGAACATGTCCATGACATACACAAAGATCCACAAGGTATGGTGAGAAAATATGATGAATCCACCAACATGAACTAAGCAAGAAACAAACAAGAATAAAAACTAAAAGAAAATATTTTTGGTTGATGCAAGATTTCCAAGAACCAAGGATGCTCCTACATCATATGGAATTTAAGATGTCATCTAGGCTATAACCTCCCATGAATAGATAATCTCAAAATTTCACTAATACTAATTTACCTGATAAGCAACGCATAACTCAAGGTATTAAAATATGTCCTTGTTGGAAGCGAATTAGCTTGAAGATATACGCATGTGTTGCATGGTTCTTTAATTTTTCCTTGTCTAACCATTATGACTTTATGCTCCTATCTCAAGATCATATAAATAAATCAATATTTGATTTTACTAGAACTGTTTTGATACAATAACTTCGTATGAGAATGCAAATAAATATAGTAAGATCTATTAATGATAAATGGTATCAAATCTCTACTATTTTATCCTATTGAAAGATTCCTTTCCAAATAAATTATCGAAGGTTTAGTTAATTTAATATGTGGAGAAAAGAATCAATTTAATTATATAAGTATATATTAATTCTAATTCCATCCTTTGCAAAATATTACTCTTCTACCAAGTCATGATAATTATGTGTTACATTTAAGCCTTCAACCACTCACTGTAACACATAAAATACTTCTTGAGTGAATAAGGCTTAAATGTAACAAAAAAATTATATCCAATCTATGTAATCTAAATTATAAAAGGGTATGTGTAGGATCATAATGGAAAAAATAGGCCCTTAAGTGGTGAAAAAATTAGAAAATTTAGAGTTGGACATGTGCAGGATCATCATGGAAAAAATAGGCCCTTGACTGGAAAAAAATTCAGAAAAATCAAAGTTAGGCAACTTGATGTAAAAATTATTTGAATAAGTTATTTATATTATTTAAAAAATATGTAAGAATAGAATATATAGAAAATTGAATTTAGTTTCTAAACTACTAGGTTTATTTAAAATATATATATATATTCGATCAAAATTTGAAATTTCAATGCAGTAGTACTTAAATTTCAGGGAAAAAATAAGAAGTGGGTGTTTGTCTGGATAATATTTTTTTATAATATTTTATTAAGTAGAACTCAATATATGTGATGCATATAATTTTTTCCAAGTATGAAATTTTTATTGCAAATTTTAAAAAATATAAAAATCGTATGTCTAACCACCTTAACTTGATCAAAACTTCATGAAATTCAATTTTTCTTTTTTTATTCCTATAGTATGTGAATTATAGAATGTGATGCATGTTTTGGATTCCAAAAATGTGATACCGTTTGAAAGCTATATATGTTTTTCGACCAGCCTATCAATCAGGACTTTAGTTGTAATTCAAATAGAAAATGAATAATAATTAATTATTAAATTCAAAGTAAAGCATAATTTATATTAGTGGAAAGCTGAGAATATCCTTTAAAAACAATTTTAATTTCATCAATTTTGGGTAAAAAAAATCGTCAGCCACATACCCTACAAATACTCATCATATTACCACTTTTTGGCCCATCATGATCCTACACATACCCAGTTAGGAAACTTGACGTAAAAAATTGAATAAGATATTTATATTATTTCAAAAATATGTTACAATAGAATCTATAGAAAATTGAATTCAGTTTCTAAACTATTAGGTTTATTTAAAAAAAAAAAATCTATTTGGTGAAAATTTGAAATTTCAATGCAGTAGTACTTAAATTTTAGGGAAAAAATAAGAAGTGTCTGTCTAACCACCCTAACCACAATAAAATGATAATATTTTTTTATAATATTTTAGATATAAGTAGAGGACTCACGTCTCAATGTGATGCATATTTTTTTGTAGTTTTTTTCCAAGTGAAACATAGATTTTTGGGACCTACTTTCTTTCTAACACTTCTAGGATTTTTCACCTAAAAGGAGAAAGATGGGTCCAAAAATGCTTTTGTTTACATTCAAAAGTGGATGTGATGTGAGTAAAAATTTCCTATATGTGATGTTTAAATGCAAGAAACTAATAATATTGCTTAACTAATGCATAGAAACTAAAGGAAAACAACTTGTTTGAAAACACATTATGTATTGCAAAATTACCTACAAATGAAAGGGAAGATGCAACAAAAATAAATCAGACTAAAAGTGTTCACCTAAAATGTTTAAGAAGACTAGAAATTTTTGTTGAAATGATATGGATTATGTTTTTCAGGCCTGGAGGGACTCATTGGCCATTCTGGGCGAATTAGTCCTAGTTCTGGTAAACTAAGTCACAATCTATTTCTGTCAAAAGGGTGTTAGAAAATGCGAAATACACAAAACTAACTTGGAAATGGGACTCATTTTCCACCCATGGAAAATGAGTCCACTTTTTAATTTTTGAATTTCCAAAAGTGGCTTTTGGAGTTTCCAATCGGCACTTTGATGTTCTATAGGTGTTTGCTTGTGAAACTCTAATTTAAAGGTCTAAAAATGAGATTTTGTTGATTCCATGACTTGTTGAATGAAGAGAGGACTTTAACAACTTTTCAACTTTATCTTAAATGTTTTCTAAGCTTACAAGGGACCTAAATCTACATACAAATAAGATAAGAGAGAGAAATGTTGAATATTAGGGCATGGGGGTTTGCCTTGGTCAAACTGCATTTAGGTAATTAAACCAAAATGATGAAAATATGTAATGAAACATGCAACAATGGAATAGATTACCTTACCATGATGATAGATCTTGAAAGTCTACAACCAAACATGTAGAATTTGCCCTTGGATATCTTAGGAAGCTAAGTTGATGACTTGCAATGTGAAAGCCCTAACTTTCTTGAGAAGAATGGTGGGTGAGTAATGAAGAATGATTATGAAATTGAATGGGTGAATGAGAGATGTAAAATGAGGAGAAAAACAATTATTTATACAATCTTGTGCCTTAGTGACCTTTACATACCTCATCACAGGCTAACATCAAATGATTTTAAATAAAAACCTGAAAGGAATTTTTTTTAAAAATTGAATTTCGAGCCAAGGGGGACTCATTCACCACCCATGGAAAATGGGTCCCACCTAGGACTTGAAAATAATTTTCGATAATTAAGTTGTATTTAATGTTTCTTATCAGGCTTACATTAAAAAATACACTTAATTAAAGTGTATGAGGGCATAAAGGGACCAAATAAAGCATAAGAAAGGAGTAAATAATGAAGTTATTCCTAGAAAAGTGTGAAATCTTGTTACAAGACTTTACAACACTTCAAAAAGGACTTGATAATGAAGAAAAATGTAATATTTAGATGAATTATAATAAATGGAGTCTAGAAAAGTGTAGAAATATTTTACAACACTTCACAACACCTTCACAAGACATCATTAAAAGCATTTTATTCAATTTACAAGAGTCCAAGACCTAGTGTGGATGCATAAAATGCCTCACAACACTAGATTAAGACCTCATTAAGTCCAATTTATCATGAATCAATCCCATGTCAAGCAAAGGGTCATTTTTTCTACGACACACCAAGTAAATAATTAATTATGAATTTCTTATAACTTTTAAAAAATATAAAAAATCATATGTCTTAGCACATTGACTTGGTCAAAACTTCATGAAATTCATTTTTTTTTAATCCTATGGTATGTGAGGCATAGAATGTGACACATGTTTTGGATTCAAAAAATGTGACACCGTTTGAAAGCTATAGATGTTTTCAATAAAGACTGTAGTCATAATTAAAATAGAAACTCAATAATAATTATTTATTAAATTCAAAGTAAAACATAATTTATATTGGTTGAAAGTTGATAATCTCCTTTAAAAACCCTTTTTTTGTTTCATCAATTTTGGGTTAAAAAAGGTCATCAGCCACATACCCATTATATCGCCAGTTTTTGGCCCATCATGATCCTACACATACCCAAAATATCATACAAAATCAATCATAATTAGTCTCTCAATCAATGTACAAGGGATTATCTAATCAAACCAAAAAAAACTCACTAAATGAGACCAACAAGCCAAGTATGGTTGTAATCTATATATGTCAAAGCATGAAAACTCACTTGTAAAATATTAATTGACTCATGCATTCCTCTCCCAACATAATTTTTTTCCAAATATGGTATACTCAATAGGTTAGTGTGTCAAAAGTGACTCCATGCAGTGTTTTATTTGTTCACAATTTAGACATCTCCCACCAAAAAAGAATCTATTAAGTAAATTAAAATTATGAATGTATAAGGTTGTTGCATCCATACCTATGTCAACAAAAAATTACCTAAACTATAAACTAATTGAAATCTATTAAAAAAATTTAATAATATTAATATTGTTGAACCATAGATTTTTGGGTATGATTTATTGACTACTCTTGCACTCTTAGGATGTTTCACCTAAAAGGAGAGAGATAAACCCTGCTCAAAATTCTAGGTGGTTCATTAAATTAAGATGTGTATGATGTTATTAAGGCTAAATAAAATGATCTAAATGTAATTATGATGTGAAATTGATTGGTTATGAATATCAAACCTAAGAAACATGCAATGTTTGAAAACACAATGATGTTTTCAAAAATCTTAAAAATGATTGTTGAAAATGCAAATTAAACTAAACAGAAAGTGAAATCTCATAATGTGTGTACCTAAGAGGCTGAAGAGGATTGGAAAGAAGTTTGGAAATTTGATAAATCTAACTTTGAGTGGACTGGGACTCATTCACCACCCTAGGCGAATTATTCCTAGGTCAGGGTTTTCCTGCACAAAAGTTGTTTTCTACTAGCTGGGTGTCTGTATCTGCATCTAACTCACAATGTCACCTCAAGAGGGACTCATTCACCATTCATGGTGAATTAGTCCACCTTCAATTTTTTGTTATTTCAAACCTCTGTTCTGCACCTTGACACCTGTAATACACTTTATGACATAAACCTGAATCGGGATCCCAAAGAATTCCTTCAAAATAGCTTTATTTTTTTTTAATGGGGGGTTTTCCTTAGTCAAACCCATAGCTAGGTAATAAAACCTTGAATGAATAAAAATCTACATAGAACCCTAGCCTTAGATGTGTTAAAGACTAGGAAAATAAAAAGTGTGTCAAAAACCCTATTCTATTGTGCAAGAATAAAAAATGCAAATGTGATTTGTGTGATGCAAGATATCAACCCTATAAATCTCACAACACATCAAAAATTTTGATTAAATGACATGTAAATGGAATGTAAATGAAATATAAACCTTAATCTAAAGATAGAAAGAAAATGGAAGAAATAATCACTTTGAAAACAAGTCTTTAGGTGTGATTTGATGGCTAGTTGCATCTACTCAACCTAGATTTCTCCATGATTCACCATAGGAATCCATGATCAACTCTTTGCAATGTTGAACTTTTATCCAAAAGGTGAGCTTCAAGACCTGTAAAAACCCTAGTTTGTTGCCCTAAAACTTCAACTTTTCCAATTAAACTTGTTGTAGAAGACTTGACTTTAGAAATTGCTTTTGTAAAATGACTAAAAGATGTGTAAAATGACTAAAAATGAGTTTTTATAAGCAAAAACACCTAATTTTACCATTATTTAGACCTAAGAGGCTGACATTCACCGAAAAATTAAATTGAATTAACTAAATTTCTGCTCAAAATTGAAATTTTGCTCAAAAGGGACTCATTTGCCACCCTTGGTGAATGGGTCCCACCAGAGAGGACTCATTCACCCAAGTTGGAAAATGGGTCCCACTAGTGGTTTTTGAAGGTGGTTTTTCAAGATATGAATGAGTTGTATGTTGTTTGTTGGGATTTAAGTGGTTTTTTAGGTGAAACAACCCTATAGATAAAAAATAATGGGTCTTAGGGGCCTATAAATGTCGTTTTGAAGGATAAATGATGCAAAGGGACTCAAAAGTGGGTCCAATTAGGCATAAAATTGTCTCTTTTCTCAAGAGGGTCCAATTTTGTATGGCACATTTAGAACTCATATGACTTTATTTCCATATGTAAGCTAAATGGCTCTAAATAGTGCACTTTATAAAAAGGATACTCATTCAAAAGATGGGAGAATGAAGCCCCCAGTGTAGTTATCTATAAAACCACATTAGGAAGTGCATCCTACAACACACATTCATTAATTGTCCAAAAATTCTTTTGTATAGCTCCTAGGCTCCAATTTGAGGGTAGATGTATGCCCCCCCTTGATTCTGCTTGGTTGACGTAGAATCAAGGTAGCAATCTAGCCACGTCGAATAAGGAACATGATATTGTCAAGCATTTATAAGTACCATGCCACATAATGATAGACAATTTATGATTTTGGATGTGGAATCACGATTCCAACACATCAAACGGTGTCAAAAAAGGATTTCTTGAGCTCCCATTATGTTGATTTGAAGAAAAGATGCTTTATGAACTCTTAAGATAAAATAACCCTAAGTTAATGCATAAAAGTAAAAAGGATGAAAATAGTTAAAAGAGAGGAAAGTAGAGTAATTTTTCACTTACTAATGCAATTTTCCTTCTTATATCTTGAGAGTAATGAGTGAGACATGAATATGAAGAGTAGACAAGATTATAGGCCTTCAAGACTGGATACACTTTGAGAGCAGGTGGCATGCGGTGATTTGTACTATGAGGTGAGTCATTTCTGCAACTTTCACCTTGTAATTTTGGAATGATTTAATTATTTTTTTAATGTATGGTGAGGTTAATTTAGGATCTTGGAAAAAATTTCACAAAGTGTCCCTTTTGTTCGCAAAGTGTCCCTTTTGTTTGCAAAGTTTCCCATTTCTTTGCAAAGTGTCCCATTTCTTTGTGAAGTATCCTGTTTCTTTGTAAAATGTCTTAAAAGGGTTCTAAATTGTCTAGGGCTATTAGAAAAGCACACTATATCTACTTTATCACATTTGTATGATAAAATATGTAAAAATTAAAGAAATTAGATGGATTTTAGGGAATTTTGTGATGATTTTGATAGGTCCCTGCCCTATTGCAATAGTGGCTAGGTGGGGGGTAGCTTACTTTTATGAGAGATCACACTCCAATGCTATCAGCAGCAGAGACAGATCATTTACAAACATTAGATATCTATTGGGCATTTATTATGCCACCTATGAGATATCGTGACACCATGCTAATGGCCCTATGTGAGCATTGGGGCGTTGATACGTGTACCTTTCATCTTCCTATCGAGAAGATGACCATCACTCTCAAGGATGTACACCTCATTCTCCAAGTTCCTATTTGGGGAGAGTGGGTATGTTTTCGGGGGGATCTATCATTCCACAAGAAGGTGGATATGCAATATTTCTTGGGTGGCGCAATTCACGATGAGCATGTTAGAGTGCAAATCAAGCTTCCCATTCTTTTATATTCATGAGCTCCTATTGTTAAACAAATTATGATGCATACAATGGCACTTGTTCTCAATCCTGATCGAGAAGTGACACACTTAGATGGAGGATTAGTGCATTTTATTGGAGGGATGTATGAGCATAGTTTAGTCTATGCTTGGGGCTGCTGCATCCTAGCACACTTATATTATGATCTTGGAAAATTTGTACTTTGAGAGATTGATAGTATGGTGCACTACACGCTTCTACAGGTGTGGTGCCTTAAGCATATTACATGCACCAGGATTGTTGGATTCCCTTGTGCTGTAGCTATAGGATATCTACGAGCATTCGATTATCCACTACAATGCTTGTGGAAGTACAAAGATTTACAGTTTTGGAGGGTGACATTTGACTAGCTAGAGGAGGATGAGATCTTATGGAGACCTTATCTACTCACTTTATAGTGACCAGATGCCACAGGACAGTTGAGGAGGATGCAGATGGATAGGTTTCTAGGTGGGAGGCATGACTATGTTGTACAACATTTCTATTATGGGTGATTCATGTGATAGTTTGGGTAGGTTCAGACACCACCAAGGGCATGCCCCTTCATTAGGTGATCAGTGCGGAGTTCCCATAGGCTAGGTTATACTATTTGACTTACTATAGATCATGTTTGTGAGAGTGATTCTAATGCATCCGATCATGATCAACCACCAGTCACTGACATTGATGATGTTGGTAGCAAAGATGAGCATGAGGAGTGGTGGTCAGTGACATGACCAACTCCTATGTTCCCCTTGGATGTCCCTATAGGTGATGCAGGACCAACACCAAATGAGGGAGATAAGCCAGAGGACAAAGTAGAGGATGCACAATACATCCCATCAAATATATTTACTAATGTTATTGATGATGAGTATGAGTCAAAGGCTAATCTTGACTATGAGGACCAAGATGGAGGAGAGGATGATGAGGAGGAGAAGGATTACAAGGAGGATGATTATTATGAGGAGGAGCCACCCCTGAGTGAGGGTGATGAGGTAGCGGCTGAGGATCGATGCAAGAATGGAAAGTACTCACACACCTACAGGACAAGATCATGTGTAGTAGCTATGACCAACATCAACACTCAGAGTTAGAGAGAGGCTAGCACATCCTTCATGCCCCCAGAGAGGATGAGGTGGATATTCCTCATGCATCTGGAGACATAAGTAATGATTTTTTTTATTTGATGCATGTACTTGGATATATTGATGTAGTGTATTTATATGTATATCATAATGATGTATACTAATTGTCTACCTTTTCTATCTTGTAGGAGCGATGAGAGACTAGTGAGAGTTCTATCGTCAGGCTATCACAGAGATAGTGCCTGCATCCATCAATGAGGAGATAGATCCTGAATACACACCCCTACTGATCATGGAGGAAGAGCCAGAGTCACTCAGACCTTTCGTAAGGCTATGGGAAACATACGAGAGTGTGAGGATATGACTCCATTAAGTTGAGAGTGTAGGACAATCATCGTAGTCCTCAGGAGAGGTTGAAAGACTACATGTAGAGCTAGCACAGGTACGAGTGAAGAGGGATCAAATGGCAAAGGAGCACCTTGTGGTTGTTGGTCAAGTACAGGGTCTAGAGTATGTAGTTAGACTTGCCAGTTCGTGGTCACAATCACACATGACTATCTCATGACATCCAGGGACTAGATCTTGAGCACCAGAGCCTGAGGGGTTGAGTTCTCATAGACCTTTGTGATTTTGTATATGATATTGAGATGTATATAAAAACTTTTTGATATATATATAATATACATGCATTTTTGTTATTTTTATGATTGGTCTTAATGTGTTTGAATGTTAAATGCAATGTGATTAATTAAATGAGTTTATAGAAAAAGTATTTGATTAATGTCTTCATGATTTAACAGGATTGATGTGATCTAATGTAAAACATACTTTATTTTTATTGTACATACAATATTGTGGATTAGGGAATATGTTAAATGAAATACACCTATAACTCATATAAGGATCTAACATAACATAACACAAGGCTGAATAGTATGAATCCTAAAGTAATTATAAAATGAACTTAAATAATTACCTTAGTGCTCAAGAAAAACACAAGATTAGTTGTCCAGAACGAAGCAATGTGAAAGTTATTTAGAATGACATCAAATAACATTAGACAACACTGCTTTAACAAACATACTATTCAAAGAGATTAGAGGTAATACCGACACAAATATGTGGCATTAATAGGTTCCTTAAGGAGTGTTCCTTCAAGCTCCATTAAGATATAAGCACCACACCGGTAATTGGTATCAACTATGTAAGGTCTGAACCAATTAGGGCTGAATTTATCTTTATCTTCATTTTCAACATTAGTATTACATTGATTCTCAAAAACAAAAAAAATCACCCTTATGAAACATTCTACGGATGACCTGTGTGTTGTGTCTTAATTGTAATTATTTTATGTGAGCTTGGAGATGTTCAAGAGTGTTAATACACTTTTCATCGAGAATCTCAATTTGGTGCAATCGTTGCTCTTTGTAAGTGGAATTGTCAATAAGTTCTTGGAAAGAAATTTGCAATGTAGGAATTCCTAACTGCAAGGGCATGATTGCATCAGTTCCATAAACAAGGTTATAGGGTGTGGTTCTTGAGGATGATCTAAGACTTTTTTGATAAGCCCAAAGCACATAATGTAATTGTGTATGCCAATATTTATGATGTTTGTTAACAATTTTCTTGAGGATTTGTTCCAAAATCTTATTAGTGTTTTCATCTTGTCCATTGGTTTGCGGATAATACAGTGTGGAAAATCAATGTTGAATTTTGAATGTTTCAAGAAATTTATTGACTTCATTATTCTTAAATGGAGTTCCATTGTCTAAAATGATCATGGAAGGGAGGCCAAAGCGAGCAATTATGTGTTCTAATATGAAATGAAAAATTACTTGAGTAGTTGTAGAACGAAGAGGAATAGCTTCCACCCATTTCATGAAGTAGTACATTGCAGTTATGATAAATGTATGTCTACTAGAAGAGGGAGGTGAAATTTTTCCAATAAGATCCAATCCCCATACTAAAAATGGCCAAATGGGAACTTGAGCACAAAACTCAAAAGAAAGATCATGGATCAAATTGCTACATTCTTGACATTTGTGATATCATTTAACGTAAGTGAAGCAATATTTCTCCATTTGTCTCGAATAATAACCCATATGAATAATTTTTTGCACTAATGAATAACCTCCAAAGTGACCTCCACAGACACCAGCATGAGCCTATTCAAGTGCTATAGGGATTTCAAAATATTTAAGACACTATAATAAGAGACCATTGAAAGATCGTATGTACAATGCATTGGCGAGGATCACATATTTAGCTACTAATTTGTGTAAATTCTTTTGAGTTTTTGTTGTTGTAGGTTCGAGAATGGTATCATCTTTTAAATAGTTGTTTATTGTGTTGTAACATTCACATGAGTCATCTTGAGTTATTGTTAAAATGTCTGCTAATTGATTATCAATCAAATATTTCATGATGGGATGGATAACAAAGGTGAAGTCTATTGAAGAATCATATGGGGATATAATAGAGGTCACACTCACCATTGCATCCACATGTCTATTGTCTTTTAGGGATGTTATCAATTTTGAATGATTGAAACTTCTCTAAAAGATTCATTGTAAGATCCTTGTATTTTGATAATTTTCCATGTCTAGTTTGATATGTACCATTAATTTGTTTGATAACTAATTGTGAATCACCAAAGATCTTGACATGTTTAGCATCCATTGTTAAAATAGCTTGAAAACCCATGATTAATGCCTCATTCTCAGCTGTATTATTTGTGCATAGGAAATTTAACTGATAGGACAAGGGAATAGGTTGTCCATTGGGTGGAATCAAGACCACTCCAGCACTGAAACCTATTCTACACTTGGATCCATTGGAATACAATTCCCATGTTATAATATCAATGGTCAAGACACTATCATCAAGAAATGAGTCATGATTAGGTAGAGCAAGAGGGGAAGGAGCATCAGCTAAGTGATTAGTTAAGGCTTGTCTTTTTATTTCTTTTTGTGATTCAAAAAACTTAAGGTCAAACTCAATTAACATCACCCACTTAGCTAAGTGTCCAGAGAGGTCAGTTTTATTAAAAATATGTTTAAGAGGATCAAATTTTTCCATGACTTGTATTTTAGCATTTAGTAAATAATGTTACAATTTACTAGTAAAGTTGTAGTGTCCTCTTGTTCTTCATCGTAAAGGAACTTCCCAATCTTAATAACTTTGTCTTTACCATCAATTTCCATTGGCACATCAATTGTATCTCCTAAACGGAGTGCATTAGATTGAGGAACCTCAGACTCATGAGATTCTTCAATGATATCACTATCATTTTGCTTGGTAATGAGCGTAGCACAGGTAACCTATTTCATGGAAGTAGCAAAGGATGTGTTATCATAAACTCCTAACATTTGTTTTAGAGTTTCATCACTATTGACATACTTCCATGATGGTGGTAAGTTCATATCAAGCAATTCAGGATGTTTGGGCATGAGTTGGTGTTTTGGTTGACATTTAATAGTGTTGATGTTCAAAGATTGTCATTGAGTAGCTTTTGTCATTTTAGAAAAAGAATATTGCAATCCGGTTTTTGTCTCTCGCATATTAGGTTCGATAGGAACACAAATTCCTTGTTCATGTTTTCCACAACCTTTTCCATTATATCCTAATTGTTTCACTAGTTCATAGCCTTTTCCATAAATTCATTCCATTTCTATTAGAGTAGGCAGGGATTGATAATCTATCTGATCAAAAAAAATTGTGTATGTTGCATTTTCTTCCAAAGTAGAAGAGATAGATCTTTGAGAATATTGTTTAGAATTTTGAGTGGACATGATGGTTGGTTGTTCTTGTTTCTCATCTTTCTTTTGTGTGATTATGTATTTGCCCATAATTGAAGGTGTGAATTCTAAGGATACCCAATCATCACCAAATAATTTAGATGTCGATTCCTCAATGTTGTGTTCAATTTCAAGAGGATTTATGTTGAATGTTGGAAGTAATGTTTTCAAAGGACTTGTAGCTCATCTTTCAAGGTGCAAGCAACTTTCAGGCTCAAGGTCTATTTCAACTTGATGAATGTGATTGTTATAGACATATTTCATGATATGATGAAGGTTCAAAGGCACTGCATTCATCTCATGAATCCATGGTCTACCCAAAAGAAGATCATACGAAAGATCATAAGGAATGACATGAATAGCAGTGTACAAAGTAGCCACCCCAACTGTAATAGGTAAAGTGATTATACTGAGCGGTTTCCTTAGTGTATTGTCAAATCCTCGAATGGATACAAAATTAGGTATTATTTGTGACTTATCAACACGTAATCTATCAAAGAGATTCACACTACACACATTAAGGGAAAAACCATTATCGATAAGTATTCTTTTGATACCTATGTGATTAAATTGAGCAATTATCATAAAGGCTTCATTTTTTTTCACAAATATAAAGGAGGGAGCTCATGTTGATGGAAGGTAATATCTAGATTAACTTGGTTTATTCCATGGATTAGAGCTACCACATCATTCAAAGTTGTGTTAGGAGAAGCTACAATTTGTTGTAAGGATATTTAAAGAATAGTGTGGTAATTTGGTGAGTTTTGAAGTAAATCCCAAAGGGAAATCTTTGCAAGAGTATTCTTTAATTTTTCAACAAGATCATACTCCTTTGTGTTGGGAGGAAACAAGGAGCACTAGGCAGATTTGGTAAAGGTAAAGAGGTTGAGGATGGTTGTGGTAGTTGTGGATTGTTTTGAGTATTATATGTATGAGCATCAATAACATTACTTGATTGCTGTAACACATTGGTTTTAGGTGGGTAAAGAGTGTACTCAGGTTTATTGGAAGAATGAGGTTTATGCGAGGGTGGGTAAAGAATGAGTTGAGGTTGAATAATGTTAACATCCTTAGTTTTAGATTTCTCAAAACAAGCCTTATTGGATAATTTTATTGAGATGACTTCCTAAAGGAAATCATCTAACAAGTCCAAATCATCATGACTAAAAGGTTTGAGGGGTAAGTTATCATCAATTGGTTTAAGTTGTTCAAGATAAGCATTAGAGGTGTTAATATTTGTTATTGTGTGTTGGTCACAACAAACCTTAATGGATGAATTATGCGAGATGAATTCCTAAATGACTTCATCTAATAAGTCAAATTCATCACAACCAAAGGTTTGAGGGATAAGTTATCAATAATTGGCTTAGATTTCTCATTGCAAGCATTAGAGGATGAGGTGAGTGAGAGGAAATCTTGAAGAACTTCATCTAACTTGTCTACATCATCACTACTAAGAGGCTTGGATAAGATGTTATTTCTAATTTGAATAATTTTTTTGAAAGGTTGTTTTGATGTTTTTGTTTTTGGCTTTTTATGCATCGATGAATCAGATCTAAAAGAACTAGGAACTAATATTGAAAAGGAAATTTGCAAAAACCTAAGACTATCCATAAATGCCATTAAAGAAAATGGTGCTTATGCTAATAAAATAAAAGAGAACTAAACTATGACATAAAAGAAATTGTAGGAAACAAAAATGTGCAAAGTAAGAAATAGAATTCTAAAAAATTTGATTCAAAAATTGTAGTGGGACTGATTCGCCCAAGGTAGTGAATGGGTCCCAAGAAGGTATTTGTTTAGGATTTTTCTAATTTTTTTGACCTTTTGAAGGTTTTCAAGTCTATACAATCCTGATAAAAGATTGAAAATGATTTTTTTTTTAAATGGAGTAATGAAATAAGATGCAATAAAGAACTCTAAATGATGCTTTTACTAATGCAATTTTAAGAAGCCCTAGGATGCAAAAAAAAATCCTTAAGTGAATATTGATGAAAATGAAACCTAGGATGCAAGATGCAATGGAAATCGAAAACTTAAAGTGTTCAAGATGCAGGTTCACCAAAATGAACTATAGATTTTTGGGTAGGATTTATAGACTACTCTTGCACTCTTAGGATGTTTCACCTAAAGAGAGAGAGATAAACCCCACTCAAAAGTCTAGGTGGTTCACTCAAATTAAGATGTGTATGATGTTATTAAGGATAAATGAAATGATTAAAATGCAATTAAGCTATGAAATTGATTGATTATGAATATCAAACCTAAGAAACATGTAATGTTTGAAAACACAGTGATGTTTGCAAAAAGCTTAAAATGATTATTGAAAATGTAAATTAAACTAAATAGAAAGCTAAATCTCAGAATGTATGCACCTGAGAGGCTAAAGAGAACTGTAAAGCAATCTAGAAATATGATAAATCTGACTTAGAGTTGACTGGGACTCATTTGCCACCCTGGGTGAATCAGTCCTAGGTCAAGGTTTTTCTACAAAAAAGCTTTTTTCTGCTGACTAGGTGTTTGGATTTGCATCTAACTCAAAATGTCACCTTAGAAGGGGCCCATATTCCATGCATGGTGAATCAGTCCACCTACAAATTTCTATGATTTCAAACCTCTGTTCTGCACCTTGACACCTGTACAACGCTTTTTGCTAGAAATCTGATTTGAGATCTCAGAAAATTTCTACAAAACAACTTAAAATTGTCTTTTTAATAAGGCCTTAGTCAAAACCCTAGTTGGGTAATCAAACCTTGAATGAATAAAAATTTTCATAAAACCCTAGCCCTAGATGTGTTATAGACTAGGAAACTTTGAAGTATGTCAAAAACCCTATTTTATTGTCCAAGAATAAGAAATGAAAATGTGATTTGTGTGATGCAAGATCTCAACCCTAGAAATCTCACAACACATCAAAAATGGAGATAAAATGACATGCAAATGGAATGTAAATGAAATATAAACCTTAATATGAAGATAGAGAGAAAATGGAAGATGAAATCACTTTGAAAACAAGTCTTTAGGTGTGATTTGATAGCAAGTTGCATCTCCTCAACCTAGATTTCCACATGATTCACCATAGGAATTTATCATCAACTCTTCGTAATGTTAAAATTTGATCCAAAAAGTGAGCTTCAAGACCTACAAAACCCTAGTTTTCTGCCCTAAAACATCAACTTTTCTAATTAAACTTGTTGTAGAAGACTTGAATTTGGAAATTTCTTTTGTAAAATGACTAAAAATGAGTATTTATAAGAAAAAACACCTAATTTTCTCATTGTTTAGACCTAAGAGGCTGACATTCACCAAAAAATCAAGTTGAATTAACTAAATTCCTACTCAAAATTGAAATTTCGCTCAAAAGGGACTCATTCTCCACCCTTGGCAAATGGCTCCCACCAGAGGGGACTCATTCACCCAAGGTAGAAAATGCTTACCACCAATGATTTTTGAAGGTGCGTTTTCTAGATATGAATGAATTGAATGTTGTTTGTTGGGATTTAAGTGGTTTTTCATGTGAAACGGTCCTATAGATTATAAAAAATGGGTCTTAGGGGCCAATAAATGTCATTTTGAAGGATAAATGATGCAAAGGGATTCAAAAGTGGGTCCAATTAGCTATGAAATTGTCTCTTTTTTCAAGAGCGCCTAATTTTCTACTACACAATTGTAAGCTTTATCCACTGTTTTTGTTGGTACATTTGTCAAGTGTGAAAAAATCACCAAAATTGCATAATTTGTCTTTCATATCCTATTTCCACATATACAAAACTGAATTAAATTACCACTTATCAACTTCATGTAGGATGTTATCCATTTCTTTTTTTTAGGTAGTGCTATAATGCTTGAGTATCAATCACTCAAATGCACTAGCATATCATACTTTTCAAGATGGTCACCTAAAGCACATCAATAATTTAGATTGTCTCATTATCAAGGTGGACAAATAACACAGGTATTCTACTATCAAGATGGATAAATAAAATAGTTATGCTAACAAAAAAACCTTACTTTGATAATGAATTTATATGCATAAGGAGCCTAACCTTCTCTAGTGAATACGGTAAAACACATAGAAATGGAAAACAAAAAATATAGCTATCCAGTATCCTCACAAGGATTAAACACCATCTTATTAAATGCAACAAACAAGTGTCTAAACCAGTCAATAAAATATTGTTATCCCCTCAACATTGATGCTCATGTACTCCAACACTCCACTGAGATTTGTCTGTGCAATCACAAAAGCTTTCTCTTTGCTTTAGGTGGTGGTCCTGCCCATAAAAGGATATGAAAATCACGGCAAAACCTATCCTGGAAATTGGACATTCTAGTAGGCGACTAATATCTTTTCATGGTCGTTCATTTACTTGTCAAACCAGGGAACGTATACTTAAAATGGAGCAGCACTGTATGTGCACTAAGAACCAGTTTTAGTCACAACCTATCGAAAATAAATACTTGGAAAGAATTCTACCTACGTTACAAGAAGGTAATGCAAGGTTCTATAAACTCAATCATAATTTAACCAAAGCAGAAATCATAACAACTACGACTGAGAAACAAACTATGAACTGGCCTTATTCTGCAGGAACAGACACAGGGATGGATTCTCGATGTTGCAGGAACAATATAAGACTGAGTTTGCATAGAAACTTCAAAGATTAAATCTAACTTATGATCAACAGAAAATGAACGGCTAACTAACTAACTACAAATACTTACTAAGTGGGCCCCCTTAGCAAGCATCAACTAATTATGCAAGTACTGAACTCAGAACTTCATCAAATTTTATTCATAAAATTAGAATGGTGTACATTGTTCTGTTCATATGAAAACTAACAAAAAAAAACTCTATCTCTTTTCATACATACTCTGCTTTTTATTATCATACTAAATTTTACATGATATCCTCTCTATCTCACTATGCTTGCTCACTTATGTAGGAGGAACACTTATTTAAATCAGGAGAACAACTAACAAACTAACCCTAACAGAGAAAGATGTGGATGTAAATGATCCTAGAATCGAGGAACAGACTAAATAAATGAACTTATCTGCTCAACACAATTCAAAGAGAATTCAACATTCCACTCTTTCCAAATTAATTGATATTCAAATTCCTTCCCAACAATTTTGGTCAAAGAGTCTTCGCTGGAATAGCTTCCTCGAAGTCGTGCAGGAAATGGACTTTACTGCAAGGTCGAGATCAGCTGCACTTGACTCGTTCATACTTTCTTCAATAATCCTGCGAAACACAAGGCAACTGAAGCAAACAGAAACATGCATGGCAACATACACGATATCCATTTATTAATCACATATCAAATTTACTTCATCATTCAAAAACTACATGCGTTATACCAGTCATTTGGAAAGTCAAACAGGGTAATAAATATAGACATATTAACATGATAGGCTGCAGGAATATAAAAGTGTATTGCTACAGGATATCCCCCAATAAAAGGTTTCTAAAGAGTTTAAACAACCATGAACAACAAAAGTAATGGTATTAAAAGTACATCATGATACCCAAATTATGAGCATACTTTGGGCTCATCATTTTTCCCCCTACTTAACCTGATGCTAGTCCTCCCGCATTAAACTTTCTGGTGGTCTCTCTGAAATCAGTGGTTGAGGCATGACCCTGAAATGAAGTTCTGAATTTATAATAAAAACCTATGAAACTCTGCCACCTTTCATACCTACGAGCTTCTGTATCTTTATTAATATTTGTAGCTTGGTAGGGATAAAGAGGCCACATCAGCACAAGAGGTCTAAATGTCAAGGGAAACCACAATTCAAACCTCTCTTGAAGGCCCAACTGTATGTATCTGTTTGATCTTCTGAGAGCTGTTGTAAAATTTAGGGGACTGTGAGGCTCAAACCTTCTTAACCCAACAGTCAATCTCTCCCATTTCTTCTCAATTCTAGAGTATGATAGCTTCCAAAATGAGTATGTCTATTCTTGAAACTCATCATACACCAATTTTCTGAGATCGAATATTTTCATCCTTTAGAACTATATCATTATTAAGGACATATGCCACAGTAAGCCAGGTTTTCAACATTGTATAGGGGTCTAAACTCTCAGGGCACAATGGAATAGGCTCATCCCTTTCTGCTTCTTCATATGCTTCCAATTGCCTGCCATAATTAGCTCCATTTGCTGCCCAAGACATAAGTGATCTTAAATGAATGTCGCCAATGTATAGAAGTGGATTCCACTCTGTTTCAAAGGGAATTATAAAGCCATGCAAATAAAATTTGCACAAAGAATTCCTTAGCCAATTAGGAGCTGCCTAGTATGCATCATAGAATTCTTTAGCAGTGTGAATAACAGGATCTAGATTCCTAGAAATTCTCATTAACTGGAACCACAAAAATTGTTTCTTGAGACACAGAGCATAAACTCTAGCTGGTGGTCTACACTCCATAATCTTAATAGTTATTGTCATCATTTCATTCATTTTCTCCTTTAACTCCTAAATTTCCAGTTTCTGCCTTTCAATGTCTCTTTTCAATTTCTTCTTTTCTTCCTCCCAAAGACTTTGTTGCATTTTAGTCTTGGCTAGGTGGCGGAAACTCAAGGTCTTCAATGTGACTAGTCTCCATGTGTTTCTAAAATATTCCAGGAATTCAATCAAAAATGTCTTTTTGTAGACAACCATGGCTTCACGGATTTTAGGGAATAATGAAGCTTGATTGGCCACTTCCAATTGTTCAGGTTGTTCTTCCCCTTCCTGTAGGATGAATTCTTGTTGCTACAGTGGAGAAGACTGTGCTTCCTCTGAAATCTGCATAGCCGCAGTAGCCAAGTCATTGAGACTTGGTACACCCCTTTCGTTATGCTCAACTTCCCTTGTCTCAATTTGTTCTTCTTCAAGAATAACAAATGGACTTTGTGCAACATTTTCAGATACATCTTGAGAAACATTATGTTTAGAACCTACAGATTCCTCTAAAATTATGATAACTTCACGTTGAGGTGAAGCAGGGGAGACTTTACATTGTTTTCTTGTTGAAATTCTTCTTGGAAATGCTACAGCTGCCGAAGGTGCTCTCGTAGCTTTCCTCTTTCTGAATTGCCTAGAGGGCTTTGCCTTATCAAAAAATGATGGTGAACTTGTGGTGGAAAGAGGTGTTGCTGTAGGAGAAAATGCTGCAGGAGTAGAGCATTGCCTTTTCTGAGGATGAGGGTCAGATTTTGGGGTTTGTTCCGCACCAGATGACTCTCCTACCTTTGTTTTTCCTTTTTCTCTCCTACTAGAAGACCTAGTTTGAACCTGGGTAGAGGACTCTAGTGTGAACGTTGTAGGACTAGGTGTTGTAGGAGCAGATGACCCTTGCCCTGCTTCCCTACTAGTAGATGCTATTTTCCATTTCTTTTTCTGAGGCCGTGGAGCAAGTGCCCTAGGAGGTTCTGGAAGTTGCAGGCTCTTTTGGGCAACAAATTCTTGCTAGGAAAGAGGTGACACATCCCTCAAGGAGTGCTTAACTAATAGTTTAATAAGTTCATGATGGGAAATAGAATTATCCCTCCCTCTCTGGGTCTCATGGGTGCATTGCTTTAAAAGATTTAACAAAAAGATTGGGACATTAACAGCTAACCCATGCCTCATATGGCTCAGCAATTTAAAATGGTAGGAATGTAGGTAAGAAAAATGGCCTTCACATGTTAAGTACACTATTATAAAAGCAGCATATTCTGGATATGGGGAAGGAAATGACACTCGCTTGCATCCTTGCTTAGAGACTTCCAAGGGTCCATCAGTTGGTACTATAAATTATGTCCTAGCTGAAACAACATTTGAAGAAAAATTCTCTCCTACAGTCAGAAGCCCGGTTACCTCTGCAATTCATTTCTCAGTTACAGTGACTGTTAAACCCCATACTATAGCCTCTCCTTCAGAAAGGGTTATTAAAAGTTTGCCTGCGGCTTCCTCATTGAAAGTATCTAACCTCAAAAAGTAGTTCAACCAACCACAAAAGCTGAATGATTGAACTGTTTGAGGATTATGTGTCAATATCTCATGAGCTACAGGCTCATGTCTTACCAGTTGACCACCCATATTCACAATTGTCTCGGCTGAAACTTAAACTCTTTTCTAAACTTTTTACTTTTTTGCTCTGCTTTTTCTGCCCTGCCGTCACTTTCTCTTCTTTTCCAAGAATGAACTCAAAAAAAATTTACATGTAATAATTGTTATAACTACTTAAACCAGAAGTTTTAATTGTGATTTAGGGTGAAACATGCAGTCATATTTTGGAAAGTACAAGAAAATAATAAAGAAACATATCTAAACAGTTGTGACAGTAGCGTAAGTGAAATGGATTGTCCTGCCCCCTACTTAAAGTATGACATGTGTCCACACATGTACTAAAGAATAGGTAGAGATCGGGTAATAATGACTGATATAGACATAGTAGTAAATGAATAAAAGGAAATAAATCAATGATGCGACAACAAATGATATCGCGTACCTGTCAATTAATGCTTGTACGTGCTGAGAAAGATGACGACTTTAGTATGATATGATAGTTGGGAATGAAATCATAATTAAGGGTGGTGCGGATGAATGAGGTGGATGGATGACATGGACGAATGAGATGCATGGATGGAATGGATGGATGGGATGGAAGATAAAGAAGTGAGATGTGGTGATGAGTGGGAACGAAGAAAAGGGTTTCCTTAAAAAAGAAACCTTTATTATGAGCATGCAATTAAAACATTATGGTGAAGCTAGAGGAGAAAGGCTAAAGCCTTTTGCTGTAGGAAGATTAGTGGCAAGATCCTGAACAAATTGTTGCATGAATTCTTCTTTTGAGATTGGCTTACGATACAACTGAAGACGGTGCCCATTAACCAGTAGCTTGAATTGAATAGGATCAATTGTGACTAATTGAACTGAACCATTATCAAATACATTCTCAATTTCATATGGGCCAAGCCATCGGGTGGTGAGTTTACCTTGATTTTCTTTATACCTCGAATCATAAAGTAAGGCCCAATCATCGGTAGAGAATTGCTTTGTTTTGATATGTCAGTCATGCCACTTTATTCTCTGAGTTTGTATAATCTCAGTGTGCTATAGGCATTCTTTTGGAGCTCATCTAGAGCATTAAACTGCATGACTTTGTCCTTTTGTGCATTTTTTAAATCCATGTCCATCTCTAATGTTGTTCTTAGAGTCTTATGTTCAAATTCTATTGGCATCACAGCTGTTTTACCATACACCATTTGAAAAGGTGTATATCCTGTAGCAGTCTTCCAAGTAGTACCGTAGGCCCATATAGCTTCTAGTAACCGTGTGGCTCAGTCCTTCCTATGCAAATCTATAGTTTTAGTCAAAATGGCCTCTATGTCCCGATTGGTGACCTCAACCTAGCCATTAGCCTGGGGGTGATAAGGAGTTGATTTCATGTGCCTTATATTGTATTCATTTACTAAGGTTGTGATAAGTTTAGAAGTGAATTGTGCTCCTTGATCTGTCACTATTCCCTACGGACACCAAACCTGGTGAATATTTTCTCATAGAGGAATTCAACTACTTTATTATCCCTAGCATGTTTCATAGATTTAGCCTCAACCCATTTTGTCACATAATCTGTGCATACAAGGATGTAGGACTTACCATTGGAAGGTGGATCAATTGGTCCCACAAAATTCAATCCCCATTTATCAAAGGGTGTAACAACAACTTGTGGAAATAGAGGCATCTCATCAAATCGAGTTAGTCTTCCCATCCTTTGGCATCTGTCACATCTCTTGGTATATTGGGCTGCATCTTTATGTACAGTTGACCAATAGTAGCCAGTATTTAAAATTTTTATTGGTGTTCTTTTGGCAGCAAAATGTCCACCACACAGCTCATCATGGCTTGCATGTAATATATCATGAATGTCCTCCTCTTGTACACATCTTCTCATAACTTGATCTAGACCTGTATAAAATATGCAATTTGCAATCCAAGAAAAGTTAAAGCTTTTCTCTGCTAATAATCATTTTTCCTTAGGGGAGAATTGAGGATGAGTTCTTCCTGTAGCCAGATAATTTGCTATATCCGCATACCATGGTTGAATAACCTTGATTGCAAAAAGGTGCTCATCAGGAAAGGAGTCTTCAATAAGTGCAGAGTCATCTTGCCTTTGAATTCTTGAAAGGAAATTAGCAACCACATTGGCTTTACCTGGCTTGTCCACAATTGTAATGTCAAATTCCTACATAACCATCTGGCCAGTCTCCCGGATATTGAGTTTTTTTTCATGAGATACTAGATTGCTGCATGATCAGTATGGACAAATATCTGATAACTATTGATGTAATGTCTGAACTTATTGAGGGCATAAATGATTGCCAACATTTCCTTTTCTGTAACAGTGTAGTTGAATTCAGCCCCTTATATAGTAAAGTGCATGTTCTGTTGATCTGGACATCCTTTTGCCCTAACACTGCTCCAATGGCATAATCTGATGCATCAGTATGAATATGAAATGGAAGTGACCAATCAGGTCCTTTCAGAATAGGTTCCTGTGTAAGGGCGACTTTTAAATCAAGGAATGCTTTTTCACATTCTTCAGTCCAAGAAAAATTTGCATCTTTCTTCAGCAGACTATATAAGGGGCATGCTGTTTGGCTGAAGTCCTTGATGAATCTTCTGTAGTATCCAGCATGGCCAAGAAAACTCCTTACTTCTTTCTACTTGGTAGGAGAGGGGAGATTAGAGATGACCTCAATCTTAGCAGGATCAACCTGTATTCCTGTAGCAGAAATATGGTGGCCGAGTACTATTCCATCCTACATCATCATGAAGTGTTTTTTACTATTCAACGATAGGTTGTGATCTTCACATCTCTATAGTACTTTCTCCAAGTTGGATTGAGCTTCCTCAAATGTTGTACCATAAGTAGTAAAGTCATGCATGTATATTTCCATGCAATCATATGAGATGTCTGAGAAGATACTTATAACTACCCTTTGAAAAGTTGCAGGTGCATTGCAGAGACCAAAAGGCAAAACTGAATAGGCAAACATTCCCCAAGGGCATGTAAAAGTAGTCTTTTCTTGATCCTCAGGAGCAATCTTGATTTGATTGTACCCACTGAAGCCATCTAAGAATGAGAAGTACTTTTTCCCAGCTAAATTATCTAGAACTTGATCAATGAATGGAAGAGGAAAGTAATATTTCTTTGTTGCCAAGTTGAGCTCTCTATAATCTACACATACCCTCCATTTTCCTCCTTTCTTAGGAACAATAACCAATGGGGAAACCCACTAACTATCCGAGATTGGGTAGATAAAGCTAGCTGTTAACATTTTCTACAATTCTTCTTTAACAATTTCTCTCAAAGCTGGATTGATTCTTCTTCGAGGCTGCCTGATAGGTCTGAACTCACTATTAATGTAGATGCAATGTGTACAGAGTTTTGGGTCTAAACCCTTCATGTCACTATATTCCCAAGAAAAAGCTGACTTATGACTGGTAAGCATTTTGATCATAGATTCTTGTTGCTCACTGGTGAGGTTTTTATTAATGCACAAGGTTTTTCCTGCAGCTACCTCAACTTGGGAGGTTAAATCTACCATAGATACTTCAGACAAAAATGACATGTCTATCTCGTGGGGTAGCAAGGTGTGTAAGCAATCAGTTGTTGCAGGATAATGAGCTAATGTAGACAGAAGAAGAATAGTCTGCAAGGAACATGGATTTTTTTCACAATGAAAGTATTCAGTACCATAGTTATTCAGTAGGATATTGGACAGTATATCTTCTTCTTCTTCTTCTTGTGCAATGAAAGACTCTCTGGTAATCATCATTAAATTGGCCACAGAGTTCACTTCCTCCTCTCCTCTCAAATCTGGCCAAACAAACTCTCCAGACTCAAGTTGGGGCAGGGCTGCAGAATAAAGTGTAAGCTTCTTTGTGCTATACCCATCATATATTGTCATGTTACCCGACCTACAACCAATGTAAGTATCAGCAGTAGCCAACCAAGGCCTTCCTAGTATGACATGGTATCCCCCCAATGATGCCTTTGGAGATAAGACCATTAAATCAGTAGGGTACTCCCAGGAATCCAAGGTGACTACCAGGTCTTCAACTACCCCATCAGGTTTGACAGTTGAACTATCAGCAAGTTGTAATATTGTAGGTGTAGTCCTTAGGTCTGAAATATTAAGTTTTGCAACCAGGTCCTTTGTCATGACATTGATAGCTGCACCAAGATCTACTAAAGCATTCTTAATTTGCAACCCATTAACATTGATCTCCACAACAGGGCTTCCTGGATCTAAATATTTTGGGATACTAAGCTTCCCTAGCATTAAGTCAGAGAGTTAGCCTATGACATGGACAGTTTGAGGGTCTTTCTTTTTCCTCCCCGGTTTCTTCAAACAAGCCTCCGTGATGGCCTTACTATAGATAGGTACTTCTTTGATTGCTTGGAACAAGGGAATTTTCACACTTATATGCTTTAGCTGGTCAAGGATGTCAAAGGTAGGTTCCTCTTATTTTTTTCCATTTTCACCTTCCAACCTCTATGGAAAAGGAGGGGACACTTGAGCAAATGCCTTAGGTAATGATGGAATCTAAATCTGAACTGGCTCATTTGGTTGGGCTTGGTCATTGGTATCTTCTTCTTGGTCAGTCTCCTCAGATGGCAATTCTAAAATTATGGGAGGAGATGGTGTGGGTAGCACAGTTCCTGAATTTAAATTAATATTATTCAGGTTAAGAGCATAGGCAGGCTGATGATTAGGATTAGCAAAATAGACTTGTTGCTGATGATGGTTATTATTAGGAATTGGCAATGGTTGAACAGGCATAGGCATTTGTTTTGGAGGGCCAGTATTTGCTGCAGGTGCTGTAGGAGGTGGCATAAGGGCTTGCAGTTGTGGCTACTGAGGATGCAGGAAGGCAGGGGATTGGTTTTGTCATTGTTGCAGACTTCTCCATTGAGGATTCTATTACCAGTTACCTGGGGGTAGAGTCCATTGTCCTTGTGGCTGCTGCCAACCTCCTTGAGGAGATTTCCATTGAGGATTCTGATAGCTAGGACAGTGAGGTTGAGAAGTATTCCAAGGTTGGGATGGGCCATATGTAGGTTGCCACTGGTTATTGTAATTAGAATAAGGATTACCAAAGGTTAAAGGATCTTGAGGCATACCTTGTCTTTGAGCCCATGGTCACCTTTGTGCAATGAAGAATACTTGGTCATCATCACTTTCTACCACCTTAAAGTCAGTAGGTAGCTACGTAGCCTCCAGGTTAGCCACCATCTTGCACCTGTAGTCACGTTTCTTCTATCTGCAATGTGGACAGAACTTAGCCAAGATTGCTTCAGCTTCCTCATGTTTCTTCCGAGCTTGCATAGTATCCAATTGTGTAGCCATGTTGTTTATGATATCCTACTTAAAATATGATAGCAAATTTGTGATCTCCATCCATGAAACTCCATTAGTAGAGGACTTTTCCACTGCTGCTTGATGACCTCTACCCTTAACAATTGCTCGAGAGTAGTTAAGACATATTTTCTTAATATCATCCCAAGGCAGTTGGGTTATATCACCTCCTCCCATCAGGTCCAGGGCATCTATACAGGTATCACTAATTCCCCTTAGAAAAAGTAGTTTCTGAGATTCTTCGTTAAGAGTATCGTCTGAATTCTTTTTCAGGGAAAACAGAATCTTGAGATATAGTTTTCTAGACTTTCATTCTCCTTTTGTTGAATTCTAAATATATCGTCTCCTTTACTACCACTCTTACAATATTCTCTATATTTCTCAAGGAACTTTGTTTGCATGGCTGCCCAACTATCAACAACACCTCTTCCCAAACTCATGAACCATCTAAGGGATCCTTCCTTCAAAGTGGAAGGAAACAACTTCAGCCTGTGAGCATCTGAAGTGTAATCATAGCTGCGACAGAGGATATCAAACTCAAACAAAAAAGTTTTTGGGTCCTCTGTAACTAGGCCATAGAACTTGGGAAGTAATGAAGAAGGAATATTTTTAAGGTTATCAGTATCTTGCTGGGCAACAATGGGAAACTCAAAAGCAAGAGGTGGATTAGGTGGATTACGTGCCATATTTGCTAGTTGAAGTATTAGAGCAAATGGATTTTCCTTAGGTTCTTCGTCAGCTGGGTCAAATGGCAATTCAACAAACAGGTTTTCAGGGAGGAACCTTCCCAACACGTCTCTTCTTCTATGCATGCAATAGAATGAATGGTGACTTGAAGGATTTTGAAAATTCTTGAATAACAAGCTACACTACTGCTAAAAATGACTTCTAATAGGTTCTTAGCTTGACACCATTCCCAGCAATGACTCCAAAAATGGTTGCGCCCATAAAAGGATATGAAAATCATGGCAAAACCTATCCTGGGAATTGGACATTCTAGTAGGCGACTAATATTTTTTCATGGTCGTTCATTTACTTGTCAAACCAGGGAACATGCACTTGAAATGGAGCGGCACTATATGTGTATAAAGAACCAGTTTTAGTCACGGCCTATCAAAAATAGATACTTGGAAAGAATTCTACCTACGTTATAGGAAGGTAATGCAAGGTTCTCTAAACTCAATCATAATTTAACCAAAGCAGAAATTATAACAACTACGACTGAGAAACAAACTATGAATTGGCCTTATGCTGCAGGAACAGACATAGGGATGGATTCCCGATGCTACATGAACAATATAAGACTGAGTTTGCACAGAAACTTCAAAGATTTGAAATCTAACTTATGATCAACAGAAAATGAACGACTAACTAACTAACTACAGATACTTACTAAGTGGGCCCCCTTAGCAAACATCAACTAATTATGCAAGTACTAAACTCAAAACTTCATCATATTTTATTCATAAACTCAAAATGGTGTACATTGTTCTGTTCATATGAAAACTAACAAAAAAACTCTATCTCTTGTCATACATACTCTATTTTTTATTATCATACTAACTTTTACATGATATCCTCTCTATCTCACTATGCTTGCTCACTCGCATAGGAGGAACACTTATTTAAATCAGGAAAACAACTAACTAACTAACCCTAACAGAGAAAGACGTGGATGTAAATGATCCTGGAATCGAGGAAGAAACTAAATAAGTGAACTTATCCTCTCAACACGATTCAGAGAGAATTCAGCATTCCACTCTTTCCAAATTAATTGATATTAAAATTCATTCCCAACAATTTCGGTCAAAGAGTCTTCGCCAGAATAACTTCCTCGAAGTCGTGTAGGAAATGGACTTTACTACAAGGCCGAGATCAGCTACGCTTGACTCATTCATACTTTCTTCAACAATCCTGTGAAACACAAGACAATAGAAGCGAATGGAAACATGCATGGCAACATACACGATATCCATTTATTAATCACATATCAAATTTACTTCATCATTCAAAAACTACATGCGTTATACCAGTCATTTGGAAAGTCAAACAAGGTAATAAATATAGACATATCAACATGATAGGTTGCAGGAATATAAAAGTGTATTGCTACAGGATATCCCCCAATACAAGGTTTCTAAAGAGTTTAAACAACCATGAACAACAAAAGTGAGGGTATTAAAAGTACATTATGATACCCAAATTATGAGCATACTTTGGGCTTATCAGGTGGAATAGTATTTCCTTCAAATGGAATAATCTTGAATACATTCTAGTATATTGATACCAGTTTCTACCAGAAATACATGAAATATGATTTCTAAACATCATAGGATGGTTAATTCTACCAAAAAATATTTACCTAAAAATATCATAAGATTTTATCTATTAGACATACTCAAGTTGAGAAATCATTGGATGTTCGATATCACAAACATTCACCTTTAGTTAGTTCTATGAGATATTCCCTTCACTTCAAATGGAATAACCTTTATAACACCATCATCAGATGCATAAATCTACTTATATCTCAAAACTCAATATCCAAGACCATCTTCAACACACTAAAAGGTTAATACAATCTGAAACACTCTAAAACCTGCCTTAAAATCATCAGTTGATATCAAGGCTCAAAACATAAACCATCCTTAGAAGCTTAAGCATTAAATGAAATATTAATACAAAGACTCTCAAAACTTGTCTTCAAATCACCAGATAATCCAAAAAGCTAAAAAATTTCCTAAAACTCCCCTCAGATGCTTAAAATTAATACTAAGATCAGAAACACTTAATCTCTTTTTAAAATCATCGGATGCCTAACTATACCATGAAAGGTAGGAATCACATTTTGAATATCAAATGACACTAAAAACATAATCAGATGCACAAATATAACACATTTTAATAAAAATGTAATCAAGTTCATGAATCTATCAGCAAATCTCAAACTTTACCTGAACACATACTCAGACGATTAAACCTATCATAGAAACTCAACAATTCAGATTTTTTTTAATGATTTTGGATTAATTTAAACATTTCACTTCAAATTTAGTGATCGTTTTAGGGGTTGGATGTGATCCTTTTTTCAACCCCCATTAGCCACACTACAAGTACTCAGGATTTAAGACCTAGATCTGCTACCATGTTAAAAAAATTTATGTATCAGCTAGGAATCACCCAATAACCTTCCATTTGCCGCTAAGGCACTCTACTCTTGAACTACTAGTCATTGTTGTTGGAATATCTAATTTAAAGCAGCAACATAAAAGTGCATTTAATGCACCATCAGATGAAATCCAATTTGGATTATTCCCCCCTTGCCATGTCTAACAACCATGCTAGCCAGTTAATATTTGACAACAAAGAAAATTAATTGTGGTGGTTGAATTTGAATTGGGAGCCACTTTTTCGAAAGGAAATAAAAAGACAAATGAAGAATAAAATGTTTCTTTTTGTAGACAGAGACAGTAACTTTTAGCAGCAACAATAGAAAGGAAGAATGTTCAATGGAACAGAATAGAAAGTGAAAGTTCAGGAGAACCTACAGCAACAAAGGACATTGACAGTGTTCTAGTGCTTTGGAATATCTCCAGCACGCAGCAACACACAGAAGGAAGATGCACTAGAATAGACATAGTTTTTTGTATGAGAATGTACAAAGCTTTTGCTTTGATTTTTTTTCAGTAATCCTTTTGAATGTATTCACTTTGTGAACGAATGAAATTGAATATATATTATTTTTGACTCCTTGTGTTTGTCTCATTTGAGTTGTGCATTCTTTCATTCTTTGCCCACTATAGTTGGGTTTATTTTCCCAACAACTATTCAAGTGTGGCTCATTTCTCCAAAATATACTAGCTAGAAGAGTTTAGAATACTTGAGAATGTTATCTTATGCTTAAAACTATAAAAAATGCTCAAAAGTTACATAAATACACAACGACAAACTTATACCTACTAGAAGTGTTCAAACTTCGCTAAGATACATCATCCAACATTTAATATTACAATACAACACTTCCAAGATTTTCTTGTATCCACCAAACTATTTTAGCATGTTTCTCCTATATATATTAGTTGTCATATGACTAAGTGTCTGTCACTCATATGCATTGGAATATCATCCTTTAGTAGAATGCTCACCCAAAGTGCATCTAGAACCAAGCCACTCTTTCTATTTAGGTGAATAAGTAGAATGGATATACTAGCACTTTAATTCTACTTGTACAATGAGTTCTACGTAGGAAAAACAAGCATGAACACATCATTACCAATTCATGATGAACATAATAAAACACACAAATGATAAATAATTCCATATATCTGCAGCAAACGAGGTTAAATAAGTGGACTAATGGCTTACAATCTAAGAAAATAGCTCTGTACTGAAACTAAAAATATTTATCCCTCACTCTGATGATGACTTCTAATGAAGCCAATAAATCCATATAAAGTGGCAAGATTGTTGACTCCACATATTCCGGGTGGCTCAACATATGTTACACATCGAACGTATAATGTGGAGTGTCCTTGTCTCCATTCTTTGCAACATAGACAAGGTCTGTTGTCAGCCACCTTCGGCTCAATCCCTTTGAGGCTATGTTCCTAAATGCTCATCCATTCTCTCAACACTCTAACTATAGCACTTTATATTGTTTCTTAATCACATCTTAATGTGAATTAAATTTTATATTGTTCATTATTTCTATTGTGTTGATATCCTTATATTTCTATTATTCGATATTAAAACTTCAACTAGATTGTTGATGGCAATGCCTTTCTTGCAGCGTTGTTGGTTTTTTTTTTTTTTGGTTGCAAATGGAGCATTGTTTTAGAGATTTTGCACATCCAAGTGAGTTTAAAAATGTGTGGCAAGCACATCACAATTGAAGATTGAAAAGTTCAATGACCCTCTATACGAGTTGTCCAAATTGAAAATAGAGCATCTCTTAGAGAAAAAGGATCAATGGAGAGATGTGATAAAGACAGATAAGCTGTAGATATTAATGTAGATTGGAAAAAGATATAATAAAAGGCTCAAGGGACAATATGACTACGTCTCTCTAATTTAGTCCTTCTGAATATCTCCAAGGAGACTACTGCACAGTCTATGGAGAAGGATTGGTGAGATTTATCAGAGTTGGGTAAACTAGCTTTATTTTAAAAAAAAAGTATATTCCTTAGAAAATTAAGGAAGAAGACACAAGACATTATGGTAGAGACGTTTGGACCAAATTCACAGTGTTTATGCTAATTCTCGTGCTAAGTAAGCACTTCTACACAGATGTTTTCCCTCTTCGTGATTGGAAAGATAAGATCACACCTAGCATTGAGGAAATCAGCCGCACCAATAGTAGAAACAATTGATTCGCCGCGGACTTATTAGATTATGCAGATTCAAAAAAGAACGATTTTAACTACAAGGTTAGGAAAATTAGCAGATGAAGAAGATTCATTACATGCAACGTATGGTTAGCCACTTATTTAGATGTTGATTTCGAATCATGGGAAGCTTTCCAAACAATAATACTACTACGATATTGATGAATTGATTGAAGCATAAATAATACAACCCGAATCCAAAAATCTAGAGTTATAGAGGAAATATATTTATCAATTACTTTGACTGTGGCTACAAAAGGAGACATTAAATATCCATATGCCCAAACCAAAGTACAAGCAAGAAAAAAAACAGGCACACTAATAGCAACGGAACAAAATATTACATGATAGAAAATATCATTTAAGAACTCGTTAAGACTTCATTATGAGTAAATTAACTGATTTTTCTCATATACACAAGATCCAAAAGATGCCAGCATTGGAAATAATTCCGCATAAGAGAACGATGGTCCCATTACCAATCAAATCTCTAGAAACAAGAATACAAATTAGAAAGTTTAGAAAAATAGAAGGGAAGACAAAGCAGCAGCTAAGGAGATAAAAATGGCAATAGCATCGATCCTAAAAGGTATTTCCGATTGTGAGTAGACTGAAAAGAGGAACAAATCAAGGTAACGGTCAAGAAGCGGTTACCATCCAAAAGTGACAACAAGGCTTAAACTCAAAACAAATGTTCCGGAATAAAATGAAGAGATAGGATTATAAACACATGAAGCAAGAACTCACAACCTTTCACGATTTTAGTATTTTCCTGCCGCAGAACTTAACCGAAGAAGAATAGTAACAATTTCAATATCATTTGGGACAGAGGTACAAGTTATGCTCAAATTCTGAACAAAACAATAATACACATACTACAGATACAAACACATCGAAATATCTCTAAATGGAAAGAATAGCAACCGTTACGTATTAAAACGCATAACTGATCTATATGAAACGCTTAACAAGATTTGTCTTTCAGCTGCGCATGTAAAGTAAGGAATATGCAATGCGACAGCGGTGATAACCAGTCATGTTTCTAGAGATAATATATTCTTTCACAATAACTAAAGTACTCGATATATTAAAAAGAAAAACATCAGTGCAACGGTTGTGTTCAGGAAAGATCCCAGTCGATCATGGAAGCATCATGGGCCAAGAAATCACAGAGGGTGCAGGAATAACACAATTTTCCTTAAACGAATATTTTTTCCCCAAAGCTTCGAAAGTGTCGCAACCTGGGCTCTGATACCTATGTAATGCCCACTCCAAAATCGCATTAATTAAATGCAACAAATTATCTAAACTACAGTAACAATTAGTCATATAGCATAAACAAGGAAAATTATTCACAAAGACTAATAGACGGTTATGAGAATGAAAAGATGATATCCGTAAATAAAAGAATGTTGTAATAAAAACAAATCTTTCTTACTGCTCTACCACCTTTGGCTCACACAGAGAAAATTTTGCGCTTGGCTTACACAGAGTGAACTTTGTGTTTCGCTCACACAGAGCATTCAATGCCTCACACAAAGCAAGAAGTCAGTATCCACATGACATCAAAATTAATTCCCTGCTAATCTCATAACTGTACTATAGAAAAACGGATCATTGACAATTTCATCGTCTTTTAGGTCTTTCTCTAGTGATGCTTGATCTATTTTACTTTGATTTAATGTTGTAATGTAACTTATGCATTCACATTAGGTCCTAAAATTCAAATTATGATATCTTGTGAAGGTGTTGAGAAGTGTTGTAATACATTTCTACACTCTTCTAGGATCTTCTCATTATAATTCATTTAAAAACCACCTTTTTATTCATTATGAAATCCTATTTTAAAGTGTTGTAAAGTCTTGTAATAAGATTTCACGCTTTTATAGGCTTGTTATCACTATTTACACCTTTCTTATACTTTATTTGACCCCTTTATGCACTTATAAGACTTAACTAAGTGTTTTTTAAAATGAAAACCTGAAAAACAACATTCAATGCAACTTAATTCTCAACACCCACTTACAAGCCTAAGGTGGGACCCATTCACCATGGGTGGTGAATGAGTCCCTCTTGGCTCCAAATTTAAAATAATTCAAAATTCCTTTCAGATTTTTATTCCAAAAGACCTTATGTTGGCCTGTGATGATGTATCATTGGGTAATTAGGGCATAAGTGTGTATAAATAAGTATTTTTCCATCCATTTTAACCCTCATTCATCTCATTTTTTCATACACCATCAAGTAGCATTCTTGCATTCAATCATAGCATCATTCAATCAAACAATTATCAAATATCTTTGAGCAGCCATTGACATATCTTCAAACTTTTACAACGTTTTTGACTTTTGTATACAGATTTGTCAAGCAAATAGGTGTTGAAAAGTGAACAACAAGTCAAAAAAGTGTTTCAAGTCAACTAAACCTTAATTCAAGTTTGGAGACAACCTACAACCTGTTTTCTGCAGATTTGACTCCGTCAACCCGACAAGAAGACAAGTGCAGATTTGGACCTACAAGATTGACCATTGAATTTGCAGTTTTTTGGAGAGGGACTGATTTTCCATCAGTGTGAATGAGTCCCACCTGAGGGTTGAAGAAGTTGATTTTATTAGAATCTAGTTCCCGATAGTCGGAAAGCAATTTTAGGTGTTTTTACCAGTAGGAGGACTAATTTGCCATTAATGGTGAATGAGTCCCACTGGTGATTTACAATGATTTCTACTAGTTTCTATAATCTTCCAAGATCAGTACTCAACTTCCAAGTGCACTTTGTTGAACTTCATTCAATTTTGTTTGCATTAGTTTGTGTTTTTAGTTCATTTCTGCATAACTCACTATGTTTTCAAACATTCCATATTTCATTAGTTTTACATTCATAATCTATCAATTTCATAGTTTAATTGCATTTAGATCATTCCATTTAGTCATAATTCCATCTTACATTCCTTTATTTGAGTGAACCACCTCAATTTTAGGGTTTTAGCTGTCTCCTTTTAGGTGAAAGATCCTAAGAGTGCAAGAGAAGTCCATGGAATACCACAAAATTGATGATTCATTTTGGTGAACATTCATATTGAACATTATATCTTTCTGATTTTTATTTGCGTTTTCATCATAGGACTCAATTGCATTTCCTTTTGCATTATTTTTGCATCATAGGGTTTCTAAAATTGCATTAGTGAAAGATTCATAAAGACTTCATTTGTGCATCTCAATCATTAAAAAATTGAAAATCTACATTTACATCTTCATTTTGCATCTGAAAAGCATTCAAATCATTTTAAACTTTCTAAAAAAATAAAAAAATCTCATGTGTGGACTCATTCGCCACTCTGGGTGAATCAGTCCAACTGCATTTTTTTGCATTCAAATTTATGGTATTTTCACACTATTTCCTGCATTTTTGTTTCCTATTACTTACTTTTTGTTTCAATTTACAAAATGTCTATCATTAGCATTTTATTATTCCTAGTTTGCATTTGCATTCACCCCATCTTTTGTTGCACTTGGATGAGGTTTTGGTGCCCTATTGATAATACTTTAGTAAGACGAAGTTCTAGAATCATGGCTTCCTGCGATAGCACTTTCATTGTGGACCTTGGGATCTCAAGAGCTCCTACTCCTAGTATGGACAATGGTGCATTAGGCATGGATACTACCACTAGTATACCTTTACCTTCACATATAATGTATGGGTATGTATAGGATCATGATGGGCCAAAAAGTGGCAATATGATGGGTATGTGGCTAACGACTTTTTTTTTACCCAAAATTGATGAAACAAAAAGGGTTTTTAAAGGAGATTCTCAGTTTTTCAGCAATATAAATTATGTTTTACTTTGAATTTAATAAGTAGTTATTATTTATTTTCTATTTGAATTACGACTAAATTCCTTATTGATAGTCTAATTGAAAAACATCTGTAGCTTTCAAATAGTATCACATTTTTTGAATCCAAAATATGTGTCACATTATATGCTTTGCATAATATAGGATTAAAAAAAGAAAAAATGAATTTCATGAAGTTTTGACCAAGTTAAGGTGGTCAGACATACAATTTTTTTATATTTTTTAAAGGTTGTAATAAAAAATTCATAATTAATTATTTACTTGGAAAAAATTACAAAAAATATGCATCACATCGGGACATGAGTCCTCTACTTATATCTAAAATATTATAAAAAGATATTATAATTTTATTATGGTTAGGGTGGTCAGACAGACACCTACCTCTTATTTTTTCCCTAAAATTTAAGTGCTACTGCATTGAAATTTGAAATTTTCACCAAATAGATTTAAAAAAAAAAAAACTATTAGTTTAGAAACTACATTCAATTTGCTATAGACTCCATTCTTGCATATTTTTTAAATAATATAGACAACTTATTCAATTTTTTACATCAAGTTTTCTAACTCTGATTTTTTTGAATTTTTTGCCACTTAAGGGCATATTTTTTCCATGATGATCCTACACATACCCGTATGTTGAAACACAAAATGATCAAATTTCGTACTTGATAAATTCATTAGTATTTATGAGGATTTTGCACATTTACAATAAGATTTATCCCTTGAAAACATTTCCACCACTGCCATACCTACCATAGAAAACCTTCATTGCTTGATTGAAAGTGACGCTGGGTTACAAATTATGAAAAGAATTGTTGAGATATACAACAAACATGTTCCTTCAAATTCTCAACCAGCAAATATTGTGGTTAGCCAAGGAGGATCTCACATTCATCCTCCTTCAACCGTAACATCCATTCCCACCTATACCACTCCTCAAGTTACAACAACCATGCAACAAGTTAGTCATGTGACTCTTTCTTTCACTATTCCAACTAGCATTCCTAGTTCTTTTGTGGCATCGAATGTTCCATCTTCCACCTTCACCCCTCTTAGTGTTCGTTTCACTTCTCCTAACATTACATACAGTCCATCACCATTTTCCCTTCCACCTCATACCACTTACATCGACCCCATCATTACACAACTCTTGAACACCATTTCATCCATACAAAAAAAAATATCCACCAGTAGCCAAAGTTAAAATGCTCCACCCACATATCATGTCTGTAGTAGCCCCTTATCTCCAGAGATCTAAGAATACAAATGCCACAAGGAATTGAGATTCCTAGGTTTGAGAAGTACGGAGGTAAAAGAGACCCTACTAATCACTGCACAATGAAAAAATCTCTTGATATTACTTTTTCTTCTCATGATATACTTAAAAAGCTTCTCGATGGTCCTCTTTACATAGCCGACTGCATCTATGATAAGCCCACCAAAGGGATATTAATAGATCCCGCCTGTGGCGAGAATGTGATCACAAAAGAATTTTTGGTATTACATGATCTCTATCAAGATGATTATGATAAACCAACCGCATGGATCAAAACACATATTGGTTTTGTATACCCTACGATTGGATCAATTGTACTCCCATTACAAGTAGGACCCAAAACTTTGGATGTAACATTTTCTATTATTCCACAATCAGATCAGTTTCGTCTACAGCTAAGTCATCCTTGGCTTCGCTTGATGAAAGTTGTTCCTTCAGTTGTTCACAAATGTTTGAAGTTTCTACATGGCAATGAGATATTTACCATATACCATAGTGGGTTTAATCCATTGTCCTCTAAAGGTAATTTTTCCTTAGAAGCCTTTTGGCTTGAACCCATGGAACCCATCACCCCTTGAAAAGACTTCTTTTTCATTACCTATCAAAAGTTCAAAGCCAATCAAATAGCTGAATTGTCTCTTCACCACACGTCCCCATCCACTTCTACTACTCCTATAATAGATGAAAAAATTCTTTAACCTAAGTCTAAACCTACATAAATAGTGCAACCTCATGCGCAACCAACCATAGACACTTCCCCTTTATCATCTAAATGCCCAAGAGATAATGAAACCAACCCCGTCATGCCTTCTTGCATTAAGCAAGTTTAGAAAGCCAAAGAGAAAGTGATTGACCCATCTTCTTTGGTTCTTTTCATTTTTCCCCTTCAAGAAGAAAAGGAGACTATGGTGGATCAACCCGCTCTTACACCTCAACAATTTCAAAATAAAATTAAAATAAATCAAAGTGCTAGGGAGCATAGGCGTCATCATTGTCTCCTTGCTCATCAAATGCAAACCAAAAACAACAAAGAAAATCAACCTCCGCCTTTGATAGAAACAATATCTGACCACCCTCCTCCTCTTGATCCACCATAAGATAATACGTTACAACCATCACAAAAAAATGATCAGATAGAACAACCACAACTCTTGATCCATCCTTCCTTGGAAATTACTCTTTGTCCTCCCATCGTGATTAATCTAGATGATGATGATGAGGAGGAGATCACTAAAATGGATGAAGAAATGCATAATGATTTAAACTCTTTATTTTCATCTACCATGAGCTTAAATGATAAATTTTCTACACCAAATGAAGACCCTGGCATATCTCCTAGTTCAACACTTGCAATTCTTCCTTTGGCCAGTCAACCACCCTTGCAATATATTGAACATGATTGGGAGGTGGTGGATGACTTGTTAGATGGTTGACTTGCATTTTCCTTTTTCTTTTTTTTTCTTTGGTGTACTTGTATTTGTGTATTGTGTTCCCCTGTCATGTGTGCTTGATGTTCTCTCTCTTTGTACACTTCCTCTATTTGTACCTCTATTCTTCTATATGTCATACTTTATCATTGCCTTTTTGCTTTTGTTTTTTGTTCTCCTTTTGGGGATGTGATGCAGGAGCATCCACTGGTGTGAGGGCAATCTTGCATCACCCAAAAATATTCTTTCCATTTATGTTCCTTTTTTAACTTTTTGTAGATGTTTTTGCATTTTTGGATACCCTTTTCGTCGAATAAGAGTTCCCAACTTTCAGAACTGCTTATCTGCTTTTCTTGCTCAACTGCTATTTTTAGCAAGTGTGAATTTGAAGGTGTGGGAAGAAAAAAATTTATGGGAAGGTTCATGATGGAAAAATAATCACTTTGGTGAAAGAATCATGTCAAGATCATTCACAGTTTGAAAGTTATTCAAGTTCCAATTTCTGTTTTTTGCCCTAAAAAACCTTCCAAGTCTAGTTTGAGGCACTAAACAGTCCCGTATGGGCCCAAAAATCTTTAGAACTGGAGGAGAATGTTTTTTGCGCATTCTTCACCTCGAGATATTTCTGACGGTGCGAACAGTTTGAAAAACGGAGTTCTGAATCAAAAGTTATGGCTTTCGAAAGTTGGCTGATTTTTGGAAAATTGCCAATTTTTGAATTAGGACTCAATTTTTGAATTTCAAATTGTAATTTTTGATGCCAAACTGCCAAAACTCATATCTCGAATGTTTTTTTTTGCTCCAAACAAGAAAGGGGCTATTTATGGGCTAGTTTCTAATTTTTGGGTAGCTTTTTGGGGAAAGAGTTCGCATGCTGTGAAAAGGGGAATTTTCTGTAATTTCTGTAATTTTTTTGAAACTTTTGTAACTTGCATGTATCGCAAAGCTCAAGGATTTGGGATCCTCTGCATGTAATATTTTTATTATTGAATAATAATAAAGTTTCCTAGTTGTGTGCATTATTTTTGTGTGTCAGGTTTGCTCCCTCGTCAGGTGGTATCAGAGCAGGTTTTCTTGAGTGTGTGGACAGATCGCCGATCGTGAGGCAGTTAGCACCAGGACCAAGGATGTGGGTTCAAAGTATTCAAGATGCCTCCAAGAGTGATGCCTGGTAGGCGTGGTGGTGCTAGAGGTGGAAAAAATACTGGTGGAAGAGATCCATTTGCGGCTGAGGGTTTCAGAGCCCTCCAGAGACAAATTGATGTATTGCAGGAACAAATGAGACGAGGGTTAAACTTGGGAAGGAAAGGAGAAATTGAAGATGAATAAGAGGTGGAAGTTACAGATGTAGAAGAGGAAGAAGTGATTGATCAAGATCAAATGTGGTTGATTAGGGCTATTTCAAAGATCAAAAAAAGACCCAGAATAGAAGTCCCCAATTATTCTAGAAGTCTGAACCCAAAAGAGTTGATAGACTGGATCAATGAGCTAAAAGAGTATTTTGAGTATGAAGAAGTAGAGGACACAGATTGGGTTAAGTTTGCAAAAATGAAGCTAAAGGGCCATGCCAATAGCTAGTGGAAAGAGGTCCAGTTGGAGAGAAATCGAAGAGGAAAACAAAAGATCAACAGTTGGGATCACATGGTTGAGAAACTGAAGAAGCAGTTCATACCAGTGGACTATGAGTTAGATCTGCTAAATAAATTGCAAGGGTTGAAGTAAGGAAGTAGATCTGTGAAAGAATACACAAAATATTTCCACAAGATGATCATCAAAACGAGCCATGCAGAGGCCAACAAGGAGAAGGTAGCCCGTTATCTTAATGGGTTACGACCGAGCATTCAAGAGGAGCTAAGCCTAGTCAGAATGACCACCATTGAGGATGCATACAAGTTTTCTCTAAAAGTCGAGGAGAAACTAAACAAAAGATTTGAAAGCAAGCAAAGAAGGACGAGGAGATCAAAGTGGAAGGGGTAGTGGAAGATCTTCTGGAAGCCAAAATGAGGATGAAAGGAAAAATAAAGATGTGGGTACTAGTCAAAGCTAGAAGAATGATAACTTCTACCACCCTCATGATCAAAATAGTGGTGATCAAAGAGGTAGAGGACGAGGAAGATCTAGGCTAGGACCCGGAAGAGGTGGTTTCAGAGGAACTTGTTTCCATTGTGGTGAAGAAGGGCATTGAGCCTATGAATGTCCACAACACCAAGGAAGGATAGACAGAAGGCCAGAAGGTGGTGGAAGGGTTGTACATGCAAATGAGGAGGCTCAGTCCGAACATTTAGATGATGCGGAAAGGGGAGAAGCCCTAGTGGTTAGAAGAGCCCTAGTGACTAAAGAGAAGGAGCCAAAACAGAGGAAGAATCTGTTCCGCACAAGGTGCAAGTGTGAAGACAAATGTTGTGATGTCATTCTTGATAGTGGGAGCACCAATAATCTGGTGTCAAAAGAGATGTTTACGAAGTTGAAGATGAAAAGGGAAAGGCATCCACATCCATATCGGATTTCCTAGTTGTGAAAAGACCACAAAGTCTTGGTCAATGAGCAGTGCCTAGTGAAGTTCAAGATTGAAAGCTATCATGATGAGGTACTATGTGATATCATTCCCATGGACGCATGTCACATGTTGTTGGGGAGGTCGTGGCAGTTTGATAGGCGAGTTGTACATGATGGCCATGCAAACACTTATTCCCTGATGAAGGATGGAGTCCGCCATAAGTTGAAACCCCTAAAGATGGATGAAGAAAAGGTATGGAGCAGTGCTAGAATTTGTTTTGTCGATGGAAGGAAATTTTTAGAAGGCATGAAGCATGAGCGTATGTGTTATGCATTGTTTCCTAGAATGGAAAAGGAAGATAGTGAGAAGGTGTCAGTAGAAGTTTCTAGACTATTGGATGAGTTTTAGGAGATTATTTCTGATAATGTACTTGAGGTTTTACCACCAATGAGGAAGATAAATCATCAGATTGACTTGATCCCTATAGCTAGTTTTCCAATTAAGGTAGCTCACAGAATGACTCTTGCAGAAAATGAGGAGTTGAATAGACAAGTTCAGGAGTTGTTGAGAAAGGGTTTGATTCAAGAGAGTCTGAGCCCATGTACAGTACCTTCAGTAATAACACCAAAGAAGGATGGGGAGTGGAGGATGTGTACAGAATCCTCAGCCATAAATAAGATAACAATCAAGTATAGATTTCCCCTGCCAAGGATGGATGACCTAATGGACTGTTTGAGTGGAGCACAGTACTTCACAAAGATTGATCTGAAGAGCAGATATGACCAGATCTGAATTCATGAGGGAGATGAATGGAAGACCACCTTCAAGACCAAAGAGGGCCTGTATGATTGGTTAGTCATGCCCTTTGGGCTAACCAATGCATTGAGCACATTCATGCGACTCATGAACGAGGTACTAAAAGAGTTTTTGGGAAGTTTTGTTATTGTATATCTAGATGATATTTTGATTTTCAGTAAGACTTTGGATGAGCATTTAATGCATATTTGTAGAGCTTTTGAGAAGTTGAGAGAGGAGAAATTGTTGATTAATATGAAGAAGTGTAGTTTTGTGAAGGAGTTAGTGTACTTGGGGTTTGTTGTATCGGCAGAAGGTCTCAAGATGGACCCAAAGAAGGTGAAGGCTATTCTAGAATGGCCTACCCAAAGAACTACTACTGAGGTGAGATCTTTCCATGGTTCAATGGATATTTTTTATAGAAACTTCATTAGAAACTTTAGTAGTATTTGTGCACCCTTGACTGAAACAATGAGAGGGGATAGAAAAGAGTTCAAGTGGTGCACTAGAGAAATCAAGAGTTTTTATCTATTGAAGTAGAAGGTGACAGAGCAACCAGTTTTAGCCCTCCTAGATTTCAATAAGGTGTTTCAGGTGGATTGTGATGCCAGTGGTTGTTCCATTGGAGCAATGATGAGCCAAGAAGGTAAGCCCATTGCCTATTTCAGTGAAAAGTTAAATGATGCAAAGAGAAAGTAATCTGTATATGATCAAGAATTTTATGCAATAGTTCAAGCATTAAAGAAATGGAGACATTATTTGTTACCGAAGGAATTTTTTTTGTTTAATAATCATCAAGCATTACAGTATCTGAATAGTCAAGGAAAATTAAATCAAAGGCATATGAAATGGGTAGAGTTTTTGCAAAGTTATACCTTTGTTTTAAAGCATAGGAGTGGGAAGTCGAATAGGGTTGCAGATGCCTTAAGTAGGAGGCAAACATTGTTGACAGAGATGCAGATTGAAGTGGTTGGGTTCAATGAACTCAAGACATTGTATCCTAAAGATCTTAATTTTGCAGAAGCTTGGAAAGCTTGCAAGGAGCCTGTTATAGTTGACAAGATGAAGTGGTTGGATTTCATAATCCAAGATGGCATGTTGTTTAAGGGAAGTCAATTGTGGATTTTGAGGAGTTCCATGAGGGAGAACCTAATAAAGGAGAAGCACAGTGGAGGAATGGCAGGACATTTTGGTCAGGATAAGATTATTGCCATTATCAGTGAGCATTATTATTGGCCTCAGTTATCACAGGATGTGAAGAAGTTTGTGTAGAGTTGCATGGTATGTCAAATAGCTAAAGGAGTGAGCCAGAATACTAGGTTGTATTAGCCCTTACCTGTACCAGAGAGGCATTGGGAAGATATAAGTATGGACTCTATTCTTGGTTTTCCAAGGACACAAAGAGGGAATGATTCAGTATTTGTGGTAGTTGACAGGTTTTCGAAGATGACACATTCCATCCCATCCCAAAAGACCCATGATGCAGTCCACATTACTTAATTGTTCTTTAGAGAGGTGATGAGGCTACATGGTCTGCCAAAGAGTATAGTCTCAGATCATGACAAAAAATTTGTTGGGTACTTTTGGAGGACCTTGTGGAAAAAGTTGAAAACAAAGTTGAAGTTCAGTTCTGCACACCATCCACAAAATAATGGGCAGGTTGAGGTAGTGAACAAAAGTCTAGGTAACCTACTGAGATGCTTGGTAGGATATAAACCCAAGGGATGGGACTTGATCTTACCCCAGGCAAAATTTTCTTAAAACAATTTTGTCAACTAGAGCACGGGAAGATCACCATTCCAAATTGTGTATGGAGGCAGTCCCCAAACTACTCCAAAACTAAGAAAGATGAACCATGAGAAGAAGACAAGTGTCAAAGCTGAAGACCTTGCAGAGCACATCAAGAATATACATGAGAAGGTAAGAGAACATATTAACAAGATGAATATGTAGTATAAGGCTAAGGAAGATCAGAAGAGGAGGTATAAGGAGTTTCAAATTGGTGATGAAGTGATGGTCCACTTGAGGAAAGAAAGGTTTCCAGTGGGAACCTATAACAAATTGAAGATGAAGAAGTTTGGTCACTATAAAATTTTGAAGAGTCATGAATCAAGGAATGCATATGAGGTAGAGTTGTCGAATGGAGTCAACATTTCCCCTGTGTTCAATATTTCATATTTGACAGAGTATCATGAAGGTGGCACAAAGGAAGTACCAACAATGGAACAATGTGGCATTCCAGCACCTACTTCAGAGAAGGAGGAGATTGAAGAAATCCTGGATAGCCATGTGGGACAGAGTACCAGAAATAGGCAATATGAAGAATATTTGGTGAAGTGGAAAAGAAGGCATGTGGAAGATTCATCTTGGCTATCTAAGGCAGAGGTTGACCGTTTGGGTTTTCCTCAACCATCTGAGATGTGATGGGGTCACTTCTCAAATTACCCTAAGTGTCTAATGTAGGAGCATCCAGTGGTGTGAGGGAAATCTTGCATCACCCAAAAATATTCTTTCGATTTATGTTCCTTTTGTTTTCTTTTTGTAGATGTTTTTTGCAGTTTTGGGTACCCTTTTCGTCGAATAAGAGTTCCCAACTTTTAGAACTGCTTTTCTATTTTTTCTGCTCAACTGGTATTTTTAGCAGGTGTGGGAAGACAAAAACTTATGGGAAGGTTCATTATGGAAAAATAAGCACTTTGGAAAAAGAATCAGGTCAAGATCATTCACGGTTTGAAAGTTATTCAAGTTCCAATTTCTGCTTTTTTCCCTAAAAAACCTTGAGTCCAGTTTGATGCATGAAATGGTCCCATACGGGCCCAAAAATCATCGGAACCAATGGAGAAAATTTTTAGCGTGTTCTTCACTCTGAGACATTTCCGAAAGTTCAAACAGTTCAAAAAACAGAGTCCCAAATCTAAAGTTATTGCTTCCGGAAGTTGGCCATTTTTTGGAAAATTGCCAATTTTTGAATTAGGACTCAATGTTTGAATTTCAAATTGTAATTTTTGGTGCCAACCCACCAAAAATTATATATCGAATGTTGTTTTTTGCTCCAAACTGAAAAGGAGCTACTTATGGGCTAGTTTTTTATTTTTGGGTAGCTTTTTGGGGAAAGAGTTTGCATGTTGCGAAAAGGGGGATTTTCTGTAATTTCTATAATTTTTCTATAACTTCTATAGCTTGCATGTATCATAGAGCTCAAGGATTTGGGATTCTCTACATGTAAGATTTTCATTATTGAATAATAATAAATATTTCTAGTTGTGTGCATTATGTTTGTGTCTCAGGTTTGCTCCCTCGTCAGGATGATGCAAAGCATTGAGACACCCTATATCTCTTCCATGTTGACCCAATCTGTCCCTTTTCCTTCTCCTTTTTTTAGTCTTTTCTTGTATTTTTCCTTTTGGGGATGACACAAGGCATTGAGACCGAAATGTCTCCTTCATGTTGACCCAAAAGCTTTTCCTTTTCTTTTTTCTTTATTTTCTTTTCACTTGTGTTTTTCCTTTTTGGGATGATGCAAAGCGTTGAGACCATAATGTCTCTTCCATGTTGACCCAAAATGAACTTTGTTTTCTTTTGTTTTCACTCTCTTTGTGTCATTCTTCCAATTCTATGTGTATTTGGAGAATGATGATAGTTCTTAGCTCTTTAATCAAAACATTGTAGCAACGAACATACTAACCCCAAATCCATAGGTCCCTTATGTGTTTGGTGTGTTTCTTTCAATGAGGAAACCCTCTTTTCTTTTGTTTTATTTTTCTTTTACATGAAGTAGCCTTACTTGGAAACATATGACTTGGCATAGGGGCTTTCCGAGTTGGCTCTCATGTCTTTTTTTCTTTTTTCATTTTCCATTTGCTACTTTAAAGTAATTGCTCATAGAATGGTGTGTAGCAATTCCTTTAAAGTGGGGGAATACATTGGCATTATTCATTTGCATTTTTCGTTCTTAGTGCAGATTTTTCATTTCATATGATGTGTTTGTCACTTTGTGGATGACATTGGGTATGATGTCCTTCATAAGCATGATCTATCTTAGCACAATTTATTCGTCTTAGTGGCTTGATGCAACACACTACATCCCCTAAGTTACGAATATTCTATTCTTTGACTGCTCCTCTCTTGGAGAGATTAGACATAATATTCCCTAAGCTATAGACCTTGCATGAATTTAACAAGACTCATTTTAACATCTTTTGCATTTTACATTTTTACATTTTACCACCTTGTGCATAACACAACTTGCATTCCTGTTTTACCCATCCTGTTTGTTCATGAGTTCTAAGCATATGAAGCTTTGCTTGTCTCATGAAGCACGAACCAAAATTTTCCTTTATGGCACCTTATTAAAGTTATCAGGAGGTATAACTTTGGTATGGTTGAGCGGGAAGCCCATTCCATGACACAACTTTCCCCATAGCCACCTATGTATTTGTGAGTGCATACCAACTAGCATATTCTTCTCACCTTTTGGGCCTTCTCACCCAGTGGACCACCATGAGTTCCATCATCCTAGAGTGAGTATGCATTTTCCTTTTTTGAACAAACAACCTAGATCTAATTCATAGCTAACTAAACAAACAATTGAAGCTTGATCTGACTTTTCCCTTTTCATCTCCTTTCTCTTTTTTCTCTTTCACTCATGTGTGTTCCTTTGTTCTTATGATTAGTTTTCCATAGGATCTTCATCCTAGGGGCTTGATCATTGTCATTCCGTCTTGGTAACATAAGTGCATTTGGATCCCTCTCAATATGCAAGGCTACTTTAGTGTGAATTTGAAGCAAGTTCATCCTCTCACTAAAGTGGGGAATAAATGTACCATAGAAAAATGGATCATTGAAATTTTCATGGTATTTTAGGTCTTTCTATGGTGATGCTTGATCTATTTTTCTTTGATTTAATGTTGCAATGTAACTTATGCATTCACATTAGGTCCTAAAATTCAAATTATGATGTCTTGTGAAGGTGTTGAGAAGTGTTGTAACACATTTCTAGACTCTTCTAAACTATTCTCATTATAATTCATCTAAAAATCATCTTTTTATTCATTATCAAGTCCTATTTCAAAGTGTTGTAAAGTCTTGTAACAAGATTTCATGTTTTTCTAGGCTTTTTATCACTATTTACACCTTTCTTATGCTTTATTTCACCCCTTTATGCACTCATAAGACTTAATTAAGTGTATTTTTGAATGTAAACCCGACAAACAACATTAAATGCAACTTAATTACCAACACCCACTTTCAAGCCTAAGGTTGAACCCGTTCACCATGGGTGCCAATGAGTCCCTCTTGGCTCCAAATTCAAAATAATTCAAAATTCCTTTCGAGTTTTTATTCAAAAATACCTTATGTTGGCTTGTGATGATGTATCATTGGGTAATTAGGGCATAAGTGTGTATAAATAAGTGTTTTTCCATCGATTTTAATCCCAATTCATCTCACTTGCTCATACACCATCAATTAGCATTCTTGCATTTAATCATAGCATCATTCAATCAAGCATTTAGATCATTCCATTTAGTCATAATTCCATCTTACAATCCTTTATTTGAGTGAACCACCTCAATTTTAGGATTCTATCTCTCTCCTTTTAGGTGAAAGATTCTAAGAGTGCAAGAGAAGTCAATAGAATACCACAAAATTGATGGTTCAAGAACCAAAAATATTAACAAGAACAAAAAAATTCATCTTACCTCTCATTTTTTCTCCATTTGAATCCCTCCTCCCCTCTGTTTTTCCTCTAGCTTTTCTCTTATTAACTAGTTCTCCATCCTTCTTCCCCGAAAATTGTTTTCTCCTTTTTCTTGAAAATAATCCCAAGAAAACCCCAAAGAAATAGGAACTATACAATTCCCTTTCCTTCTAACATCTCAAAGCAATTATTAACTTATTATTCTATCTTGTAATCTATTTTATAATTCTAATCTATTTTTTTAATTAAAAAAACCTTTTTACAATACTTTTTAAATCACCAAAACCTCATTAACATTTCATAGTTTAAAACAAACATAATATTAAATGTTCATTATTCATCCTTGGTCTTATCACTTTTCCAATTAAACAAAATTAGCTAAGACCCTACGTTTCTAATATGAAATATTTCATCATTTACTCATCATACCATATTATCAAATAAATATTCTAATAAAAAAAAATAGCTATGACCCTACAACCAAAGACTCTCAACTAATTTTAGCTATTCCTCACACATCTACATATGTTAACATATCTTGAAGTGAATTTCCAAGCATGGTTATTTTTGAGGTTGAACTTACAGGATCGTTCAACCTCACAATTAACTCAATTTTTTTTTTGTTGTTTTCAATTTCCCCCATTAAATTTTGTTGAGTTCCAGGAGGATGTTGAAGTATTCTTGGAGGAGTTTGTTGATGTGGTTGTTCATCCGAATATTGTTGGTGTTGTTGTTCATGAGGAAGATAAGGATTTTGAGGAGGAGAATCAAGTGGATTTTCAAATCCTTAAAATTAAGAAAAAAACATTAAAAAAATATTAAATCTATCTATTTAACAATAAATTCACAAAATAATAATAATAAAGGCTTACTCCTTGGATCTCACCATCGACGTGACAAAATTCTAGTGAAGAAATAGCAATGATTTAGTGAAGAAATTGATGAATTTGAGGTCTCCACAATGTGAGGGTGCCTTGGAAGGGTTTGTAGGTTGTGGATGATGAAATATGATAGTTTAAAATGATTTTATTTTCTCTTTTTTTTTTATAAAGACTCATAACATGCTCACATTATAATGCAGGTGCGTTATAGGCTCGGTGTGACTGAGCCTTAAGCTCGATCACACCAAGCCATAACACAAGCACATGATAACATGCTTGCATTATGGATTTTCAAATTTTTAAAAAAGTTGGCCACTTTTTGGCCTCCCAACTTCTTGCATCTACCCAACTCATAACTATCTAATAGGAACCTTTTTGGTTATGTGATAGTAATCTATAAAACTCTATGAGCTTTGGCCTTAGAATTGGTATTGGTAAATGATGGTTTGTTACATTGCTTGGTCTTAATCCATTATGTTTTTGTTAGGCTATAGTGTTCATTTTATTTCACTCACATGAGTAATACTACTTGAGTAGTTATGCAACCATAGAGATGGGGATTATGTATATGTTCATGTAGAGATTTTAAGAGGAGATCTGCATGAGACCTTAATTCTATGTAGAATTAGGTATGTAAGAAGTTCTTGGTTGATGGATTTCCCTGTAATCCAAGTCCAAAGGGAATGGTTAGAGAATAACTCTAGGGATTGGGCTTGTTCCTAAACTTGTATATTTCTCCATTTTAGTATGTTTCAACTTAAGAGGAAATTTTCATTAGAAGCTAGTGATCTCACCTTCCAATAAATATTTCCACACTATCTAGTTCTAAGATAATAAAAGTAATTCATCATCATCAAGCTTATCTAATCTAAGCTTGAGGGTCTTTAGATTTCCAAATCTACTCCAATCTTGGAAGAAATTTTATATTCACTTTCACTATGATATATCTTGATGTGAATGTGTGATAATGCCTCTAATCTTATCTAAACTAAAGAAATTTATCATTTGGGATATTGATCCCTATGGAATTGTTTTAGATTAGTGAATAGTATTGGAAGGTATAGGTTAGCCTCAAGTCCTGATGAGATCTATTCTCCCAAGAAATAATGGCATGATAAATTTGGAAACAATTTGGATATGAATGAGTTATGTGAAAATACTAACTTGTATTTAATGATGATGACAAATTTAACCATTATGATATGATGGGGTTATAATCTCTTAATAGGTATGAATGATCTACATACTCTAAATATGTACTTCGATCAATTTTATGTTTAGGACTAAATCTTTAGGATGGTATTTTTAAACTAGGGGTAGTTAATGGTAGTTATTACCAAACACGATAGAGTGTTTTGGATTTATATATTAGGCGGACAATGATATGCTAATATTTATGATCGGTATTATATAAAATGGTTATGTACTCATAACTAAGATATTGTAATAATATGGATTTAATCTCTATTTCATAAATAATGTATTTTTGAATAATAATTAAATGAAATAATAAATTTTGACTAATTAGGTTTTTCTTTTTTGGTTTATACATATGCTCTTGAGTAGAGACTGACTTATGTAGATTCATTGCATTACTTATATACTAGTAACATAACCCCAAAGCCTATAAGATAATGGTAATATAGTGTAATGTATATGTTTTGGGTAATGTAACTAGACTAAATAGACTACAGTGTAAACCTTTTAGATAGTATAATTTAGATTAATGTTTGTGTACCCTCTAATGTCAAATTGTTGAATTAAGATTGATACAAGAGATAGATTCTTGGCATCACAACTAGGGTTAAGCAAGGGAGCCTTGAAGAGCATAGGTAGAGGATAATTATTCTCTTAATATATTTAGTCCTACTCTTAGGGTGATCCCTAAAATTTTAAAACCTACAACACACTTATAGATAAGCTTATCATTGCTCTAGAATTATAGGAGTCAAGTTACATGTTGTACCTAAACAAGTGTTCAAGATCATATCATATGATTAGTTTCCTTTCACCAATAGAATGTAGGTGATAGATGCCAAGAGCTACCTAATTTTACAAGGTTTAGATAGCATTTTCTTAGTAACATATAGGTGATGGATGCCAAGATCAACCTATCTTACAAGCTCAGTATTGACATTGGTGTATCAAAATAAATGTATGTGTGTCCTAGGTTATGTCTTCTTAAGGTATATTTTCATGGTTTTCATAATAAATTTGATCCAAGTGATTGATAATATGGCCATAAAACATCTTGGTTATGTAACTTACATGGTCATATGATGACATATATGATAAATGGGATATAGAAATATTCTTATTCGCATTAAGTGATATGTGTTGTTAAACTTACACCTTATCCAATATTGATTATAATTAGTATGAGATGCTTGTTCATAATCACAATTGGTGCAAAGAATCAAGAAAAATTAAAGGACTATAGTGTATCCTAGGATGCATTAACTTTTCTCTTTTGGATGGAATGTTTTTATGAGCTTATATGTTAGTGGTCTAGGAGAAGGAAATGATTCTTGTAGTAAGGTTATAACTACTTTTTCTAATAGGCCACTTTGTGTAGTTGTGACTTTGTTATGTTATTCAAATTTTATATATATATTGAATACCTAAGTCGCCATCTTTACTTGTGATTTGGGTATGGGATAATCACATTGTGTATATGTGATGTATGCCAAAGCTAATCCCATGTGTACTTATGATGGGTATAATATTATCATCTATGTCTCTATGGTACAAGTGAGAGCTAGCCAAATTGTTTATAAATTTTGTATGCTTGAGCCAATCATGAGGTAAATATAGTACGTTAGAATGATATGGTCCATCTGTGGTTTTGTGTGTGTTTGTACACTAAATATTGCCATAGAACCACCACTTGATTGGAATGTGTTTTTTATCATTCTATTGTAATAATATTTAACTAAAAGAATAATCTCAATGAATAGTTATGATTTAAAAGTAAGATTAGAGATCTCATTTAAGACAAGAGGATACATTCTCTATATCTTTAATGTATGAATTATGAAGTCTTTAATTCTCATAAGGGATATGTAGGTGGGGACATTACGAATGATCATTAGAGGTTTAGATATGGATCTAGGATGAACCTAACATTGGGATCATACCACATTATAGTACATGTATACCACATTCTAGCATGAGTATCTAAGTGGTTGTGTAGAGTTGAAAAGGTTATATAGTTGGCACTTCTAAATTAGATAGAAGATGCTTGATCAATTAAATTAATACTTTTTTGAAAAAAAAAATAGTAACCAAGGAACAATTATTATATTTACCTATTTTCAATTGTGTTTAATCTTACTAAGGATACCTTTGGAAACATCCTTTACAATCCAATTGAGTCAAAAGTGAAGGAGTTATTATCTACTCAAAAAATGGCCTTTAATCAATCACATTTTGTTGATAAGTTGATCAATCCTTCTTTGGTATGATATTTCCTCGATCTTAAAGTAGATGATTCCCCTAGGAGTGTGAGCAATAATTTTAAGACCTAATAGTGAGAAGCCCTTTCCCTAAGAAAAATAGGAAAATAATATGGCTCCAAAGGATTCTTGGATGTTTGCATAAACACAAAGTTTCATCCACAACTCTACCAAACACATCAACACAAAGTTTCATTTTCTTCAGCACCATGTGAAAGATAGTAGTGTATAGCTCGAGTACTTTCTAACAAAGATTGGCAAGTAGATATCCTTAATAAAGCACTTGAAAGAGATATTTAAAAAAAAATGCTTCATTTATCTATAACCCCTTCATATTAAGGGGAGAATATTGGCAAGTTTATGTTCTAGACTTACATTTGTATTGAATTTTTATTTATTTTTTATTTCTATTTGGTTTGACAGTTCAACTATGTAATCTTCATTTTAATATCAATAAAGTTACACCATTTTATCTATTCCTTAGTC
>VDFB02179234.1:25364276-25530559 GCA_007258455.2 Sequoia sempervirens | reverse complement strand
AAGCTACAATAAATATTGAAATTTGCAATCAATTATTGTTGTCTAGAATTTAGGGTTGAACCACATATTTTCTCAGACTCTTCACACCTTTTCTTGCATTTTCTGCCATTGGCCTACAAGGGAAATGCAGTGTAACATAATGCATCAGTTTTAATATATTTTAATGTTGCCTTGATAGTAGCCTGCAAAGTTTCTGGCAAGCTAAGGTAGTGATCCAATATATATGCAATAGTGACTCTCCTATTTTCCAAAGCAACCTTTTGAGGCAATATCCATGAGGGCTCAATGGCTGGTCGATCAATATGTCCTCATTGGATCAAGGGTTGTGCTTTTGGTATGTTAGGATTTATATATAGAAGAGTCCCTGTAGTTGTGTTCACAATCGGTCCATTGAAATACCCAACATGCACATTTTTAACAAGGATAACAACAAAACCAATGGCGTACAACCTTTCCAACTCATCACCCTTTGCTTCCCATTTTGAACCCTACAAATTAACATCAATTGAAAATGATGACTAATTAAGTTTAACAATCTTGTGAATTGTTCGTGACTGATCCTTTCTTTGTATAGTCGATACCATTCCTACATGCACCACAGTCCCAATAATATCAATCAATCTGTTATTGCTCCATTTGCAATTTCATTTATTGGGATGAATTTAAATACTTTCTCTAGCACAACAACCTCATCGTCACAACATTTCAACATTGAATTTTGATCCAAAATGATTTCCATCTGGCTGTTTAACTTATTAAATTTCCTATTTGCTTGTCTCACTGAGCCTTTTGACACATAATAAGTATGACCCACCTCAACCCTATCATAATGCAATTTTTCTATGTCATTAAATCAAGTGATTTGTATTTATGTTCCCTCACTAGGTATGTGCAGGATCATGATAGGCCAAAAAGTGGCAATATGATGGGTATGTGTAGGGTATGTGGCTGATGACTTTTTTTTGCTCAAAATTGATGAAACGAAAAGGGTTTTTAAAGGAGATTCTTAGATTTCCACCAATATAAATTATGTTTTACTTTGAATTTAATAAATTATTATTATTCATTTTCTATTTGAATTACAAATAAAGTCTTGATTGATAGGTTGATTGAAAAACATCTATAGAGCTTTCAAATGGTATCACATTTTTTGAATCTGAAATATGCATCACATTCTATGCTTCACATACTATAGCATTAAAAAATAAAAAATTAATTTCATGAAGTTTTGACCAAGTTAAGGTGGTTAGACATACGATTTTTTATATTTTTTTAAAGTTTTAACAGATAATTCATAAGTAATTATTTACTTGGAAAAAAATTATAAAAAAATATGCATCACATTGGGACATGGGTCCTCTACTTATATCTAAAATATTATCACTTTATTGTGGTTAGGGTGGTTAGACAGAAACCTACTTATTTTTTCCCTAAAATTTAAGTACTACTACATTAAAATTTCAAATTTTCACCAAATAGATATATTTTTTAAAAATAAGCCTAGTAGTTTAGAAACTACATTCAATTTGCTACAAATTGTATTCTTATATATTTTTGAAATAATATAGATAATTTATTCAAATTTTTACGTCAAGTTGCCTAACTCTAATTTTTCTAAATTTTTTGCCACTTAAGGGCCTATTTTTTCCATGATGATCTTGCACATACCCCATTGCCAATAATGTGAAAGCTGAATACTTGGACCACACACCCCTGTTTGTTGTAATGGTGCATATCCCTTTTTGTTGTTACCTAATCTTTTATTGTCCATTTGGTTTGGTAAACATTTAGTCCTTTAACAGGGCTGATATTTATAAGAGCATCATGTTGTCTTGGGGATGTATTAATCCCAAATGTTGAGGCTCATTTGGATGGGGAGGGTTACTCACAACAAACTATTTGTTCTTCTTAGTATCTAAACAAATATCTAGGTTTTCCAATTAGTGGGCAATTTGACATTTTGACATCTAAGGACAATATGACAATCACCCTAGAACCAAACAAACATCAAATACTTAAAAAGGTGGTCCCCACAAACAAGAAAGCATACAAATACAAGTACAAGAGTGTAGAACAATATGTAACCTTGATTTCCACAACTTTCTACACAAATAGTTTTTCAAGCACAAGATGGAACCTATTTTCAATGCCCTTGTAAACAAAAGGTCATTGTATTTTGTAGGGAAAGTCCTTGTTTGCTTGTGGGTTCCATCAGAAAGGATGACTTTCTACTAGTCAACCAGGCTTTGATCTCCTCCTATTTTTTGAAAAAACATTAGCTAGAGAATCGAAGATGTGATAGCATCTCCAACATCAATAGATCGTATCGCGTGCTGTCAAGGCTGGATTTACATTTGTATCCAACAAGGAAGTTTAACTCAGCAAAGCGAAAGCAAGGAGATACTCATGGTTGTGACAGAAGTCTAGAAGCAAACAATAATATTGACACATTTGAAAACTGTAACATTTTTTCCTCTAAGACATAGGTCACTCCCAAATGGCCAACAAATAGAAAGGAAAAACAAAGATAAAGAGTTTGAATATAAATTAGTTAGAATATATATCATAACAACTATTAATTCAAATGAAGCATATTCACAGTTCGCTTGGTGAACCTAGAAAAGTGTCAATTTAATTGTGAGCAAAAAAGACAAAACAAGAAACAAACTTACAAGACTGGTGCTTGAGGATTGTTTGTCAACCTAGGTAGAGCGAGAGTCCACTGAAATTGCTCGGGCTGCTCTTTCAAAAGCTGAGAGCTACAAGACCAACGACTCACTACAAGGTCAATGACTTCAAAACACAACATGAGCTCTCAATTTTTTTGCATAGGCATTAAAAATATGACAACAAAGGATTAATAAAAATAAAGAGTTCAATGATTCATATAATACTTAATATATAATTTGTTATTCCAATTTTTTGTTCCATTTTTTTTAATCTCTCAATTTTTTTCTTAGAGACATCAACAATACGAGGGAAAAGAAATAATTAGGAAAAATTCTTCAATGTTCTATATAACAGTTAATATACAGTATATCATTTGAAGAATGCCTTGTCAAGGTTCAAGAAAATCACAACTATTTTCACAAAATAATAAACATTGGGAATAATACATATGTACATTTTTTACATCTACTTTGACATACATACATATCTACACACAGGAAAATTTAATATTGTTTCATACATGGCTTTTGTTCTGTGCCAATAGTTGCAACGTAATAAAATAGTCTATGTTGTTTTCCATAACGCAATGCTAATTGTTTTTCTCTAACTTTTGCTATATTGTTTCATTTTTTATTCATAATAATTTAATAGTAAATTTTATAGAGTTTATGTTGTTATCTAAAAGGAATTCTTGACTATCATTTCCACTCATTTTATTTCCCCTATGTGTAGAAAGCAAATGAGAAGAGGTACACTTGAACCAAGTAGGAAGAGGTGGAATTTGGAAAAACCCTTTATATTTCCAATTGTTCTTATATATACTTGTGGACATGGTTGTATGCATGTATACATCTACATATACATATGGGTATGTGTAGGATCATGATGGGCCAAAAAGTGGTGATATGATGGGTATGTGTAGGGTATGTGGCTGATGACTTTTGTTTTAACCCAAAATTGATGAAACGAAAAGGTTTTTTAAAGGAGATTCTAAAATTTCCACTAGTACAAATTATGTTTTACTTTGAATTAAATAAATAATTATTATTAATTTTCTATTTGAATTATGACTAAAGTCTTGATTGATAGGCTGATTGAAAAACATCTATAGCTTTCAAATGGTATCACATTTTTTGAATTTGAAACATGCATCACATTTTATGCTTCACATACTATAAGATTAAAAAAAATGAATTTCATGAATTTTTGACCAAGTTAAGGTGGTTAGACATACAATTTTTAATATTTTTTAAAAGTTGTAATAAAAAAATCATAATTAATTATTTACTTAGAAAAAAATTACAAAAAATATGCATCACATCCGGACATGAGTCCTCTACTTATATCTAAATTTTTATAAAAATATATTATCATTTTATTGTGGTTAGGGTGGTTACACAAACACCTACTTCTTATTTTTTCCCTGAAATTTAAGTACTACTGCATTGAAATTTCAAATTTTCACCAAATAGATTTTTATTTTTTTATAAATAAACCTAAGTAGTTTAGAAACTACATTCAATTTTCTACATATTCTATTCTTACATATTTTTAAAATAATATAGATAACTTATTCAAATTTTTACATCAAGTTGCCTAACTCTTATTTTTATGAATTTTTCGCCACTTAAGGGCTTGTTTTTTCCATGATGATCCTACACATACCCATATACAGAATCATGTATGCATGCAATTCAATGTTCTTAGTGAATACAACATCTTGATACAATTGTGTGTAGACAAATGTGTCTATAATGCATTTGTATTTGTGTAGAAAAACACTAAAGTATATGTTTCTTTTTTTTCCTTTCATTGTTCTTTTCCTGTGTGCAAATATGTATGTGTGAAAAATAAGATGTAGACAACATTCATATAAACTCATCCCCCTATTTATTGTTTTGCTAGGATAGTTGTTATTTGTTTTTTACTCAAGGGGAATTCTTCAATAATAGGCTTAATGTTAAGCATAATAAGAAACATTGCTTGCCACATCTAATGTGTTGAAAAGCTCTTTGAAGTTAGGAAAATACCATAAATTGTTTTATGACTTCAACTCTCACTATATTGTTTCATATTTCATTCACAATCCAATAGTAAATGTTATAGAATTTATGATGTTGTCCATAAGGCATTGTCAATTGTTGGTCTATAGATCTGGCTATATTGTTTCCTTTCTAATAAGATGCTATTGAAAAATATAATTTACTAGGTTGCTGTTGAAAGTAATATTATTTTATTTAAGTTGTGAGTGTGCATATCTATATATGCAGTTTCTACATGTATCTTTGAGGTTATGCATATAACTTATGAATATTTGAGCTATTTATCTGCCCTTCACCTTTTTTTCTTTGCTAGCCATTTGGGAGCAGCCTATATGCTACGAAGAAATGGTTTTAGTTTCTAGATGTGTCAACATTTCGATGTGCTTTCTTCTTTATATCCAACAAAAATCTAATTTTGTTTGCTTCTTGCTAGAGCACCTTTTCAAAAATAAAATAGTATAGCCTATTCAACAACATCTTATCGAAAATGAAATAGTATACCCTAACCTAGAGAACAACAATCACCAATGTCTTATGGAATCAATGTTGTTTACATCTGTTATGATATACATACATATCTATGCATAGGGGTTAAACATTATACATCACTATGATTGATAGTGCCATTACCTAGACTATTGTACTAGTTTTGGAAAGTGGGAAGAGGTGCATTTCAAGCAAGTGGGTAGAGGTGTTGGTGGAGGTGCATATTGGGAAAACCATTTCTAGAGTATTTAAAAAATAGTTCATGTTATTTTCCAAAGGCCATTGTTCATTGTTGTTCTCTAGCTAATGGTATATTGTTTCATTTTCACTCTCCATGCAACCACGATGGTTCGAAGGCAACATTGTTTGTTTTTGTGTTGGATTGCTACTATGAATTCTTGTGTTTTGTGGGCTTTTCCATTTGGGTCATTGTTAAAAGTAACATAGTTTCAAAGCAGTTGATGTTATTTTCCATAGGCCATTGTTCATTGTAGTTCTCTAGCTTAGGGTATATTGTTCCATTTATCAACTCAGTGTAGCCGCGATGGTTGGAAAGAAATATACATATATATATTTTTGTTGGATTGTTACTATGAATTGTTATGTTTCGTGGGTTTTCTCATTTGGGAAACTATTGAAATCAATATAGTTTGGAAAATAGTTTATGTTATTTTCCATAGGCCATTATTGATTCTTGTTCTCTAGCTTAGGGTATATTGTTTCATTTATGGTCTCCGTGTAGCCATGATGGATGGAAGGCAATATTTTTTGTTTTTTGTGTTGCATTGTTACTGTGAATTGTTGTGTTTTTGTGGGTTTTTCATCTGTGTCACTGTCAAAACCAATACAACTTTTCATTTATGGTTCACATTTTGTGGTGAAGGTTTTGAATGGGTTTGCAGTGTTAGATTTTGATTGTTGAATGGTTTCCATGTAATGGAAATGGCTATAAGTGACACCTGCCATTAAAATCCTCAAATAACATAGAGAATGTCTACACAATTTTCAACAAGGCATTGTTGGGTTTGGTTATGTGGTTTTACCCTCTATTAGAAGTGTGAATGAGGAGGGCAAGATTCTGTGAACATGCAAGTGCAATTATCTATTGTGGAATTTTTGTGAAGATGGTTGGAGCTTATTTTGTGTTTTTTGCATGGCCCAATCATTGCAAAATCAATGATTTTTTTTACAAATATTAGTGCACATCTTGTTTTACAAGAACATATATAGGAATTGCATGCCCTCACTGTATTTGTAGGAATCTATTATGCAAATATATATAGACACAAAAAGTATATATTGGAATGTAATGATATACAGTTTATGTTAATTTCCATAGGGTGTTGCTGGTGTAGACACGTGAAATTGACATCACACATATTTAACTAACTCATATTCTCATGTCAATTAAATAAATCAAGGTTATTTAATTATCTCCTAAAGTCTCTTCATTTAATTAAATCAAATGTATTTAATTAAATGGATAGTGCATCAATTTCCTCCCTTTTGATTTAAATAAATCCAAGTATCTAAGTCAAAAGTCAAAATCACCTAACATCATCTTAATTAATCAAATACATGATTAATGCTAATCCTAATCACCCATCACATCCTCTAGCTTTTCCCACTTGCACAAATAAATCAATTAATTGATTTATTAATTCTCCATTTTCTCTCAACACAAAATAAAAATGGAATATTCCCTTAGGTTTGAATTCAAATCCAAATTGACATGTACATCCAAAAAAGCATTTAAGAGGTCTTACATGTCTCTTACATGTCTCTTGCAAAAGTCAAACTCAACATTTAACTCATCTTGTCATCAAATTCAAATTTTAAATCTCCCCCTCTTTGGCACATTGACCAAAATGTGCTCATTCCTCAACCTCTCACATGATGACAAGTGGCACCTTGTCATTGGTGGATTTTTAGTCCCACATCCTCCATGTTTGGCATTCTTCTATCATTCTATTCTATAAATAGAGACTATCTTCATTGATTTAATCCTCCACAATCTTATGCACAAATACATTATTGTCATTTGAATCCATATCATCTTCATAGCATTTCATATCATTTTCATCATTTAGCTTAGCAAGGATTGGGAAAGGGCTTCTTTCCATAGAGACACCAATCCACTATGAGATATGATTTACTTCATGTTTTATTATATGCTTTCAATTAGTTTATCTAATCCTTTGTTGTTTTGATTGCATTATGAGGCATGCTGAGTTATTTCATAGGGATGTTGACTATTTGCTTTGTTTTAAAATACTAATCATGCTTTGTGTTTTAGGATTTTAGCCATTTGCAGATTTTCACATCCACAAAATGGCAATAGAAGGGAAAAATTATTTGTAAATAAGTAAGATAGCATTTCCTGCATGTTGTGTGTTCAATTTAACTTTGTGGTAGATATTCTTTTTGACATAATTTGATCCACACACAATTCAACTACAGGTTTTTCTTGTTTACTGAACATTGTTTAAACCTTCTAATTGTTTCCCTGTGATTGAAAGTTTACTAGCTGTCCTGGAACATATCATTCTTGAAGCTTGAAGCTCACTATTACACTTTGAAAAGACCTCTTTTAGCATTTTTTGTTCCTCTTTCATGGTGAAAAGGTGGCAATTAGAAGTTTAGACTCTTTTCGACTTTGTTCTTAAGAATCATCATAGCTAGAATCATATGAAGTTGAAAGATATAAACCAGAAGATTTCACAATTTCCAATTACTGCTTGTTAGCTACCTCTGCACTTTTCAAGCTCATATTTCTTTCTTGACTATGAATCAAAAGTTCCTTGGTAAGCATGTTAAGTTCATATTTGAAGGAGGAATTTTTATTGTGATATGACTCGATATTTATCTAGAGCACTTTGACCTCAGCTTCAACTTGAGATCTAGCTTGATTTAATTATGCCAATGATAATGACCATTCCTATAAAGATCTGGATAGTGCAGTATTATCCACACTTTCCTGAAGAAGATGTTCAAAAAACCACTAATTTAGCCTCAAGTTTGAATCTATCACATTCTTTGGTCTTGTTAAAAATGACCCCATGAATTTTATGCTCCTACTCTTCTCTTAAGTGGTTGGGTTGCCACATGCACTCTTTTAGAGCACCATCAAAATGGGTTACTCATTCTTCAAGAACAATATTTTGCTGTGTTAGAGACTCAACCTGTTGCTTTGAAGCTAGTATTTCATTTTTGAGCCTTCTCCTAGCTTGACATAGAATATTCTACAACTTTGGCATGTTGTTTCATTAGACTTTACTTAGTACTTATCTTGGACATTGTGGCAGAGATATTTTCATTTAAATTCCATTTAATGCATTATTTTGTGATCACTAATAGATTTCAACAGTTTATGATTAACAGATATATAAAGGAAAAGAACGCGCATAGATAACCCTTTTCAATATGATAAATGCTCAGTATTAGCGCATTAAGAAATACGAAGTAGAAAGGGTGTCCACATTTTGGTGGATTGAACAACTTGAAGGATCCTAACAATTGGAGGTCGCTTGGCAGATATACAACAAGAAGACTGGGTGCCACTGTCTTATATCTCTAAAATGATTTAAGAAAGAAATTCGATGTTGTTGCCTTATATCTGGAAATTGTTAAATGCGGTATGTTCATTATTAGGATCTTGGCCATAATTTTCAATTTAATAAACATCCTTTTAACAGCATCATTGAAACTTTATGTTTAGGTTGTAGTTATGCATAGGTTGCACCCTCTATAATAATAATAGAGTTTACTTGTTGTGTAAGTTGTGGGAAACTTTAGGAATTATGGGAAGAAGCATATTGCTATATTTTTGGGGATTAGGTAGCATCCATTATCGTGGGTTCAGAATGAAGAATGTACACATTTATCTGCATAGCACAATAGAGAGGCAAGGAAGATGGATTTGAGTATTGAGTCAGAAGAGTACCACAGAAGGCTAAACTGCGAGAAAATTAACTTTTCTAAGATGACTGGCATTAAATTTGAGTGCACGTGCAGCTTGAAGTGACATTTCTTCAAATCTTCTTAGGCTATGTTTTGTTTATTCATTTATCGGCCCCTTCAATTCAATCCTTTTGTTTCTATACTTATTTTGTTCACAGCAATAACAATGTTTTTTCACTCACAGTGATGATATTACTTACTGAAAGATCACGCATCACAGTGGTAAATAGATAGAGCAATGTGTGCACCATATTATTATCGCTTTTATTAACTTAACATCACAATAAATTTCATTATATCTGTATCTCTGTAAAGCTATGCTATCAAACATAAATTATTTGTAGAGACATTCCCACTATGCCAACAACTCATAACTCTGGTGGTTTAGACTTCAGAGGATTTGAATGCATGTAAGAAGGTTCACAGCTCAAGGATTTGACTTCACCGATTCTCTTTTCCAAATATCTGAGGTTTCTGACAGTCCAAGTACTTGACAAATGTTTCAATTTAAATAATCCACTTACCACTATTGTTTCAATCAAAATAATCAAAATATGCATAAGTTATTAAAATCTTGAAAAGCCTGATGTTCATGGTGGCCGCAATTGTGGTATTCGTCCTCATAATTGACTGTGTTTTCTTTTACATTTTTTTCAAGCTAACGAAACACCTCCTCCTCATGTACCCATGTGTTTTATTTTGCATATGCCTCATTTGAGTGTTGTACTATGTGCGAACTGTGTAACGCCCCGCCATCCAACCCTAGGGAAAGTTGCAATTTACTAAACTAACGAACTAATTTTTATTTTTTTAATAAGAACAATTAGCATGTAAGTTAAAACAATTAACATACAAGTTCACTAACCATTGTCAGCTAATCCCCTAAGGTTGCGAGACTATGTTACTTAAACCAAACACAAAACATGAATTAAAACCATATCATATAATTACTTAACAATTAAAGTTCACATACATTCCATTCATAATAAATTTACATCCAAGAATATGAAGTGCCACATGATTCCAAACAATATAGCTTACAACATGTTTACAATAAGATTACAATACTCATTTCCTGAATGAGGTAAATCCAACAAATATGATAACATATTACAAATTTTGCCTCGATAACAAATGAGGGGTAAAAAAATACAATAAGTACCGAGAGAACAAGGCATGAGAAGAAACTGATTCCCGCGAGCTCTCCATCTGGAAATCTCGACCACACGAACAAGAAGAAGAACCAACGGATTAAGATGCACACCACCCGACCACATGGAATCCAAAAGGTCCCACTCCCTCCGTGCTAGGAGATAGTAACAAGGAATTCCTACACAAGACCATCTACCACTAGACACAGGCTAAAACATAACTGAACTGAAACAACAACCATCACAATATCACTTAACAACTACAATCACAACATCACTAAACAGCTACAATCACAATATCACTTAACACGAGGTTACAATGCTTCCAGAGAACAACGATCATGTACATCACACAATAACTGAATGACTGTTGACATAGGAAGAGTGTCATGCATAAATTGCCATGAGTTACCCTGGCTCAACCTTCCTAGGCTACTGGACCCCCATCCTAGGTTACCCTGGCTTGCCTCTACCGGGCATTAGACCCTCACGCAAAACTATGCATCCCATCTCATCTCGAGCCTTATCATTCACTTGCTTCACAAGAGAGACATTCTTTATCTTTATTAGTGTGAAAGATCCCCATTAATTCTTTTAGATTATCACTTAGTTAAACTCTAGGTGAGTTACCCTAGTGCCCCTTTGTGTGCCGGACCCCCACAAAGAGCCACTCTCCTATCGACAACACACAAAGTACAATACCACAATAGGTAATTAGACAACATAACCTCTCCAATCCAAGGAGGAAACAAAACAAGGAAATGTTATGCCCTTAGCACACATGCCCCATTCGAAACGGGGACCCTCTTTTCTTTCGCCTTGTTGGGTCATTGGGGGTTGTCTCGTTTTGCGTGCCCCTCTTTTTTTTTAATGTTTTTTATGTTTTCGATGGTCGATGTTGCCCCAAAGTTCCATCATAAATCGATCATGCCTCTGATTTTGGCTTTTGTTGCCTTCTGGGGCCTCGGGGAATCCCTCTGGCATTTTGGCCCTGAAAACGGCCCCGGGCCCTTCCAGGCCCGGGTGTCCGGGGTTCCCTCTTCGGGTTTCCCCTCTGGAAATTCCATCCCTTGTGGCGTTCACCGGGCATCTTTCCGGACCTTGGGGTCCATCCCGCCGCCCTCTGTCGAAACTTGCTGAAATTTTTAGGGGTGGCGCCTACCCCTCCGGGCCCCGGACCCCGAAAGTCTCCTTCTAGGGTTCCGCCTTGGTCTCGCCATTCACGACGGCGAGCCTCCCATGGTGTCCTGCTCCTTGAACCCCGCCTGCCTTATCTCCATCAGAGGTCTTCACCGTGGCCTGTCTACCGTGGACTCTTCCAGGCCCGGCCGTCCGGAATTCCATTTCCAGAATTCTGTGACGGTTCCGCCGTCCCCGACAGCGGATCCCTGGCAAAGTCCCACCCTCCGAGCCCCAGGAAGCTCCCCGCCATCGTTGTTCAAAGTTAGCGAAAATCTTAAGGCGGCCATCACACCGCGTCTTCCCGACTGCCGGGTCCTGGAGTTCCCGCCACCGCCACCGCCGACCAAGTTTCAAATTCCACCAACATTTTCCCACGGTCGTACAGGCAATTAATGCAGGTATCAATGGCGGTTGGGGTATAAAATTCCTAACCCGCCCAAGTCATTTTCATAATCAGGATTGGAGTGAATTGGAGGAGTCATCTGGAGCCCACAGCCTTCGACAAACGTCTCGATCGTCAACCTAAGCATCACTTCAATCAACGTAGGTGGATCCCACGTCTCGCCACTTAGCGTATTCAAGGTAGGCCACCCACCTGCCATTCCTAAGCTCTGTTTCATCATTTTGAGGGATTAAATGAATTAAATAATTGATAGGGGTTTGTAATACAATAGAAAACTAAATTATGCACCAAACCCATGTGGTAGAAACCAAGAAAAACCTTTAGAAATGCCCTTGCCGTCGATTCGGGACTTCTCCCTGCCGCAGCAGTTCTTCGCGCAGGGTAAACGTTTGTCCCAGGCCCGAAGCCATCCTTCACCGTCCAAATACAAACTTCAAGCATCCACCGATGGCAATCCTCCTCTCCAGGCCTGGTTCTTCGGGTTTCTTAGCTCAGGCTTCCGTTTGCCTTTCGCCGCGCTTAAACTGCAAAGCTGCCCCCGCCTCCCGGCCTCCGGACCCCGGCATGTCCCTCACCGCCTAAACTTGGAAATCGAGCATGTGCCCTTTGGTCATCCCAGGCCTGGAACCCTCGAGTTCCATCTCTAGAGTTCCTTGGATGGTTTGTCTTCTTCAAACGGCAGGCATCCTTCGGCGTCCCGCCTTCCGGGTTCCGCCTTCGCTTCCGCCTTTGACCTTTGGCGATGAGAATTATTGCGCCATTTTTGTCTTCAGGCTCCGGACGTCAGGTCTCCCAGCTCCATTTTCTGCCATTCCCCACGGCGAAGTCTTTCGGTGATCCCATCGATGTCGTCCGACCCCCGAACCCCGACCTTTGTTCCGCTGATTGTCACTTTATTTTTACGACCACGTCTGATGCTCCTCTCGGGCCCCAGTGCCCAGACTTCTATTCCCAAAAGTCCGCTGCTCTCCCACCGTCGGGGAAATCCCATTGATGCCTTCCGGGCTCCGGGCCCCACCTTCCGCTCCGCCATTTTCCTGCATTTTTGCATCCGCGTCCAACCCGCTCCCCGGGCCCCGGCTCCCAGACTTCCGTCCTCAGAAGTCCATCAAATCGCATGCCATCAGAATCTTCGCCCTGTCCGCCCAATCACCGGACCCTGAGCTGCCGTCTACCGTGGGGTCTCGCCAAAATTTGAATGGCCGTCTGCTCGCCAGGCCCCACATTTTAGGATTCCTTTCCTCGCCCGCCATTTCTAATGAAAATCTCCACTCAGCATCCTGGCCTCTGGGCTCCACCCTGCCAATTGTCGCCGGACTTCCCCTCCTGGACTTCCGTCCGATGTTTTTCGTCCTCCATGGCAAAATTCAAATGCCTTCCCGACCTCGCCGGCCTGAGCCTTCGAAGTAAATTGACTTAATGTCGGTCGTCCTTTCGCCCTCTGGGCCTCGGACCCTGGGCTTCCACCTCCGGGTTTCCTTCTACTGTCCACCATCACCAACTGCCATTTCCTGGCAGCTTTTCGGCTTGAAACCTCTGAATCCTCCTAGATCGATCCTAACGAACCCAAATCTGAAATCTAACCTCGACCCACATGCTAATTTTTGGCCCTTTTTATCATGAGCTTCTCGAAATATTAAAATTTGGCCAAGGACGGTCTCTGGGAGCTTTCGGCTATGTTTTCCCTTCCAAAAAGCATTCCTACCAGGGAAGTTCGGCTCTCCAGGCCCGGATTGTCCAAATGCCCTGAAACGGAGATCAATAACATCTAGAGATAATATTTATGATATACTTGATTGATTATTTAGATGTTATTTTCAAAATACGGACTAACATGAACGATTTTGATATTTTATTGTGTTGACTTTGCCCTTGCTTGCAGAATATATGGAATCAGGAGCAGGAACTTCAAGGGCATCCATCGAGAAGGACAAGGGTAAGAAGTCAGGAAGGACCCCTCGGGGAAAGGAGCACAAGGATCAAATGAAGTATCAGTTCCAGGGCGAGCCACTCCACTCAAAGGTCACAACCGACTGGAAGGAGATTTCAGATACTAATATTGGCCAGGTGAACATTGATGAATTCACTCAGAGGGTCAGGGTCAACCTGACAACAAAGAACACCAGATTAATACGGCAGAGTGGAATAGCCAAGGCTGCCAGTTTCCCTCCATCTCTCGTGGCGCCCCAATTAGTAATGGCTTGCCGAGAAGCCTATCAGACCGATACCAGAACGATTGTGGATAAGGAGGGGAATATCCTTGCAGACATGTCACCAGAGGGGATCACAAAGACATTCCACATTCCCACGTTCCAATAGATGGAGGTCCCCACATTAGAGGAATGTCAGGCGACATGGGATGCTAATCCATCAGGGTGCAAGAAGTCAATCAACCTCCATTGACTTAAGGAAAAATGGGGTAGCACTGCGAAGGTTCCCTAGGAACTCTTCTGTAGCGATTTCCACGAAGATTAACATGACTTGGTAACCTTGTTGAGTAGGGTAATGGGTCTTCCAACAGCTGCCTTCTTCCAAGAGTGGATGGCATACTATATTGAACAAATCCTGCAGGGAAATGAGGACGTTACAACCAAGGTCTCATTCTACTGGGGAGGCATCATTAGCGACTGCTTCCACGAGTAGTTTGTCAATGTGAAGAAGAGTTCTAAATTCTACATGACCTCCTACCTCGTCTACTCCCTGGTGGATCAAAGGCAGTACAGTGGGCTATTCGTAGCGCCTGATCAGGGGCAGAAGCGAGGGCTTAAAGCCTATGACAAATACCTGCAGCTCCAATACAATAATTTCAAGGAGTATTGTAGAGTCAATGATGCCTTCATAGGCCACATCATCAGATTGATCACTAGGGACTTTGAGAAGAGGGTCTCCCACAGCACCCGGGCACTCCTAAAGCAATATGCTTTCCTATTCATCCAGTTCCCAAAGTTTACGTACATCTAGGCCCAGGGTTTCACAGAAAGGCCAAATAGATTGCCCTAGTACCCAAATGACAGGATCATCCTCCTGGAGCTTTCTCGGCAGCTCCAGCACATCCAAGCAATCTTCAGCAACAAGCACGTAGCAGGGATCTCCTATCCCATGACCCTTGGCCAGGGCATGTATCAATTGTAGACATCACAGTGCACCAGTAACTCTGAGAAAGAGCTGAAGGACTACCATTTCGACTGGTACATAGCTCGCCCACGGATGGACCCACACGGCCACGTCAGAAAAGCACTAGGGCTAGCATATGCCTATCAATACCACATTGAATATTTCTGGGCCAACTATCAGGATGACAAAGAGGTGCGTGCAAGGCACTATATGCACATGACGACACTATTCCTAAGGAGGGTGCAATCATTCCCGATACAGGACCAAGTCAAGGAGGACGAGTCCACCATTATGCACCCAAGGTACCCTGTAGTCGCCAACCTGGAAATACCCTCCATTGATTGGGATGAACAGGAGGTTGATGACCTAAACACCATCACCCAGCCAATCATAACTCATACTAAGGAATGGGTCAATGGGCAGGTGGTGCATCTAAAGTGACAAGGGGTAGTCCTAACCTATGAAGGGCTCAAAAGTGAGCCGAGTGCCACGGAGGTCATCGCTGCCACCAAGTCGACTGGTGAGACCTCCAAGTCTCCTCCAGTCACCAGGTCCCAGAAAAGGAAAGGAACGAAGACCGTGCAGTCCCCAGATTCCAAGGAGTAAGCGAAGAGAGAAGCGGGAGGTTCATCTCCCAAGAGGCTTAAATAAGTAGTAGGTACGGAAGGGGCCTGACCTCCATTGGCTCTTTCTGCTCCTCCTATTGCACCACCCACTTCCCTAGCTGCGGTCGCCGCTTCCCCGCCGGCGGTGGACATTTCTTTCCACCTTGCCCCTTCACCTCCGGCCGAATCAGTAATAATCATTGACTCCTCTTTTGGCATGACCACTCCCCCTTCTTCCTCTACTGCCATGTCGCCAATCACATTGCTTCCTCTGGCAACAATAACATCACCTATTCCCCTTGCCACTATGCCCGAGGCTCTTACAAGGAACATGCAAAGTCTCCCCCCTGAGCTCTCCCAAATCCTAATGGACCCAACTCTCCAAGCAGCCCTCGCCCAAGTCCTCGCAACTGCTCAACCTTCACAACCACCAACCGGGCCGCCAGATATGGAAGCCACAATGCAAATTTCAAAAGAGTTGGAGGAACGAGAGCAGGAAGCCTCGAAGTCTATCGAGGAGGAGGTCGATGACTATTATGAGCACCCTGAATATGAGCACTGAACCATCGACAGGGTGGTATATGAGGAAGAAGAAACAAGCTCTTCTAAGAGTGGAGATGAAGAGGGTGGCTCGGGTGCTAAGGAAATCATTTAGACATTCGATGAGGACCTTGAGGAGGAAATGGCACAGCAGTTGAAGGACATGGGGACGGAAGCAGAAGGGTCACCACATGGTGAAGAGGGGTAGCCACCAGAAGAGAAACAGACAAAGGACCTAGTCAAGGCTGAGGCCCATGTTATCACAGGCCTTAAGGCCGAGGCTACTGAAGAGAAGAGAGAAGAAGAGGCAGCAAAAAAAGAAAGTCCCATCCAGCAGCTATCCACTGGGCTACCCGTCAAGCGCCTCGTGTTCGTTCATGACTCTGACGAGGAGGAGGATGTTTCCCAAAGAAGAGGAGAATCCCAGAAGGAGGAGGCAAAAGTCTTTCCTTTGACTAAGACGGGTGAGGGTGGCCGTGATTCACCCAAGAGGAAGTTTGCTGTGCCTGAGTGGTTGGAGAAGCAACTTGAGAAGAAGACCCCAATGCTGAAGGACCCAAGGGCAAGATTGGAAGCCATCCTGGCTTGATCCCAGATCACAACGAAGAAGGAGAAGAAGCCCAAGGTCTGATCCAGAATAACCATGGATGCTTCTGGTTCTCGAGCGGCACAAATTACAATGCCTACAGTTGGCCAGGCAGGGGTGAGTTATAATATCTCTACAATTGACTTGGGGACAGCAACCAGGGAGCAGAAGGTCGAGCACCTTGAGGAGTTGGTGGCCACGGTAGTGCACTTGATAAAGCAGGACAAAGTCTCCAAGGATGAGCTCAAGGCATAGGTTGCAGCATTAACAGATTACATACAGCAATGGTCCTCAGTGGATGACCTGCCCACTACATCTGCAGTTGCACCTTAGTTTCTCTCCAAAGAATAGATAGACAAAATGGAGAGAAGGAAGAACTTGGAGAAAACCACCGAGGATTGGTTCCGACAAGTCTCATTCATCGGAAACATGGGAATCAGCAGGGTTGTGCGGACAACCAACAAGTTTTTGGACCTAATGCAGTCCCTAGAGAGCACGAAGAGGCTCTACACCAATTTCCCCGCCACCTATGACTCCACCTTCCCAAGAATCGAGGCCATCCTTCAAATGCCTGAGGCCACGTGGGAGGAGAAGCTAGAGCTGAAAAGGGAAGATCAGTAGCTAGTGGATGTGTGGCGCAGAGACTTCGACAACCGGAAGGAGAGGTTGGAACAAATCCTGGGTAGAGTTGATCCTGATATTGAGTGGATCAAGGAAATCTGGGCGGAATGTGCCCGATATCTCAAGTTGATGACCGGCTTTGATATTCCCACAGTGCAAATGAATCTAGAGAAGATCAAGCCATACTTCCAGGAAAAAATGAAGGATGGGACAGTTGGAGAGATCACAACGGAGTTCCTAAGTTTTGCTGCCCGTACCTTCGACCAATCAGAGCTATTTAGGGACCAAGGCTTGAAGTATGACAAGGATTGGAAAAAGCTGGAAGAAAATGCTAAGGAATGGAGCTACCAGGCATTACGATGTGAAATCCTCGAGATAGACAAGCTTCAGGCGGTCATCCTCAAGTACATAAAACACGCAGCTTCCGAGGAGTAGAAGGATAGCCCAGCCAAGGATAAAGACCTTCCTGAATAGTAGCAGAAGCAAAGAGAAAACAACAATTTGCTAAAAGATGAAAAAGCTATAGTGCCATCCATAAGAGGATGAAATAGGGAAGAAATAAAAATATTTTTTAAATTGTAATCTATTTGGGGGTAGGTGAAACCCTATTTTGTAATGAATCTTGGCCACATAATGAGAATGAATCTTGGCCATTTATTTAACTTTTGGAAAACTATAAATAGGGCATTCCTCTCATTTTCAAAAGTGAGAGTTGAGTTGTTGTAAAGACATGCTGCTAAAATTTATAAGAAAAGGCATTGACTTGGTGTATTTTCTTGGTTTCTCTCATGTTATTTGATTCATTCTCCAATGTTAGATGTTTAACTTAGATCTTGCTACTATTCTAGTTAGCTATCTTATTTTTTTGGATAAATCTTAGGAATGTTGTTGGGTGATTGTGAAAATTCCTGCCTTGTTGATGATTCTTTAGTCCATACTTTTTTCTATTTTCCAATGGTAAATGGCTGTGCAAAGTTAGCCTGGACTTGATTTTAAAGCTGCTCCAAACATTTATCGTTGATTCATACATGTATGTGGTGGATGAAGGATGAAATATCTACAGCCCTTAGAAGATAGCATGATTTCCATGATACTGTGAAATCCCTGGTTAAGTGGGATATTGTTTTGAGGAATTGTCCATTGCAGGAACTCCATTGTCACTATTCATAGCAAGCTTCATACTTAGGAACTTCTCCTCTCCTTCACCTTTTTTCCTTTTTTAGTAACTAACCCATGTTAAGGTTCATTGCACATTGTAAAGCCAAACCCAACAACTAAATGGATTTCAAGATTGTTGTTTAAACCTACAGCTGGTGTATAACAACTTCCCATCCTAAGGACTCCATTTCAAGATCCAACTTCATGCTTTGTGTCCACCCTTTGTATTTTCTGTAAGACTGCCTTGTGATTCCAACAAATCACATCAAACTACTGAGGTATCTAAGCACTGTCATGACCTGACATCCGAGAGACCTTGGGATAGTGTTCTGCAATTCGATTGTGGGAGATTGTCTTTCAAGAGAGGTAGTGCACCTACACACTACCGGTGTTGAGAAGTGCACAAAAACACCATCAACAGGAAACTCACTCCGAACACTAGAGAAAACCAAATACGAAAACACACTCCTTCCAAAGGAGGTACAAATCTCATTACCCTCTCCTATTTCCCAGGAGGCACAAATCCCCATTCGTGGAAACCGAGTACAACATCATAGTACAACTCTACACCATTCCCAAGGTGATTCACAAATTGAACCTCTACACAAAACATCCCATTCTAGAGAAATTCTCTAGAAGACTTACATAGACCCTTAACCCCATTTGCCCGACATGGAGAATGAAAGAAACATGATAGAAAAGCATTCCAGGCAACTCAATATCTAATGTTAGGGTTTCCTAAACCCAGTCAAACACAGTTTTCAATCTTTCATTTACTCAATCAAATACATCAAATTCACTTCCCAACATTGAAGTATTTACAACCCAATCATCTACTCTAAATTTTACAAGTAACTTCTCTAATCAAAGCGTTCAAATAAATACAGTCATTCAACTAAAATAATTAATCATTTTTCTAGTTTCACGATTATATTCCCTAAGTTTTACAATCATGTTCCATAATCCAACATTTAAATAAATAACGTCATCGGATTAAGATTAAAACAATCTTTTATTCTAAGGTTCACAATTAGATTCATATTCAAAGCATCTTACTAAATGCATAATCAACTATTTTAATAATTAAACATTTAATTAAATTACTTGATCTATATTTCCACATAGTATCAATAACTTAATCAAAATCAATATTTTCAATAAAACCTATAATAAAATTCACAAATATCATACTTTAAAAAAAAAATAGAATTAAATATATCCATATCCACATACATATATATATATATATATCATTTATTTCAAATTATAGCAATCAAACATATAATAAAATTGCTTTTATATTACACAATAATTTTATAAATTTACAAAATTAAATATATATATTAAAATAATCATTTTAACACTCCTCTTTTAACTATTAAAAAAATATCGTTTAATCATATGCCTTTGAAATATTATTTTTTATATTCTATAAATTCTATCTTATTATTAATCAACTGATTTAAAACCAAATCTTAAATCATTTAATATATATATACTCCTCCGTTAATTCCAAGTTCCGCAATTGCGTTCCATAATCATATATTTTAATTTCATATGTTCCATGCTTAAATCAATTCTTTTAAAATTTACAACCCTTTATTATAATATCAAAATCCTTATTATTTTTCATATACATATTATGTCCTTAATATACATTTATATAATTTCATAAACTATTTAATTAAATTAATAACTATAATATATATACAATATATATATTATATATATATTAAAATATATATAAAAACCTTTTATTAAAAATAAAAAGAACCACCAAAAAAAATGTGCGCGCAAACATACGGGCGCTGCCCAATGCACAACACAGGTAGGCCAAGCCAGCCTATGGGTTGGGCTGCTACGCAGCCCTTCCCACAGGGGTTGTGGCCTGTGTGCAGTGCTAGGCACTGCACACAGTCCGCCGCCTCTGTGGGGGCGCAGCTCTGGCATCCCAGCCTGGCCACAACAAAACCCTCATTTTTATTTATTTATTTATTTATTTTTTTAATTTCATTTATAAAATAAAATAAAATGGAAACGAGGTTCCCTGCATTTGACGAATTTTTACTAGATTCAAATACAAAAGCAAGAGATATATTTGATATATATGTATGTATGTATATATGTATATATATAGATATATATTTCAGGATCTATATATATATACATACCAATTTCCATTATTACAGTCAGATTGGGAAAGTTTTCCCTGAAGATAAAACTGAGAATAAGAAGTTTAAATCATAATCATATGATAAATTTTTGTGGGTTTTCCCCAATTTGATAAATGAACTAAATCTTTTCATATGCATCCCTTCCAGTTTTCTCTTGCTAGATTTAAAATGAATTTTTCATTATTTGATTCTAGCTTTGATCTTCATTTCCACATCTCAATCATTTTACAAGTTTTCAAAGAAATCACTCATGGGTTTCATATGAATAAATCTTCAAATCACAGAACTTCTTTCTATAATTTTTTTTAAAACATAGCCAACAAATATTGTTCAAGGCACGACAAAAATAATAATAAATAACAGAAGAAAACCTGGAGTCCTTCGTCTGGTGAAGAATCCTTTATGAAGCCTCTTGATTTCCTTATGCAGCTCCCTTTTTGAATCTATCTTTTCTTCAAACAATTATTCTACCTCCAAGCACAACCAAAGCTATTTTCTTTTCTTTGTATTTCCAGATCCCCCAAAAAATAAACAACAGAGAAATTCTTTTTGTGTGTGAAAAAAAATTCCCTCTCAAAAATAATAAACAATAATTAAAATCAATAAAGCTTTTTCCGCTTTCTTTTCTCAAAAATCCTCCTTCCTTATTGGTCCTTTTTCTAGCTTTTAAAAGCACAACTTATCTACAATTTTAATTAAAATAATTTATTTAATCAAGATATTATCTGCACAAGATTTTCTAATTTAATATTAATAAAAGATAATATTAATTATCCTCATCAATATTAATTTTAATTTAATTTCTTAAATTTTAATTAATTAAATACTTTTTAATTTACAATATATTTAAATCCGACTTTTAACTAACTCACAATTAAATCAAGTAACAATGCAATATTAATTAATTATTTTATAAAATAAGATTAATTAATTAAGCACTAACCATAAATTAAATAAATACATAACAATCAAACTACATAATGACAAGGACAACACTTCAGTCATGACACCACAACTTACAATAGGACAACGGACTTGGGACGAAAAACCTAGCTACTATCTCCCAATCGATTACCGTTGGTAAATGGACACGCTCAGACCTGTGAAGCTAGGTGGAGTCGATGTCATGTACCTATCAAACTGTAACAAAGAGCATGTCGAGCGTATATATATATATATATATATATATATATATATATATATATATATATATATATATATATATATATATAATATGATCAAACACACTATGAAGAGGAAGAGGAAATCTCAGAATTGTAGGGCGCTTGCAAGCGAGTGATACAATCCCATCCCCTTCACCAATACAGTATCACTAACTGACGCATCTAACATCAATGATATGATCAATAGCATAAACATCATTAAATCAAATATCTTCTATGTTAATCCAAAACACGCCATAAAGATAACATCAGAATAAAATAACATTACATCAAAATTTAACTTTCACATCATTTAACAATTGCAATCAAAAGCAACCAAGTTCTAAAGTCAAAGCATATTCAGACACCATCATCAAATTATAATATAACATATGTATCACTAATCAGTTCATGATCAATTGATCACCAAGTTCCACAGTCACATCATAAGCATAACAAAGCATTACCAAGAAAACACTGTCGATCCAAATATCCAAAATAGAGGGATGTTACAAACTGGATACGTACTTCCAACTAGTTTTCAGAAAAATTAACCTGTGTTATCTTGCAAAAAAAAAATTTATCATAGACATTTGGTCTACATTGACCTATGTCATTCCACATTGATCTTGAACCTTGGATTGAGTCCTAGTGGAGCCTTTTTTATCTCTAGTTGGAAGTAGAGTGGAGTTATACAACATAGTTATTAATTGCTTAATGGTATGTAGGTGAATGTGTGATTGCATTTTTAGGATCAATGTTAGAAGCATGTCTTCCTTTTCATACTAACAGGTATTGGACAACTTTCTTTACAATAGTAAAATTTGGGAGATTAAAAATAATGATTATCTTTCACCTGAAGTTTTTTTGGAAGGTTTGTGGTTGAGAAAGAAAACTCAAAACGTAGTCTTTGTATTGAAAATTCTTAAGATTACATGACTTTGTGGGAGCTCATCAAAACTGATTTTTTTTAGCTATGACCATTGTTTTCTTTTTTAGAGACTTTTCATAATAGGGTTTTTTTTTTTTTCTTGATTGATTCCTTGAGATAAATCTAATAGCTTTGTAATGTTTATACATGGAATAGGTGAAAATGAAGGAATAAGGAAAGGCAAGAAGGAGGGATTTCGTTCATGTGAGGGATTTGCAACGTTGAAAGATAAGAGGTGATCTTGAACAAATCATAGAGGCAAAGGGGATTGAAGCCTTAAAACTCGAAATCAAAAGAATTTTTGAATGCTTAAGACTTTTGTTATACGACTTAGTTTTCTATTTTGAACTTACTTTTTGGATTCTAAAAGGAAAAACTCTTGAAAGCTTTCATTTTTTGTGACAAGAAACTTAAAATGAACTTTAGGAAAAACTTACTAAAATTGGTTTTCAAAGTTAACAATTGAACAAGGAAAGTTTTCACATTTCTTTTGGTGCTTTAAAACAAAGCAAAAGCATTGCTTTGTGGACTTAAAATGAACTTGTGCAACTTTGTTTTGTGATTATTTAGTCAAACTAACATCATCGAAAAGACGTATGTGCTTCTCTCATGCCTCACAGTGATCTTGAGAATCAAAAGGTTTTTTTATGGTCTTAGGATGGGATAAAGTGATCACCTCCACACTTCATTTTGGGTTTAAAAACTGAACAAAGCATTGTTCAAGTGTGAGTAAACCTATTGCATGTGTTCTCCCTTTGTTTCTAAACGAAGGTTGACCAAATTATGAATATGTTTGTGTGGATGTCAAAATCTGCATTTTGGTTAAAATCCCAACACACACAAAGCACGATTAGTATTTTAAAACAAAACCAAAAATCAACACCCCTATGAAATAACTCCACATGCTAATAATGCAATCAAAGCAACAAATATTTAGATAGATAAATTGAAAGCATATAATAAAACATGGAGAAAATCATATATCATAGTGGATTGGTGTTATTATGGAAAATAGTCCTTTCCCAATCCTTGATAGATAAGCTAAATGATGAAATTCCTGGAAGATGGAGTAAGATGGGAAAAATCAGCTCTCAAATGAAGAGAGTGACTTTGCATAAGATTTGTGGATGAAATTGTGGACGATTAAACCAATGGAGATGATCTCTATTTAAATATTCTCAAGTTGAAAGAATGCTTATGAGAGAGCAATGTGGGATCAAAAACAAGCCAATGAAAAGAGGCCACTTGTCAACTTGCCATAGGTTGAGGGATGAGCACATTTTGGCCAATGTGCCCAAGAGAGGGAGATTCAAAATTGAGCTTGTGAAATAAATGTTGAGTGGGGGACATGAAATGGAGAAGTTAATGCAATGTTGGAAGGGACAAGTCAACTTGTCTTCATTTTCAAACTTGAGGGAATATTCCTAGGTATATATGAAGTTATTGGTTGATGGATTTCCCTGTAACCCAATTCCAAAGGGAATGGTTAGAGAATAACTCTATGGCTTGGGCTTGTTCCTAAACTTGTATATTTCTCCATTTTAGGATGTTTCAACTTAAGAGGAAATTTGCATTAGAAGCTAGTGATCTCACCTTCCAATAAATATTTCCACACTATATAGTTCTAAGCTAATAAAATTAATTCATCATCATCAAGCTTATCTAATCTAAGCTTGAGGGTTTTTAGATTTCCAAATCTACTCCAATCTTGGAAGAGATTTTATATTCACTTTCTTTATGATATATCTTGATGTGAATGTGTGATAATTCCTCTAATCTTATCTAAACTAAAGAAATTTATCATTTGGGATATTGATCCCTATGGAATTGTTTTAGATTAGTGAATAGTATTGTTAGCCTCAAGTCCTGATGAGATCTATTATTCCAAGAAATAATGGCATGATAAATTTGGAAACAATTTGGATATGAATGAGTTATGTGAAAATACTAACTTGTATTGAATGATGATGCCAAATTTAACCATTATGATATCATGGGGTTATAATCTCTTAATACGTATGAATGATCTACATACTCTAAGTATGTACTTTGATCAATTTTAAGTTTAGGACTAAATCTTTAGGATGGTATTTTTAAACTAGGGGTAGTTAATGGTAGTTATTACCAAACACCGTAGAGTGTTTTGGCTTTATATATTGGGTGGATAATGATATGCTAATATTTATGATCGGTATTATATAAAATGGTTATGTACTGATATTGTAATAATATGGATTTAATCTCTATTTCATAAATAATGTATTTTTGAATAATAATTAAATGGAATAATGGATTTTGACTATTTTTTTTTATTGGTTTATACGGGTGCTGTCATAATAGTGGTTTACAATTCCTGAGAGGAATGAATTTTAGCTGAAATCACATATTTTTAGAAAATATAATGATTTAAGCCTTAAAAAGTTCCATTTTAAGGATTCCAATTGAAGAGGGTTTGATCAAATCACCTTAGATCAAACCCCCTTGGATAGAACCTCGCTTTTAAACCATACCTATAAATGCGTCTCCTTTACACCTATCAAAATGCTGATAAAAAATCACTTTTGATTTAGATTTTGGGGATCAAATGAATTCATTTAAAATTTATTTCAAATGATTATGGTATTCCTCAGAACAAGCTATCCAATGAATATAATTTTAATATGTTTTGGTTTTGTTATGTATTTATTTTTAAGTTTTATTAAACATAGGTTTTCATCGAAAATGAATTTATTTGTTCTTCACATGTGGAAAAATAGAAGATTATCAAAAAAAAAATTGAAAAAATGAGTGCACCAGATATTGAAGTCCTTGATCCAACAAAAAATTAAATTAAATTTTGACATATACAAAAAGTTACGCGTATACAAAATGCGTTGTGTAATTGTAATTCGTTTAACTTTGAAACTTGATTAAGGAAAAATATTCAATAAAAATTATCTAACCAAATGGAAGCACTAGATATCAGAGTTACAAATCTAAATTTGAAAGAATTATAATTTTATCCTTCATGGAAAAAAAGTTATGCGTTATACGGTGTGTGTCACTTTTTAAAAATGTTGTTTTATGAAAAATCTATTTTTGTGGGAGATGGAAAAAGAAATGCAATTCGATTCCAAAAATTTTGAAAAAAATATTTTTAGAATCTACAGACAAAATTAGATGAGACTCTAGTTTGCACCATCTTCAAATTCCTCACAATTTAGCCGCTATAGGTGCCCGAATGTGAAGATTTAGTTAAAAATAATAATTTCAGTGTCCAGCTTGGCCAAAAATTGTAAACCACTATTATGGGATCACCCATACATATACTCTTGAGTAGAGACTAGCTTATGTAGATTCATTGCATTACTTATATGTTGTAACTTAACCCCAAAGCCTATAAGATAGTGGTAATATAGTGTAATGTATATTTTTTAGTTAATGTAACTAGACTAACTAGACTATGGTGTAAAACCTTTACATAGTATAATTTAGATTAATGTTTGCGTACCCTCTAATGTCAAATTGTTGAATTAAGATTGATACAAGAGATAGATTCTTGGCATCACAACTAGGGTTGAGCAAGGGAGCCTTGAAGAGCATAGGTAGAGGATATTTACTCTCTTAATATAGTTAGTCCTACTCACCCTAAGGTGATAACTAAAATTTTAAAACCTATAACACACTTATAGATAAGCTTATCATTGCTCTAGAATTATAGGAGTCAAGTTACATGCTCTACCAAAAGAAGTGTTCAAGATCATATGATATGATTAGTTTCCTTTCACCAATAATATGTAGACCTGATAGATGCCAAGAGCTACCTAATTTTACAAGGTTTAGATAGCATTTTCTTAGTAGCATATAGGTGATGGATGCCAAGATCAACCTATCTTAGGAGTTCAGTATTGACATTGGTGTATCAAAATAAATGTATGTGTGTCCTAGGTTATGTCTTCTTAAGATATAGTTTCATGGTTTTGATAATAAATTTGATCCAACTGGTTGATAATATGGCCATAAAACATCTTGGTTATGTAACTCACATGGTCATATGATGACATATATGATAAATTGGATATAGAAATATTATTTTTCACATTAAAAGTGATGTGTGTTGTTAAACTTATACCTTATCCAATATTGATTATAATTAGTATGAGATGCTTGTTCATGATCACAATTGGTGCAAAGAATCAAGAAAAATGAAAGAACTATAGTGTATCCTAGGATGCATTAAGATTTATTTTTTGGATGGAATATTTTTATGAGCTTATATGTTAGAGATATAGGAGAAGGCAATGATTCTTGTAGTAAGGTTGCAACTACTTTTTCTAATAGGTCACTTTGTGTAGTTGTGACTTTGTTATGTTATTCAAATTTTGTATATATATTGAATACCTAAGTCACCATCTTTACTTGTGATGTGGGTATGGGATAGTCACATTGTGTATATGTGATGTATGCCAAAGCTAATCCCATGTGTACTTATGATGGGTATAATATTACCATCTATGTATCTATGGTACAAGTGAGAGCTAGCCACATTGTTTATAAATTTTGTATGCTTGAGCCAATCATGAGGTAAATATAGTACGTTAGAATGATATGGTCCATTTATGGTTTTGTGTGTTTGTACACTAAATATTTCCATAGAACCACCACTTGATTGGAATGTGTTTTTTATCATTCTATTGTAATAAGATTTAACTAAAAGAATAATCTCAATGAATAGTTATGATTTAAAAGCAAGATCAAAGATCTCATTTAAGACAAGAGGATAAATTCTCTATATCTTTAATGTATGAATTATGAAGTCTTTAATTCTCAAAAGGGATACATAGGTGGGGACATTACGAATGATCCTTTGAGGTTTAGATATGGATCTATGATGAACCTAACATTGGGATCATACCACATTATAGTATATGTATACCACATTCTAGCATGAGTATCTAAGTGGTTGTGTAGAGTTGAAAAGGTTATATAGTTGGCACTTCTAAATTAGATAGAAGATGCTTGATCAATTAAATTAATACTTAAAAAAAAAAAAAACTAGTAATCAAGGAACATTTATTATATTTACCTATTTTCAATTTTGTTTAATCTTACTAAGGATACCTTTGGAAACATCCTCCGCAATCCAATTGAGTCAAAAGTGAAGGAGATATTATCTACTCAAGATTTGGCCTTTAATCAATCACATTTTGTTGATAAGTGATCAATCCTTCTTTGGTATGATATTTCCTCATTCTTAAAGTAGATGATTCTTCTAGGAGTGTGAGCAATAATTTTAAGACCTAATAGTGAGGAGCCCTTTCCCTAAGAAAACTAGGAAAATAATATGGCTCCAAAGGATTCTTGGATGTTTGCATAAACACAAATTTTCATCTACGACTCTCTTAGTTAGCATCAATTTACAATCTAATTGGCCAAAGTCCAATATTTCACAATTGTACCAAACACATCAACACAAAGTTCCATTTTCTTTAGCACCATGTGAAAGATAGTAGTGTATAGCTCAAGTATTTTCTAACAAATATTGGCGAGTAGATATCCTTAAAGCACTTGAAAGAGATATTTTTTTAAAAATGCTTCATTTATCTATAACCCCTTTATATTAAGGGGAGAATATTGGCAAGTTAATGTTCTAGAGTTACATTTGTATTGAATTTTTATTTATTTTTTATTTCTATTTGGTTTGATAGTTCAACTATGTAATCTTGATTTTAATATCAATAAAGTTACACCATTTTATTTATTTTCTAGTCGTAGGCTTGCACATCATTATTTTTTTGAAATCCTCATACAATATAGTAGACTTTGTTGTACTCAATCTTGTCATGAAGTTACTGATTGAGATTGACGTTGAAGGTGTATTTGACATGTATGACCATTTGTGTATATAACATTCACCATAATAATAATTTATAATCATAAATAAATAGAAATATCTACCAAGACATCAGGATCCATATTTGACCATATTTATTAATTAATTGAAAATAAAAAAACACATTATAATCTAATTTTTAATTAATTAGTTAATAGTTACGATCAAATCTACTTTTGATGTATAGATAGACAGTAAGTAAACTAAACACCTTAAGTGATTAAGGTAAACTCAAAAGCTGAGACCATACTGAAATTCTATGTTGCTTACTGAAACATGCACTGTATGTTAATTCTGAACTGAATTATTTTTCTTTACAACCTCAAAAGTCACATACAAAACAAACTGTCCTAAACTTATTGCTGATCATGCATTAAACATGCAACCTTAAACTGATCGATACATTTCAAAGTTGGACGTTCAAAACAGCAGATTGAGTCATTTAAAAGTAGCATTTATTACTCTATAAAACCAAAGGTGAAGGGCAGCAGCAACTAAACTGTAAATAAATAAAATTATCAGTCAATGAACATTGTAGTATAAACTCAAACACAAGAAAGAGAACATGCGTAATGTAAGAGAGAACAAAATCACTTTGGCATGACCTTCACTAATTGTATGAGTTAAAATGGATGGTTGAGGCACTCTGCAGTCACGCACATATTGTGAGTGGGAATAATGCTGTACAAGGTAGTTTATGGTGGCCATTATTATCGTTCAATGACAGTATAAAGAACACATAAAGATAAGTATAAATATTGGTGGTTGGTTTATGCTATCTAGTTGCTAGTAGCTTGGTTTCAATATTTTAGCATCTTGTTTTCGTTGTAGATAGTTTCGCATTTTGGTGGAATTGGTAGTGTGTCGTCTAAGATAATGCATTTTATTGAGTTGGATGTATCATTTGGATATAGGTGGTATTGGAAAAACACATTATCTCAGCTATTTATGGTGGTCTCATTGATATGGATAAGAGAACCTTTTTATTTTTACTTTTATTTTTTAGATTGCTTCTCAAAATTGTTTGTCCTTGATTTTCATTCTTTCTATTAGTACTTCTTGTCTTTGTTTTTTTCTATAATACATCAAATTCTATTATTCACTTCTCTTTAATCTTTTTTCAGATTTTTAATTTTTCGTTCTTTTATAAATACTCATGGCCGAATTACTTGTGGAATTCTTTTGTTACCGCAAGCATCTCCATGCATACATGAAAATAGTTTAACATCTAAACCATTTGTGATTTTGTAAAAATACAATTATTTTACATAATAGTTTTTCTTATAAGCACATAAATGAGAAAACACGAGAAAGCTCATTCAGCCTCAATTATAATGACCATGCTAAGAGACTCGAACCCTCTTACATACAAATCTATGTGATTTAATTAAGGTATCTAGTATTAGATTTAATTAATAATTAGTTGAAAATTAATTTCTAAAAATTATAGAAATGTAATGCTTTATAAGCATTTATACAATTTAATGTAAAATCTCTATGAATTAAATAATATAGTCTTCATATTTTTATTGTTCAAATATAAATGTTCATTATTGTTTTTCATTATGATATCATCATATATGACATGCTAATTGAAATTGAGGTAAGGGAAAGGGGCCCATAGTGGGTAGGGGTCCAATGGTGGGTATAGAAGAAGGCTTGAGTGGGCCCCATAGTAGGTAGGCTTAATATCCAATAAACTTACAATTAATACCCAATTGGAAAACACTTTTATCCATAAAGTACACATATTGCTAAATCATGTGATGCTACATCAACGCACCAATAATACATGACTTAGTGACCCACTATCGCTCTCACCTTTTTTTTGCGACGTTTTGGATACCTTGACAAAAAGAATTCTGATTTGGCATCATATTTGATGATGTGGTCTTGAAACCAATTTTTATAAGTAGGGGACTTGCCAAATAAGTTGTACAAAGTTGGGAATGATTTGAAATTTTCACAAAAGACTTTGAGAAGTGTGAAGTTAGGGTAGCCCACTATAGGCTCCTCTCCCTTATGTGGAATCAAAATCCTTTTTATGTATTTTTTATATTTTCTAATTTAGATCAATATGGAAGATCACCTTTTTAATAAATTTCAACAATTATTGAGCAAATTTTGAATATTAAGTTTGTATTAATATTTATGACAAAATTAAAATTGATTTATGAGATTTAATATGTTCTAGAAATTGTACAAATATATGATTGTGCCATAAATAAATTGAATTTTTTTTTTTTTTTTTCTTAAAATATACATGAATGTTGTTTATTGTTATTGTAGGAGCTTAGTTTTTCTACCTTGATTTTACTTAGAATTCCACATTTAATGGAGACAAAATGGAAACAATGGTGGAGTGGTGTTTGACTAGCTTTATTTTTATGCCAGTGGAAAACCTAAAATGTATATTAAGTACAAAGATAATTTAAGAGTGAGCAATCTAATTTTTTTGTTTTGGAGGCAAGGTTAATTAAAATAGTGAACTTTTTCATCAAGATTTGAGGTAGAAGACTAAATATTGAAAAGTGTGTAGAAATTTGATAAGGCTAATTAAACAACCCTTGCATCTAATAGGTGTGTTATTGTATTGCACTTTTACATAGCTTTTGGTCCTATAAAATGTCTAGAATTGTAGTCATTCATCTATAAGATTCATTATAAAATAGTAGTATTGTTAGACATATAGATATAACCAAACTCTTTTTGTTACTTTCATTTCTCTAATTATCAAAGTCTAGAAACTCCTTTTAATTAAAAATTCCTCATAATAACTACTAACTATTTTATAATATGTATTTCTATTTCTTCTAACTCACTATCATGTACCATAGGATGTCCCAAGGAAAAAAAATATATAATATTAATCATTAATTTATATACAAATAAAATTGAGACTAAATATCTTTATAACAATATTTATTTATTTTAACATATGAAAATGAAAGTATTCAAATAATTTTAATTTTTATAAATTATATATAAAATGAGACTAAAATTGAGACTAAATAAAATATTAATCATTAATTTATATACAAATAAAATTGAGACTAAATATCTTTATAACAATATTTATTTATTTTAACATATGGAAATGAAAGTATTCAAATAATTTTAATTTTTATAAATTATATATAGAATGAGTGAATTTATTATTCACAACATGAATGATAAGGAAATGTTTTTAAAATGGTTTTCATCCTCACTAATAAATATATTGAATAATAATATTTAATTATACTAATAATATGTCTAAGCATATACATCATAAAAAATATTAATCAATATAAAACAATATGAAATATTCTTATAATTAAATTTAAAAAAATTAAATAATAAATATATTCGTGTTAACATGATACTTTTTATAAACAAAAATCGAGCTAAGAATGCTAAATTGTATATAAGCATGATCATGATAAATTAAGTATTAAATTAAATTAGATTATGAAGTTGATCAATTGAAATATGGGATAAGATATGCATACTCAAGATACTTTTGTATGACTGATAAGAAGGAAGAGGAAATATGTGCCCATATGCTCCCAATCAACACACCATGAATGTGTGTAACCTACAAAAAAATAGCCTTGTTGCCCAAGCAATAAGAGTAGGTAAAAATCATAGGAGAACATAAGATACCATATGTAGTAAGAATTAGAAATAAAATTATATCAAAGGGAATGAAAATGTGTCATCTAAATTTTTTCCCACTATGAGGTTGTCCTCTTCTATCTCATCATAAACAAGTGAAGTACAATCCACAAGTTAGATCCACTAATCTACATAGTGACACTCTTTACTCGTATGCCACATGTTATAGGTTCAAGGAAAAATTGAGTGAACACTATCTGTTATACAAATATCACCACTGATGTCAATAGAATATTTAACTTATCATGCATACCACTATAAGTAACATTGAATATCAACAATTGTCTTCATAATCACACCCACTCACATGTATGATATATAATCACCTAACATAATGTAATCCACTTAATATACATAATAATATTACCAATAACCGAGCATCTTGACCATTGCATATTTACATAGACAAAGAATGGAACTCATCTGACTATCACAAGAATTCACAACAACCATTAGATAGGATTAATCAAGAATATTTAACATCTTCATGGTGTAGAAACAACCATCACTCATGTTTACTATCCAACATAAAAGAATTTATAGAATATAGCATATAAACCATCAACAACTAATAGGATCAACAAGGCCAAAAGGGATAGGACCGTACAATGTAAAATTTTCAAGGGTGACAATTTACGACACTACAGTTAGACACAATTCTTAACCTATAATTTTATAATATTCCTTGAATATCTAACATTGTTTTAATATAAACTACAACTTGCATCCAAAGATAATGAATATAAATTAGAAAAAAATTAAAATAAATGACGGTAATTTAAAAAATGAAATAAAAAAAATCTATGTTAATTTCTTTGAAACTCAAAAATCACAAGGAATGCACAAACAAAGACCTTTGAATTCTCATTGCACCTTACATGTTTTTTTACACTAGAGCTACATGAAATTCTCTCCTAAAAATATTTTACAATTATATTAGAAGATTATATTTATAGAAGGTTAGAATTCTCATCTCACACGAATGAATGACACTTGTCACCTTCTTATACAATATGAAGTTTTTAAAAATAGGTTTCAATTGCATGAATTCTCACATGGGCCTACTTTTCTTATTTGAGTGAGTTGTCTTATGATAGAGGATCCTCTTGAAGAGAATCAAAAATAAATTACCATATTGAACACCTTTGTTTTAATTTTCATCTAGCTCAACTCATCATTCACCACCTACAATAAGATAAATGTTACCTATGACAATAGCTCCTTCAAGCACCACCTTTCCTAATGCACTCAATACCAACCAAGTGAACTTAGACAATGCAAAAATGTACCTAAGATATGATAAAGGTAGTAGTATGAAAATAACAAGAAGATTCATTCTTTCAATCCTCTAGCCATAGGGATATCATAGACCCAAGTGATAATCCCATTAATTATCCATCCTCATCCTATGAATCTTAGGTTGGCTAGATATTCAACGAGGATGCTTAAGAATAGTATTATTATCAAGAGAAATATAATTCATCCTTCCTTTATGGGATATCTCAAGAGAGATGAATCACTCTTAGCATCATATTATGAATAATTCCAATGATGAGAAGTAGGGCACTGGCTATATAGCTACCTACTCTATGAGACAAGTTCAAGATTACATAGATATTTTCAAATACTCATGTAATTAGAAGAGGTAGGAGACCAAGGATTATTTCCTTCATAGACTACTTTGGTGAATAATGATCGAGGATATTCCTAGACCCTCTCATTCTACAACCATTAAAAGAACATGATAACTTTATTTTGTAGAAGATTAGTGTACACTACAATATGTAGGGATTCTACAAATAGAATTCATATATGATTGTAGCACCCTAAATTGCCACCCTTGACAATTTCACAGTAGTTTTAGCTCATCCCTATGTGCTTAGACTTTATTGTACATTTAATTTTCCTATTTTATTATAATATTAAAAAAATTAGAAGTGGAAATAGAAATAAATACTTAATAATAATTTATCATAAATTAAGGCCCTAAAAGGATAAGTATGGACTAGGGTCCCCATTACCCCTTTGCAACCTATTTTGGCTAAATTTAAAGTATGCCAGTGTCAAAATTTTAGCATTTAAAAACTCAAAATCATTTGTTAGCTATTGATATTTGATTTTTGGAAATTAAATAAGTGCATATAAATACAAGTATTTTTCACCATTTGAAATCCTAGCAATGTAATTGAGAAAATTGAGCATCCTAAAAAAAGTCAAGGAAATTCAAGGGTAGAATTAGCAACATTATTATAGCACTCTCATCAATCAAGATCATTTTTACAAGAAATTAAGAAGGAAGCAATTATGTGCAAGGAGCTAGTATGACCAATCATGCCAAATTATGAAGTATAATTAAGTTATCCTCTACATGAACATTAGCTACAACAATCTATTATGTTTTGTGAATTAATTTTTTTTTAGGTTTTATCAAATAATCAAGGCATCCATCAATCAATATATGTGGAAAATTTTGGTGTGACATCACTTCATCAAGGATTTCACATCAAGGTAACATTATCATTTATCATATTTCAATCAATTATTGTTGCTTTGGCCTTTGTTTGACCTAGGGTATTCCCTCTTGATCATCATCAATTGTTGTGTGTGGAGGCAAAAATACCAAAATGGAATTTGACTTAGGCAAGCCACTACACAACACAACATTTCCCCCTCTTTACACGTGTTTAGGTCAAATTGGTAAGTTTTATTAGTTTAAAGTCGCAAGAAACACAAAGAACACTATAACTTACATCTCAGAGTTTTCAAAACTCTAAAAATGAAGCATCTCAATCTAGGGTGCCTAGCTACTTTGACCTCTCAATTTAACCTCAAATTTAAAACACAGGTTCCTCTTTGTCTTTATTTCTCATCTAACTGAATATATTCTATTAGTTCCTATTTTCATTTGTGCGATAAAAATATTTTTTAGATCTTGGGTTGATTCCAAATAAGCTTGTTAAAATACACATTGAATTTACCTTCTTTACAACACAAGAGAACACAAACCCTTGGATATTGGCTCTCCCTTGTGGTAGCAAGTCAGTCATCAAACCCTACTTGGTTTATGTTTGAATGAGGAGTCAAAGTAGAAAGAAGATTAATCCTAGTTAATTAATTTAGATCTAGGATCACTTTTCCTACTTCACAATGATATTTCACTTCAAATATGATTCAAAAAGAGATGAATTCACTCATGCAACATATTTATGCACACCTCATGATAAATAACTCACAAGTATCTGATAAGAACCTTTTGGATATGTTATTTCATCAATAAAACTCTATGATTTTTGGCCTTAGAATTGGTATTGGTAAATCATGGCTTGTTACATTTCTTGCTCTTAATCCACTATGTGGTTTTTTGGCTAAAATGGTCATTTTATTTCATTACCATGAGTAATTCTACTTGAGTGGTCATGCAACCATAGAGATAAGAATTATTATATGTTCATTTAGATATTTTAAGAGGAGATCTACATGAGACCTTGATTCTATGTGGAAGTGGGTATGTAGGAAATTCTTTGGTAAAGGATTCCCTTATGACCCAAGTTCATAGGGGATGGTTTAAGGAATAACTCTAGGGCTTGGGCTTGCTAAACTTGACTCTCTCAATTTTTAGTATGTTTCAACTTAATAGTAAATTTACATTAGATGGCAATGATCTCACCTTCAAATAAATATGTGCCCACTATATAGTTCCAAGCTAATAAAATTAATTCATCATCATCAATCTTATCTACTCTAAGGTTAAGGTTGTTTGGATTTCAAAATCTACTCCAATCTTGGAAGAATTTTAAGATTCACTTTCCCTATGATATATCTTGATGTTAATGTGTGAGAATTCCTCTAATATTATCAAGCTAAAGAAATTATCATCTGGGATATTCATCTCTATAGCATTGTTTTTTAGATTATCGAGGAGTATGGGAAGGTATAATTAGCCTCAAGGCCTGGTGAGATTTATTCTCCCAAGAAAAATGTCATTATAAACTTGGAAAAATTTATTTGTCCATGAATGAGATATGTGAAAATAATAACTTGTATTTAATGATGATGGAAAATTTGGCCATGATGCAAGGACATCATTTTGTTTAAAATGTTTTTTAATTTCTGTTAGCTAATGCCACATGAAGGAAGTGTTAGGAGTTTAAATTTTGAATTTGAATTTTGTTTGAATTTGGGGGTGGTAACTACCATCTCATATGCTCATTTAATGAGAAGCAGCAAAAAAATTGAATAGGGGAAACATGAGCGGGAAATTTTGAGTACATAAAGATGTATTTGAACAATTAATGACTATTTTTGAACTGCCCTAAGTTTTAGGTAGGATTTTGGAGATTTTTTTGGAGGAAGCTTCTAGATTTTGACAGTTTTGAAGGGAACAACAGAACATCAGAAAAAGGAGAACAAGGAATAGAGAAAAGAGGGGTAGAACAATTAAAACAAAGGAGAATTAAAGAGGTTAGAAGAGAATATTGGAGGACAATAGAAGAATGTTTTCAAATAGTTAGAGAGATCAGTAGAAAAAAATAGGAGGAAAAAGAGAAAGAAAGGGGATTGACAGAGGGTACTCCGTTCTATAGATATTTATGTAAATGCATGTATAAGTGTAAAATTTGAACTTTTAAGTTAATATAAACTTTTCCTCTTATTATCTATTATATATGTGTGTTTGTTTATGAGAAATACTTGTTATGAGTTTTCTATTCTAGAAGTATAAAATGTTGTGTTTAAGTTTTCAATATTTTATTGTGCTTTAAATTTCAGAACAGTCACCTACAACCAGCGTTGTGGGTTGTGGGTACTCACAACAACAGTCTATTTTTTACAACAAGCTAGTTTGTGTCTCTACAGTTGTTTTTATGCTTCCAAAGCTAGTTATTGTACCTACAACACATGTGTAAACCTTTGTACAAGTTATTTGAGGTTGCTTACAATAACATAACCTCCCATTTTCCACCTGCTTGATCATTTTAGTGGGTTTTTAGGCACCTACAGGTCGAGGGTTCCATCAGTGTGGTATCAAAGCATAGTTACAACTCTAGGAAGAAGGTTAGTTTCCTGAGATTGGGGTTAGAGTAATCCCTTTCAAGTATGAACTATGGATGTGTCCCTATAGCAAGGGATATTGTAGTAAGGAATATTGTAGTAAGAAGGAGATTTAGAGAAGTAAGGTGTCACTAAGAAGAAGGATGGAAGAGGTTACAGCTGTAGAAGTAGCAAGAAGAATAGATGAGGTGTTGGAAACCATAAGGGGAATGCATGAAAGAATGAATGCAATAGAAGGTGGAATGAGAAGAGTCATAGCACATGAAGAAAGTGACAGTGAAGATGATGAAGGAGGACTAGAGATGGTTGGACAGGAAGGTGACAATGTAGGTGGAGACATGGATGTAGGAGAAAGGAGGCTTATAAGATCTATTTCCAATATTAGGAAAGGAAAAAGGGTAGGGTTACCAAGCTTCTCAGGAAGTTTAGAACTAGATGAACTAATTGACTAGATAATAAATATGGAGGAATATTTTTAGTATGATGAAGTAGAGAACCCAAAAAGAGTGAAGGTTGCTTAAACAAGGTTGAAAGGTCATGAAACACTCTGGTGGAATGAGGCGCAGGCTAAGAGGAGAAATGGTAGAGGAAAGATCACTCGATGTGTTCGATTGGTAAGTAAGATGAAGGTGAAATTCTTTCCTAGAGATTACCAACTGGAAATTCTCAAGAAATTGTAGAATTTGAGACAAAGTTAGTTGAGTGTGAAGGAAAATACAAAGGATTTTTATAAGATTTCCATTAGATCTAGTCATAATGAATTAGACCATAGAAAAGTAGCAAGATATGTTAATTGATTGAGGTTCAATATTCAAGATGAGCTAAGTATAATAAGGCTATGAAATGTGGAAGAATCATATCAATATGCTCTAAAGGATGAAGAGAAATTGGAAAGGAAACAAGTAACAAACAAAGGCAGAGGTGGATTCGACAAAGGAAAAGTGCAGAAACCAAAAAACTACAATGATGGTAAGGAGGCCAACCCATCAAAAATTCAAAAGGAGAAGGATGAAACAAGGTAAAGACCATACCCAATGAGAGGTAGAGGTGGATATCGAAGAGGCCAAGGTAGAGGCTTCCAAGGAACATGCTTCACTTGTGGACAGTCAGGCCATAGTTTTATGAATGCCCACAATGTAGACCAGAAGGATCAAGGAGAACAAGGGAAACAAGTGCTCACATAGAAAAAGGGGATAATGAATGTATAAGGTCAATTAGTCAAGCAGATGAGCTTGAGAAAGGATACGAACTTATGACAAAGAGGACACTACTATAACTAGTTAAGAAAGATGATGAACTTGTCCAAATGAAAATTTTATTTAGAACAATATGTAAATCAAGTGAAAAATATTGCAAAGTCGTAATAGAGAGTGGTAGTACTGATAACTTAGTTTTAGTTGAAATGGTGGAAAATTTGGGGTTAAAAAGGATAGCACACCCTACTCCTTACAAGGTATCATGGTTACAAAAAGGGCACCAAGTCATGGTTGATCAAAAAATTTCCTTGTGAATTTTTGAATAGGAACATATGAAGATGAGGTGTGGTGTGATATCATGTCGATGGATGGATACCACTTACTCTTGAGGAGGCCAAGATAGTTTAATAGGAAGGAAATCCATAATGAGAGAAAAAAATATACATTGGAAAAAAATGGAAGAAAACACACTCTTAACCAAGGAAGAAGCGGTGAAAAGTGGTCCAAGAATGCTGCTAGTAATAGGGAAACAATTCTTGAAAGATATTAAAGGAGAAAAATATTTTTTTGCAATAGTTCTCAAGGATTGTTATTATATAAAATGTTTATGTACTCAAAGCTAAGATATTATACTACTATGGATTTAATCTCTATTTGATAGATAATGTGTTTCTCAATAATAATTGAATAAAGTGAATGGATTTTGATTACATATGATTTTCTCATAGTTTATACAAATGATCTTAATAGAGGCCAACTTATGTGAGTTCAATGCATTACTTGTGTGGTTGAAACTTAACCCCAAGACACATAAGATAATTTGGTATAGTGTAATCAATCCCTTTGGGGTAATGTTACTAGATTAACTAGAATAGGGTGTAAACCGTTTAAATAGTATATTTTAGATAAATCTTTATGTGCCCTCTAATGCCATAATATTGAATTGAGATCAATAAAGAGTTAAATTTTAGGCATCACAAATAGGGTTGAGAAAGTTATTTTATTACCTAGCATAGGTAGAGGATAATTATTCTCTCAACATAGCTTGTCCCACTCATCCTAAGGTGATCACTAAAATTTTAAAACTTATTTACCTAATTATAGATAATATTATTGTTACCAATTTTTTGCTACAGCTCAATTGGTGGAGCTAATTAAATATTGTTATATTTGAAAGTGAAAATACAATTAAGTTTGCATATGCTTGAGTGTTGATTACACTATATTTATCATTCACCAAGTAATAGTTATGCAAGTGTTTTGAGAAAGTTGAATTTCAGAAGTATTGCTCAATTTTTTACAAAATCAAATGAAGTATAGAATTGAGTATACAAATGTAAAGTAGAATGCTTTCATTTATTTCATGAAGAGATTCACATTACATGTGTTCATTTGATTGCAAGAATACAAATGACAATACAACTTTGCATTTTGATGCATTTCTTTCAAAATGGAAATGTAAGAAGAAATCTAAATATCCACATAAGTCATGGTTTTAGCTAATTCCATTCATTGCGAAAAGTAAATTCTACAGCTGAAGGTAAAAAGAAACAAGAAATCAGATAGCAGAAGACATATCCGTCATTGCTTCATTCTTCATCTTCGGTTGAGATGCTTGCTACTTGCTCCATCCTGTTTCTACTCCTGAGTGTGCCTACAAAAGATCGAGAGGGGTGTCAATTAAGAGCTTCAGATATGAGTTATACTACAAGCTCTACCAATAGACATATAATTCACTCTTTGAAATGCATGGAATCAACTAAGGAAAGAGCAGAAACATGAGCTAAAGAGGGAAACATCATCATCACATTTTTTTTTATGTTAACATCGTTTGTTTCCTTGTGTAGGTACAGGAAAATTAATGTAGCTGATATCTTATGAAGACCAAGCATGTGGGGAAAAATGGGCTCCCACAAGCGTAGAGCTCAACATACTTCCCCTTATACATTACAAATGGGGCTGAGAGAAGGAATGCAATCGCCATTTTCATCTTAAGTATTATGTAGCTAAAAGAGTAAATGAGATCCATTCATCAAAGCCATCAAGCTGACTGTTCACTCATAGCAATCAAATATCATGCTTTCTAAAAGCTACAGGTGGACAATGGACTTAAATGAGCTCAATTAATTCAACTGAATACATCTTTTTCATGATTCCAAATCACAGGTGTTACTATACAGTTTGCATTTTTCTGCCTTGGGTGTTGTTATGCATCTTGTTTCATGATATTACAGAAATCTTCTATCCCATAATCAATGATAGTGAATAGGCATACATAATGCCTCAACAAAGAGCACTATTTAATATTTTCATTTGGGAAGAGAGCAAGGCATAAGATAGTTTTTGTTAAATGGAGCATAAAAATGCATGAACAGTTCCAAGTAGAAGAGAATAAACATGTAAGGACAATTGAGCATGAAGAGTATTCCAAATTTCCATTAGAATGGAAGATGACAAGCATCAGTATAGTGACTACTATGTTTGATAAAGGACAGTGGATGATACAACAAAGACAACTAGTTTCATTTTGGCTAAGAGTGCAAATGTTGCATTAAGTGAAGTTTATACATCACTATATTTGAAAGGGAAACAATCAAAATACACTTTTTGGAGACTTGTTTTGTCATACAATTGTTTTTTCATTCAAAGTGTATTTCAAAAGAATAATTTGCATGGGTCTAGGAAGACAAATACAGACAGATCGAACAAGAATTACAATATGAAGAAGTTATTTGCAAAACGAACAGAACTTCACAAAAAATGAAGGAGATTTAAAGATGCAAGCTAAAACAATATGAAATGACATGAGAATCACAGTAATGTATAAGAGGCTAAAGCAGGCGAGCAATCTATAGGTGTGAATCAAGAAATTTTTGTGTGAAAGATGGTAACTTTTGTAAAAAGGAATGTGCTCCATATGTTGTTTTGAAAATACAGGATTTCTATCGTTTTGTTATTTTATGAGTTTTTGATCCTATAAATAGAAAATGCCTTCATAAAATCCACCTGGGGTTATGTTATTTCTCTTCATGCGAAAACAGAAACTGAAATCTACAAGGCCAAGCTAGGGTTTTTCCATACAGTCAAAGGGAAAGAAGTAAATTATAAAGAAAATAGAGCAAAGATTATATATGTTGATTCTCATAAATGAAGGGAAAATAGACAGAGCCAAAATGAATTTTTTATAGGAATTTCAGAATACCCAAATGCCATTTTTTATTCAATGTACAAATTTCTCATTATTTCCAGCATACCCATGTGAGGACTTGAGCTAAAATGCAGATTTATTTCATTTTCTGGAATACCCACATTGGGGTTTTGAGTTTAACATACAGATAGTACCATTTCTAGATTTTCCACATGGAGATTTCTACAGATAAATAAAATAAATGATTTCTCTTATTTTCAAGGTTACCCACATGGGGTTTTTTGAGAGAGCAACATAGTACAGAAATGTCATGGTGGGTCATGTGGGTTTTCAATAGGAGGTTATAAAATAAATAGTTTCAAAATAGAAAATACCATATTGGGTTATGTTCCATAAATAATGGATATACAATGTAATTTTAGGGTCGAGCCCAAAAGACGAAGGAAAACCCATTCCTATGCATGAGTGGTTGTGGCCAAATGAAGGTTTTTTTTAAACTTCATATTTTCATTTTAAAGTAGAGAGCATGTTTAGTATGCATGTTGGACCTCAAATCTGAGAAAAAAAAATGGAGATTTCATACAAAATATTGAACAAAATGTATTCAAAGCATTTAAGCATGGTGCGGCTTGGGTATGGCCATAAGATTCATTCAAAACAAAATTGACCTTTTACAGAAACACAAAGCTTTTATAAGCTTTTGTTTAGAAAGATACCAACAGAAGTATAAAGGAGAACAATAGCTGACCATGCGAGCCATAATGGAGCTCTCAAACACATGGTCGAGCCTCACATAGCTTCCCAACACAGAGGTTGAGCCCTTACAATAGCGGCCAAGAACAGAGAAGCAAACATAAAGGAAACACTGAGCAAAGGAGATGCATCAGAAGTATACTAGCCGCGGCCTCATGGCCATTTTTCCTTTCAAAAACATAGTGGAGAAGTCATGAAAATGACAGAAGTTGGCTTACCATTACCATAGAGAGGAGGTCAACCAAGTTGGAGGAAAGTGTCAGAAGTTTCCAAGCTCTCAAGCTGAAACCCTAGCTAACATGGTGGCAGCTCATGTAGAGCTCTTATTCTCAAAAGTCATTTTTGCAAATGATGCAAAATTTGAGGGATCTCTTTGTTTTGTCTTTAGGGTTTCACTTTGCCCTATTTCGACTTAAGAATTTTGTCAATGTTTTTTAAAATATGAAGCTCAAAATTAATGCCATGGTCACTCATTCCTTAGGTCAAACCTTTCCAACATTTCTATTGATATGTTTACCTAGGTTTTAGAATAGGCACTTGGTATGGTGTTTCAAAGCCTAAAGCCCTAGTTTTTTTTTTCTTTCCTTAGTGAAATAATATTCCTATAATGACTTAGCCTTTATTTTTAATTGATTTTATAGAAATCAATTGTAGATGAATATGCCTTGGCTTTGTTTTTAATTGATTTTAAAGAAATCAATTAGGGTATGATGAGAAGTGATATCCCTTGTATATTTTATGATTTTTTGTGAAAATCAATATTGTAAATGGAGAAATAAGGTTGTTATTTTTTGCAAAATATTTCAAAAAAAATCTTTAGGTTGCAAAAATTGAGTCAAATTGAGAGAATTTTAAATCAACAAGCTATGTAATGCAAGATAAAAAAAATTGTTTTATTCTTTGTTATTTTTAGCAGATTGTTATTATTTTTCTTCCTTGGTCGGATTTGAATTTTTGGATGGAGAGATAACATGTTTTTTTCACTTTAAAAGCAGATTTGGCCTATTTTGAGAGGGTTTTCAATATGTATTTGCAAAAAAATAAAAAAATCTGCTTTTGTGCAAGCTTATTGGCCAGTTTTGATACCTTTTCTTGAGCTTTTCTTTTAAGCTTGGATTAGGGTTTTGGGGAGATATATCTTGTGAAAAACTTAGTGTTTTTCTAGTTCAGATTCTAGTTTCTTGCTCTCACACATTATTGAGCTTGCAAACTTATTTTGTGCTCAGATTTTGAGAGTTTCACTTCTTGATTCAATAAAATAGCAGATTTTTCCTTTCTCAGTTCTTGTTTATGATTTGAAATAGTAATTTGATGTGATTGTGATTCAAATATGTTGAATCCTTTTCTTTTCTTATTGTTGTTAAGTGATTTGCAGGAGTTGCAGGAGTTGCATGCTAATCTTAAGTTTTAAATCTAGTTTATCCTTCTCACTCTTTACTTGAAAATCACTTAGAATAGGATCCATCATTCAGAGAACTAGCTCACTCTGGAGATTTGTTCTCGCAATGAGTTACCCACAACTCGAGAAAGTTTCCACGTGTCAATAGATTGTTGAACTTTCATTTTCAGCAAGGTGCTAATCTCATTGATAAAAAATTTTGGCATGCCTGGTGGGACTCTGAAAAGAAATTTCAAAGAAGTTTTAATATTTTAAAGTTGTTTGGTGTATGCAGCAGGTTTTTCAGCCTTTTGGATGCTCATTTCAATATACCTGGTGACTTTGTTCTCTAATTTTCAAGCAGATCCAGTGTAAAAACACACAAAAGTACACATACTGAAGGGTTGGGTGTTCTCTTTAGAATTATCAGTCTTTGGAGGAAAAATCATCAAACACCATGGCTACTCTGAGAAGCTTTTTCTGTTTTTAGAATGATCAAGTGCTGGTATGTTCTTAAATATTCTATTTTTTGCTTGTTTTGAGTCTTTGAATAAAAAAGAATGTCAGTGTTTCATCATAATATGTCATACCATCCATCATATCATGAAAATCATGGAAATCTTGCTTACCCATCTTCATATCAGCTATATTTGCATAATCATGTTGCTGGTTTCAACTCCATGTTTTTTCAAAACTAGCATGCATAGTATAGTTGCCACCCACCCACCCCTGCGCATTTTTCATCTCAGCCCTCATGTGTTAAAAATTAGTCCCAAGATATTCAAGACTTGAGCTTTAGAGAAATAAGGCTGAACTATGAAAGGCAAATGAATGAAATATATTAGTAGGAGGGGATTGCAAGTATAAAGAGCACGTTGCTTAATTACATGATCTAGCTAGAGGAGATCAACAAGCATCATGAATATAATCAACACCAAGAGGAGTTGGCTTATGAAGCCTATCTTCATGAGCAGGAGTTAGAGATCCAAAGAACACAGTTTGAAGAGGATTTGGAGAAGGAGACAGCTGCATAAACAAAGCTTTTGCTTGCTCGGTTTCAAAGGCATGAAGCCAAAACAACTCCTGCCATGTTGGGAAATCCTATTCAAGAAGAGGTTCATGAGTTTCAATTTCCAAGTTTTATGAAAAATAAGCCTCCTAAACCTCCTAAGATGAAAATTCATGGTTTTAGAGATCCCTTCCCTTTGCAAGAACCTAGGTTGGAACATTCTAAACTTGTTATGCATAAAATCTAGCCAATTGAAGAACCTTTTCCTCTCTAAGAGATAGATTTTGAATGCAAACAAACTCCTCAGAAAATCATAATCCCAAGTTTCTGAATTTCTAATTTTTCTGAGGAGCCTATTGGCATTCGAGACTAGTCCATTAGGAAACAACCTCTTTTCCTCTAGGAAACTCTAGAAATTTCCCAAGTTTCCCAACCAAATAAATTTGATTTTCTTGCCACTAATTTCCTTTATGAGGATAGACCTATTGTCTTGGAAAATGGCTCATCATTCACCATGGAAGAAGCTAGAAATGTAAATTTATTGAATATAGCTATAGAGGAATATCGGTTAGAACAGTAGAATATCAATGACAATTATTTTGAGGTATGCAACTGGTATAGTGATGATGAAGAGATTGAAATTTGGAAGCTACTGGTTGTTGAGTTGTAGTTTCAAGAATCAGGACAATAGTCTAAAGAGGCTGAAAAGGGTGAGGTGAGTCATGATTTCATAGCTTTTTTTGATGATCTTCCATGCTTTTTTGAGCATGATGAGGAAGGCATAAATCTAGTCGTAAGTCAGCAACATGAGGTTGAGGAAGACAAGGTTGATTTGGAGCATCTCTCTTTGAGTAGTAATGAGAATTATGAGCAGCTTCCTTTCTGGTGTAGGAAAGAGCCAGAGGTCGTTACATTGATAGAAAGTGTGCTTGAAGAGGCCATCTCATTGTTTGGACATTTTCCTTCCTCCTTTGAAAAGGAAAATTTTGTTTCGAGTATTCAAGAGGTTGAGCTACATACAAGCATTGTTTAGGTTGAACAAGAGCAAAGGCTAGATACTACTCTTCAAGATCTTAACCAGGACGTAAATAATTGAGGCTTATTCTTTGTCATTTCAAGAGGCTGCCCCATCAAATACTTAGCCAGTTCAGAGGCTACTAAAGTACCAGAGATAATGCTTGCACCCAAGTATGAGGATGCAATCGAACAAGAAGTTGTTTTTGGAATTGTAGCTGAAGGCGATCAAGTTCAGCTCCCCTGTCCAATTCCTAGCAATAGTATACATGATCATTTTCAAAATGCAAGTATATTTATTTGCATTTTTTATCAACTACTACAACAATCTATTGAACATCTATATGTGTTTCATATTCTCTCAACAATACATAATCATGGAATGTGTCAATTGTTGATTAAAAAGGGGTGTTATTTCACCCAGCCTGTTAATGGTTTTGTTTGACTAGTTTCTTTATTGGTTAGAGTAGGTTAGAGTTAGTGTTTTCAGAAAATAAGTGCATTACGCACATTTATTTTTAGTATCTTTCTTTTCCCTGAGCATTGTTGTGCATGTTCTATTGGCCACTAGGGCTTGTTAGTTTGCTTTCTTCATTGTTTCATTTTGTTTTGCTATTGTTTGGAGTGTTGCTATTCAAAGTTCTGAGTTTTATTAAGGGGCATATTTGACTCCACGCCCAATGAAGTTTCAATGGCAACTGATCTAATGCTTAGCTGGCAAGCATTCAATGTATATCACCAAAATGTTATCAATTTTTCGCTATAGCTCAATTGGTGGAGCTGATTATATATTGTTATAATATTTGAAAGTGAAAATATAGTTATTTCTGCATATGCTTAAGTGTTGGTTACACTATATTTATCATTCACCAAGTAATAGTTATGCAAATGTTTTGAGAAAGCTGAGTTTCAGAAGTATTGCTCAGTTTTTTACAAAATCAAATGAAGTATAGAACTAAGTATACAAATGTAAAGGAGAATGCTTTCATTTATTTCATGAAGAGATTCACATTACATGTGTTCATTTGATTGCAAGAATACAAATGATAGTACAACTTTTCATTTTGATGCATTTCTTTTACAATGGAAATGAAAGAAGAAATCTAAATATCCACACAAGCTATGGTTTTAGCTAATTTCATTCATTGCGGAAAGTAAATTCTACAGCTGAAGGTGAAAAGAAACAAGAAAGCAGATAGCAGAAGACATATCCACCATTGACTAATTCTTCATCTTCGGTTGAGACACTTGTTGCTTGATCCATCCTATTTCTGCTCCTGAGTGTACCTACAAAAGATTTAGAGGGGTGTCAATTAAGAGCTCTAGATATGAGTTATACTACTTGAGATCTACCAATAGACATATAATTCACTCTTTGAAATGCATGGAATCAACTAAGGAAAGAGCTGAAACATGAGCTGAAGAGGGAAACATCATCATCACATTTTTTTTATGCTAACATTGTTTGTTTCCTTGTGCGGGTATAGGAAAATTCATGTAGCTAATTATCTTATGAATACCAATCATGTGGGGGAAAAAAGGATCCCACAAGGGTAGAGCTCGACATGCTACCCCTTATACATTACAGATGGGGCTAAGAGAAGGAGTGCAATCACCATTTTCATCAGAAGTATTATGTAACTGAAAGAGTAAATGATGTTGGAATAAACGAACAAGCTCTGATACCAATTGTTGGAATAAATAAACAATCTCTAATCCAATTGTTAATCACCAAATCACTAAGATATGATACTAATTGGTGAGATACAAGGCTTTGACTACTACAATATAGAAATCTGAAAATTGTATGCAAATCTGTAGATAACTTTTCTTAATCCTTGAAATACCATGAAGAGATTCAACTTCTTTATGATGCTAAAATCAGCCACTCTAAAATGCTTGATAAAACCACCTTAGATGAACTTATAACAGCAATAACATCACCATAAGATAGCAGCAACAAAGAGGCACAAATCAGCAACATAAGAATGCAAGATTTCACAACACAAGGTAGCAATGGAACAGAAGAATAAACTCATAACACAGTGTTTACGTGGAGAAACCCTTGCGGGAAAAAACTCCACCAAGAAGAGAGGCCCAAGTTGTATTATCTTCAAAACAAGATTACAATACATCCACTTCCAATCTCCTCTTGAGTCTTCAATCCTGCAGCACCCTGTTACTCTTGTTACTCTCTCTCTTTTATAAACTTCACTCTCAAGTCTCATATTTATACAAAATGAGTACCCACCAAAGGAATTCGTGGGAGATGGATAAAATCCAATATTTCTATCTTGGGATATACCAAAATTATCTCCTTACATATTCCCTTACACTTGTCATAGGCATCTTCCCAATATAGGCGCCTAGAACCAAGAATAGGAACTTACAAGATAATAATAGCTATCATATGTTGTCATAGAATCTCTTACACCTTATGACAGTTGTAAGTTGTCATAGATGCTCTTACAAACTTATGACATGCGTCATAATAGCCCAAAAATACATTTCCCAAAGATAGGCACCAAGATTCTCCACCTCACCTCATTTACTATTTACCAAGATTCCTTGAGCAGTAAAAGTAACTCTGTAATAAACTGTCGGTGAAACTTATTCATCCCTTATGGGTAATTACAAATTAAGAATAATAAATGGAATAAATACAATATTGGGATTTACAAGGTTAATGGCACCTTATCCCAACATTCTCCCACTTGACATTATACATTGTAAATCAACCCATAGGAAATCTCAACAAGGGAATAAACATCCCTTAGCCAACCATGTACCATTGATTCTTCAACATGCTTTTGTGCTCCAACAAGATACCTGCAAAAGGAACCATGATAACCACCATCTCAAGCAAGAAATCCTCACATCATATTACCCATGATAGGACAAGGAATATGCCATGGTGAAACATATCAACTGTCACTGAAACCTGCACCAATCTATACATGAACACAAGCATCAAATTCAAATGATGACAAAAGACTCTAAGTGACTGCCACACTCATACCAAAATTGGAATAGCAACCACAACAAGTTGCTAGCTCATCCAAAACTATCCATACCACAAACTAGGGTAAACAAACTTTCATAGGTAGAACTTCATGCTATCAACATAACAACCCAAATCTGTAAACAAGTCCCTGTATAACCACCATCCTGCAAAAGAAGACTCCAAGGTAATAACACACATAGAAATGCGATAAAAAACCTCTGAAGTAACTCACTGCAGTAAAGTGTAACCAGTCCAAGAGAGATACCCCTCTCATACAGAACACATATACCTTCTGGAACTCCCACTGCACATGTAATGTCAAATCTAAGAACAAGATCACAGCATTAACAAGTCCTCCTATAGCACTTCACATAGAGGATGTGGCTAACTCCTCTATCATAGTGTCAAAGAAGCATACAATGATATGAAAAATACATCTCTCATTACTAATCCAAATAACTCTCCCAAGTCCTCCAACCAATGAAGAAAGAGATCAAGGAGCTACCAAACTATTGCCAAAAAACAATGAAGTACAAACAACAACTCATAACTCCATTCATGAACCTCAAATCCATAAGCATAAGAACCTTCAAGAAGAAGACAATATTCCCATAAAAAGAGAACTTGCAAATCAAACCATCTCCTTATACCACACTAACATGTGCCAAACTGTGTAAAGTAAGATCTCCTTCAACACTCCCAAACTGAAAGGATATCAACATCTAACCATTCAACTTATAATGAAACATGGCAGAACTTAGATGTAAACCTCTCACAGAAAGTAGATCAAACTTAGCCGAACATTCCCACAACATAAGGGAATATGCCCAAAGCCACTAACCATCTCCTGTACCTCTCCTACCAAATCCAAAATTCAAGATTACAAGGAGAACAATGGAAATACATAAAATCATGCATCTACTTCTCAACAATCCCTCAGAACTCAACTTTCAAGATTAATGCATAAGAGAAGACAAGATACATATAAATAATGCATCTAATAATCAGGTGGGCAACACCTCTTAGATCATTTACCTGCCGAGTAGACCAAGAGTGGGATTCAAGATTGTCCTATGCATACAACACCAAGCAATATAGGCTTTCAATAAAGACAACCTTCTCATTAGGTCTATGATGGACTCACATCCATTTCCAAGTGTAGGATCCTCGGTCTTTACTGTTGAGAAAATTTTATAACAAGTAACCATTCCAACACATATCTCTTAACATAAGAAATATCCAGCCTAACCCAAGTCTCTCTAGTATCCATGAGAAGCCACAAATCAATCATACCAACTTCAAATGCAACCTGCAAAATCATGAAGCTCCAAGCAAATGATTAACACTCAAAACCAAAGAGAACTACATCCTCTCCAAAGGAAGAACAATAACACCTTTACCAAAGACTCTAAAGGTCTTCCATGAAACAAGATGTTAAAACCTCTTCAAATCACATGAAGATAACCATATCCTACCAAAGCTCCCACTAAACTGTGATATCAAGCTATACATGGCAACAAGATAAACATCAAACCATCACTGTCAAAAGCTCCCACTGAAACATGTAACCAAGCTATCCATGACATCGTGATAACCATCTCCTAAATGAAGATCATCCATGGCCTCAACACAATCAAAGAATCTGTTGTATACAACACAACTCCCAAAAGGTCAAGAGAACCATAATCTCCAAACCAAGAAGATAGAACACACTGTAACATCACAAAACTCCCACTGAAAGTGATACAGATTTGCATACATGGTATCATGACAGACATCATTACCAAAACTCCACTAAAAGTGAACTGAGCTTTTCATGCACCTTAACTTACTCTTATAGATTCTAATGAATAATTATATCAGGTAATCTAAACCATCCTTCTGTCTCACTGCAATAAACATACCAATGTAATCAAGGTGACCAACCAAATACAATCCTCATCAGACAATTTACAAGATCTACACTCATGCAACATCTCAAAGGAGAAAAAACATGGCCAGTGCTCCAATCTCAAATAACTAAAAAATAGATTCAACCCCACATCAGTAACATGCAGAATAGAAGTAACCAAGGAATAACATGTAGATTTCCAAGACTCAAACACCAGGATCAACTGTAGACCTGATTTGCCAAACAAATCCACATAAGAGTATCCATAGATCATAAGAACCCGTCAAGCAGTCCTGCAAATCTGAAATTGTTTTCATCCAGAATACTCTAAGAGTCTGAATACAATCTTTCCACAAATCTACAAACCACAGATTTTTGTTAACATGTAAAACCTGTAAAACCATCTCTCTGTAAATCTGAAATCACTTAAATATCCAAATATTCACACTATACATGTCATCTGAAAGAATGAAATATCACAGATCTACAAATCCACAGTTTTTTTTTTTGTAATAGGAAAACTATAAAACCTACATATCCCAAATAACATGAATATGAAAAGGAGGAACCAGGTTGTCCAGGAGTTTCCATATCACTAAAATACCAACTCCACAACCCACATGCAACATATTTCCAAACCAGAGCTCCAGATCACTACCACAAGATCAACTCCATGAAGATACATAACCCTGAGCCTCAAGAACCCACTGTAGATCTCATTGACAATTACCATGAATCCATCACATGCAAACACATGCAAGCAACATGAAAGTCCATGCAAGTACATGCAACTCACATGCAAACACATGCAAGCTCATGGAAGCAACATGCAAGTACATTTAACTCACATGCAAAAACATGCAAGCAGATACGAGCACATGCAAGCCATGAAACAAGCTTAAGATCTGATACCAATTGTTGGAATAAACGAACAAGCTCTGATACCAATTGTTGGAATAAATGAACAATCTCTAATCCAATTTTTAATCACCAAATCACTAAGATATGATACCATTTGGTGAGATACAAGGCTTTGACTACTACAATATAGAAATCTGAAAATTGTATGCAAATATGTAGATAACTTTTCTTAATCCTTGAAATACCATGAAGAGATTCAACTTATTTATGATGCTAAAATAAGCCACTCTAAAATTCTTGATAAAACCACCTTAGATGAACTTATAACAGCAACAACATCACCATAAGATAGCAGCAACAAAGAGGCACAAATCAGCAACATAAGAATGCAAGATTTCACAACACGAGGTAGCAATGGAACAGAAGAATAAACTCATAACACAGTGTTTACGTGGAGAAACCATTGCGGGAAAAAACTCCACCAAGAAGAGAGGCCCAAGTTGTATTATCTTCAAAACAAGATTACAATACATCCCCTTCCAATCTCCTCTTGAGTCTTCATTCCTGCAGCACCCTGTTACTCTTGTTACTCTCTCTTTTATAAACTTCACTCTCAAGTCTCATATTTATACAAAATGAGTACCCACCAAAGGAATTCGTGGGAGATGGATAAAATCCAATATTTCTATCTTGGGATATACCAAAATTATCTCCTTACATATTCCCTTACACTTGTCATAGGCATCTTCCCAATATAGGCGCCTAGAACCAAGAATAGGAACTTACAAGATAATAATAGCTATCATATGTTGTCATAGAATCTCTTACACCTTATGATAGTTGTAAGTTGTCATAGATGCTCTTACAAACTTATGACATGCGTCATAATAGCCCAAAAATACATTTCCCAAAGATAGGCACCAAGATTCTCCACCTCACCTCATTTACTATTTACCAAGATTCCTTGAGCAGTAAAAGTAACTCTGTAATAAACTGTCGGTGAAACTTATTCATCCCTTATGGGTAATTACAAATTAAGAATAATAAATGGAATAAATACAATATTGGGATTTACAAGGTTAATGGCACCTTATCCCAACAAATGAGATTCATTCATCAAAGCCATCAAGCCGATTGTTCACTCATAGAAATCAAATATCATGATTTTTGAAAGCTATAGGTGGACAATGGACATAAATGAGCTCAATTAATTCAACTGAATACATGTTTTTCATGATTCCAAATCATAGGTGTTGCTGTACAATTTGCATTTTTCTACCATGGGTGTTGCTATGCATCTTGCTTCATGATATTATAGCAATGTTCTATCTCATAATCAATGATAGTGAATAGCATACATAATGCCTCAACAAAGAGCATTGTTTCAGATTTTCATTTGGGAAGAGGGCAAGGCATAAGATAGTTTTTATTAAATGGAGCATAAAAATGCATGAAGAGTGCCAGGTAGAAGAGCATAAACATGTAAGGATAGTTGAGCATGAAGAGTGTTCCATATTTCCATTACAATGGAAGATGACAAGCATCAGTACAATGACTACTATGTTTGATAAAGGAAAGTGGATGATAAAACAAAGACAAGAAGTTTCATTTTGGCTGAGAGTGCAAATGTTATATTAAGTGAAGTTTAATCATCACTGTATTTGAAAGGGAAACAATCAAAATACATTGTTTTGGAGACTTGTTCTATCATTCAAAGTGTATTTCAAAAGAATAATTTGCATGGGTCTAGGCAGAAAAATATTGACAAATCAAACGAGAATTACAATGTGAAGAAGTTATTTCCAAAATGAACAGAACTTCACAAAACATGAAGGAGCTTTAAAGATGCAAGCTGAAACAATATGAAATGACATGAGAATCACAATAATGTATAAGAGGCTCAAGCAGGCGAGCAATCTATAGGTGTGAATCAAGAAATTCCTGTGTGAAATATGGTAACTTTTGTAAAAAGGAATGTGCTCCATATGATTTTTTGAAAATACAGAGTTTTGAAAATACAAGATTTCTATCGTTTAGTTATTTTATGAGTTTTTGATCCTATAAACAACAAATTTCTTCATAAAATCCACCTGGGGTTATGTTATTTCTCTTCATGTGAAAACAAATATTGAAATCTACAAGGCCAAGCTAGGGATTTTCCATACAGTCAAAGGGAAAGTAGTAAATTATAAAGAAAATGGAGCAAAGATTATATATGTTGATTCTCAGAAATGAAGGGAAAATAGAAAGAGCCAAAATGAAGTTTGTACAGGAATTTCAGAATACCCACATGCCATTTTTGATTCAATATACATATTTCTCATTATTTCCAGCATACCCATGTGAGGACTTGAGCTAAAATGCAGATTTATTTCATTTTCCAGAATACCCACATTGGGGTTTTCAGTTTAAAATACAGATAGTACCATTTCTAGATTACCCACATGGATATTTCTACAGATAAACAAAATAAATGCTTTCTCTTGTTTTCAAGGTTACCCACATGGGGTTTTTTGAGAAAGCAACAGAGTATATAAATGTCATGGTGGGTCATGCGGGTTTTCAACAAGAGGTTATAGAATAAATAGTTTCAAAATAGCAAATACCCATATTGGGTTCTATTCCAAAAGTAATGGATATACAATGTAATTTTAGGGTCGAGCCCAAAAAATGAAGGAAAACCCATTCCTATGCATGAGTGGCCACGACCAAATGAAGTTTTTTTTTAAAAAAACTTCAGATTTGCATTTTGAAGTAGAGAGCCTCTTTAGTATGCGTGCTTGACCTCAAATCTGAGAAAAAACAATGGATATTTCATCCAAAATCGTGAACAAAATTTATTGAAAGCATTTAAGCATGGCGTAACCTAGGTATGGCAATAAAATTCATTCAAAAGAAAATTGACCTTTTATAGAAACACAAAGCTTTTATAAGCTTTTTTTAGAAAGATACCAACAAAAGTATAAAGGAGAATAATAGCTTACCATGTGAGCCGTAATGGAGTTCTCAAACACATGGTCAAGCCTCACAGAGCTTCCCAACATGGAGGTCGAGCCCTTACAATAGCGGCCAAGAATAGAGAAGCAAACACAAAGGAAACATAGAGCGAAGGAGATGCATCTGAAGTATACTAGTTGCGGCCTCATGGCCATTTTTCCTTTCAAAAACATAGTGGAGAAGTCATGAAAATGATAGAAGTTGGCTTACCATTTCCATAGAGAGGAGGTCGACCAAGTTGAAGGAAAATGTCAGAAGCTTCCAAGCTCTCAAGATGAAACCCTAGCTCACATGGCAGCAACTCATGCAGAGCTCTTATTCTCAAAAGTCATTTTTGCAAATGATGCAAAATTTGAGGGATCTCTTTGTTTTGTCTTTAGGGTTTTACTTTTCCCTATATGAAGCTCCAAATTAATTCCATGGTCACTCATTCCTTAGATCGAACCTTTCCAACATTTCTATTGATATGTTTACCTAGGTTTTGGAATAGGCACTTGGTATGGTGTTTCAAAGCCTAAAGCTCTAGTTTTTGTTTTCTTGCCTTAGTGAAATAAGATTCCCATAATGACTTAGGCTTTATTTTTAATTGATTTTATAGAAATCAATTGTAGATGAATGTGCCTTGGCTTTGTTTTTAATTGATTTTAATGAAATCAATTAGGGTATGATGAGAAGTGATATGCCTTGTAGTTTTTATGATTTTTTGAGAAAATCAATATTGGAAATGGAGAAATAAGGTTGTGATTTTTTGCAAAAGATTTCCAAAAAATCTTTAGGTTGCAAAAATTGAGTCAAATTGAGAGAATTTTAAATCTGACAGCTTTGTAAAGCAAGATAAAATAAATTGTTTTATTTTTTGCTATTTTTAGCAGATTGTTATTGTTTTTCTTCCTTGGTCAGATTTGAATTTCTGGATGGAGAGATAAGGTGTTTTTTTTTTCTTTAAAAGTAGATTTGGCCTATTTTGAGATATTTTTCAATATGTATTTGCAAAAAATGTGTTTTTTCCGCTTTTGTGCAAGTTTATTGGGCAGTTTTGATACCTTTCTGGAGCTTTTCTTTTGAGCTTGGATTAGGGTTTTGGGGAGATATATCTTGTGAAAAACTTAGTGTTTTTCCAGTTCATATTCTAGTTTCTTGCTCTTACACATTTTTGAGCTTGTAAACTTACTTTGTGCTCAAATTTTGAGAGTTTCACTCCATTCAATAAAATAGCAGAGTTTTCCTTTCGCAGTTCTTGTCTATGATTTGCAATAGTAATTTGATGTGTCTTGTGATTCAAATCTGTTGAATCTTTTTCTTTTCTTATTGTTTTTAAGTGATTTGAAGGAGTTGCATGCTAGTTCAGGTTGTGTCTTGTGTTTAATTTTAAACCTTTGCACAAATTAGTTTTGGATTACTTTTGTTGTGAGATTGTGAGAATCAAGTTTTAAAGGGATGGTGAGAGTGAGTTATTATCAGAAACTTCTTGAAGTTGGTCAATAAGTTTAGGTGATAGAGTTTCAGTCTTAAGTTTTAAATCCAGTTCATCCTTCTAGCTCTTTACTTTAAAATCACTTGGAATAGGATCCAGCATTCAGAGAACCAGCTCACTCTGGAGATTCATTCTCGCAATGAGTTACCCACAACTCAAGAACATTTCCATGTGTCAATAGATTTTTGAACTTTCATTTTCAGCAGGGTGCAAATGTAATTGATAACAATTATCATTTCTCTAGCATGAAAAGAGCTAAGGTTCATTCTCTACAAATAGAATTATCTAGTTGTATCATAGAGCTAGTTGGCATTCACCAATTTAGCATGTAGGTGATAGATTCCAAGAGCTACATAATTTTATAGGGTTTATATAGGTTTTCACTAGTAGTATATAGGTGATGGGTACCATGATTTATCTATCTTAGGATTTTAGTATTGACATTTATGTATCAAAAGAAATGTATTTATGTCCTATTTTTTGTCTACCTAAGGTATGGTTTCATGGTTTTGGAAATTAATTCAGCCCAAGTGATTTATAGTAAATGAAATAGTCTTGGGTCTACAATAAGGCCATAAAACATTTTGGTTTTATAAGTTATATTATTCTATGATGATATAAATGATTTGAATGGTGCTATGGAAATATTATTACTAGCCTTAGATCATGTGTGTTTTCACACTTACACCTTAACTATTGATGATTCTAAGTAGTATGGAATCCTTGTCCATCTCAAAATTGGTGTAAAGAATCAGGTAAAATGAAAGGACCCACAACGTAGTCTAGGATACATTAACATTCTTTTCCAAATGGAATGTAATTACATGAGATTATATGTTAGCAAGCTAAGAGTAGGAAAATAATGCTTGTAGCAATGTTACAACTAATTTTTTTGTAGCTGGTCACTATGTGTACTTTTGAGGTAGATATGAAATTTATCTTATATATTTGCATTGAATTCCTAAGTGAACATCTTTACTTGTGATGTGGATATAGGCTAGTCACCCTATGTATATGTGGCATTTGTCTAAGCTAACCCTCATGTGTACTTATGAGGGGTATGAGATCTAATCACCTATGTTTTATGACACAAGTGGGAGGTACCCACAATGTGTATAAATGATGTATGCTTGAGCCAATCACTAGGTTGAATATAGGAAATTAGAATGATATGGTCTCTATGTGGTTTTGTGTTTGTTTGTGCATTAATGATTGGCATGGAAACAAAACTTGATTGGAATGTGTTTGCTATCATATATTGTAATTGGATTTAATTGAAAGAATAAGCTCAATTAATGGTTGTGATTTAAAAGAGAGATTAGAGATATAACTCAAGAGGAGAGAATAGATTATTTATATCCTTTATGTATGAATTATGAAGCCTTTGATTCCCACAAGGGATATATAGGTAGGGATATTACAAATGATCCATCAATATTTCTAGATATAGGTCTAGAGATGATCCTAAGATTGTGAGCTTACCACATTCTAGTGTAAGTATACCAAATTCTAGTGTGAATATACCACATTCTAGTGTGAGTACCTAATTGTTTCCATAGAGTTTTCGTCACGACTATGGTTGAAAAGGTTATAAATTTGGTACTTCTAAATTAGATAGAAGATTTTGGTGTGTTAATTAAATAATACATTGTAAAAAATATATAGTTATAACTAAAAGGTGGTTATTATATTTACATATTTTGAGTTGTATTTAACCCTACTAAGGATGCCTTTAGAAATACCCTCCTTAGTCCAACTAAGCCTGAAGTGAAGGAGAGACTATCTACTTGGAAGTTGATCTATAATAACTCACATTTTGTTGATAAGTTGATCAATCTTTCTTCAAGATGATATTTCCTCTATCTTTAAGCAGATCGATTCCTCTTGGAGCATGAGAAACAATTTTGGAACCCAATAGTGAGGAGCCCTTCCCCTTCCTTGTCATAAGACAACTAAGGAAATATTATGGCTCCAAAGAATTATTGGACAGTTGTGGAAATACAAGGTTTAATCCACAACTCTCTTAGTTGACAATCAATCTATAATCAAAATGACCAAAAATCTATTCTTTTACGAGTGAATCAAACACATCAACACAATATTCTATTTTCTTTGACATCATGTGAAAGATAATAATGTACAAGAGCTAATAGATATTCTTAAAAAATACTTTAAAAAGACAAATTTCAAAAAATGCTTCGTTTGACTATAACCCCTTCCAATTAAGAGAAGACTATTAACAAACTAAATATTTGTATTCATTTTTTCTATTAATTTTTTATTTCTAATTTGTTTGACAGTTCAGCTTTGTAATCTTCATTTTAATATCAATGAATTTATATCATTCTATCTGTTCATCAATCCTGGGCCGGCACATCAATGTTTTCTGGAAATTCTCTTACAATATAGTACACTCTGCTGTACTTAATCTGATTGGCGATGAAGGTGTATTTGACATGTATGACCATTTGTGTATATAACATTCACGGTAATAACAACTTACAATTATAAACAAATCACCGTACATAGAATAAAATAAACTGAATGATTAACATAAACTTAAAAGCTGAAACCATACACTGAAATTCTGTGTTGTTTGCTGAAAAATGCACTGTATATTAATTCTGAACTTGAATTATTTCTCTTTAGAACCTCAAATGTCACATACAAAACAAGCTGTCCTAAACTTATTGCTGATCATGCATTAAACATGCAGCCTTCAACTGATCGATACATATCAAAGCTGGGCGGTCAAAACAGCAGATTGGATCATTTTAAAATAACATTTATTACTCTATAAAACCTAAGGTGAAAGGCAGCAGCAACTAAACTTTAAATAAATAAAATTATTAGTGAATGAACATTGTAGTATAAATTCAAGCACAGGAAAGAAAACATGCGTAATGTAAGAGAGGACAAAATCACTTTGGCGTGACCTTCACAAATTATGTGAGTTGAGGCACTCTGCAGTCACGCACATATTGTGAGTGGGAATGCTGTACAAGGTAGTTTATGGTGGCCATTATTAGCGTTCAATGACAGTATAAATATTGGTGGTTGGTTTATACTGTCTAGTCTGGTCTCAATATTTTAGTATCCTATTTTGGTTACAGATAGTTTAGCATTTTGGGGGAATTGGTAGTGTGTCGTCTAGGATAATGCATTTTAGTGGGTTAGATGCAATATTTGGATATAGGTGGTATTGGAAAAACATATCATCTCGGCTATTTTCTCCGTTGTAGCAATGGCAAATATTACTTCAACTATTTCTATTAAAATTCTTTCTCCCAGATATTTAATGTTTCATTCTTTAATAAATATTCACTGGCCGAATAAATAATGGAGTTCTCTTTTTAGCACAGTCGTTTCATAGAAGTGGTTAACATCTTAGGCATTTGTGAATTTATACAGATACAATTATCACAAAGTTCATTCAGCCTCAATCATAATGACATCTAAATCTACCTTATCAGTTCTGCCATGGCATTATAAGGGACGGCGCAGATTTTAACTAGTATGTTGTAATTTAAGTCAATCAATTTTTTTATTTTATTTTCATAAAATCTATTTTAATGTTTTAGTTTATGTTTTGTTAGGTAATTAAAAAAATATTTTTTCTTTCTTATGATTGGTCATATTTGTAGTGGTGTAAAATGTCCCGTAGATAACTTATTTGTTAATTTTTTGACCTGCAACCAAACCAATTAGATGTATAAAATTAATTAAAGTAAGATCTTTTTTTTTTTAATTAAACTTAAAATTATATAGATTATTATATTATTATATTATATAATTTGTGAGTGTAAACATATATAAAATACAAATCAAATATATTAATATTATTTTAAAATTTAAAATTATTTTAAAATAATAATAATTTGAATCAATTATATTAAATTCTAATCTTAAATAATAATTTTAAAATATTTTTAATTAAATAACTATTAAATAAGGTAGTTATAATTTAAGTAATTGTAACCTTCATTTTAATTATTAATTAAATTATAATTAGCGTGTACTAAAAGTAGTTGGATTGGGGAATGGCACGCAACGGTGCTGGTTCATAGAGCAGCGTGACTACAAAAGTTGGTGAAGCTACGAAGGATAGCGAGGCCAAAGTCAAGTCGCGCTGGGGGGATGAAGTGGTCAAGGATGTGTATGGAGATTCGCACCATGGATACAATTAGTGGGTTTTCTCTAGGGGGAGATGGGTGGATATATGCCACCCTAGTTATTGGAGACATGAGTTGGCTCCTATGGATGGTTGTGCTCTTGTCCACAAAATGCATGACATGCCAGAATCGCCAATGTCACAACAGCAAGCTCGGGTAAGGAATACTCTACCTCCAAGGAAAAAGATGAAGAAAAGGCACAAGGATCGGGCGGCGAGATGGGAACGTCGTAGACTAAGCAATAATCATAAGGAGAAGAATGAGTGGATTGTACAAAGGCCAGATGTGAGTCGAGCTGGGGCAGAGAAGGGAAACCCTAGCTAGCAGACAAGTGAAGATGTTTTGGAGATCGATGTTACCGAGGAAATAAGGGATGATGGGACAATCCTTAGGGATTTTTCATTCATTTTCCATTTTGTCAGAGGTACCCTTGATTGTGCATCGGTCAAGAGTTGGATTTTGGTGCAGTGGGAAATGGAGGTTCTGATCAGATTTCTCCTGAAAGGCTTCTTTTTGGTGGTCTTTGCAAATGAGGAAATAAAGAAGCAGGTCACAGAGGGTGAATTATGGTTGATGGATGGAAAACCTTTATACATGCAGCCCTGGAATCAAAACATCGATCTGACAAAATTGTGACCATACGATCAGCCGATTTGGCTTAGGCTCTACAACCTCCCAGTGGAATACTAGACATGAGACCATTTGGAAAAAATTGGCCGCTCACTGGGAACGCTAATGGAGATTGATACTGGTATCCTAGATGGAGACTTGTATAAATATGCTAGATTGAGAATTGCAGCAATTGACACCATTCCTCAAAGGATCTGTCTGCTAGTTAATGGTGACCGATGTACACAAGAGATTGAAATTGAGGATACAAAGCTATTATGCTTTGTTTGTGGCAAGCGAGATCACAGGGCTACAGATTACAGCAAAGGTCTGAAGGAAGTTTAGAGACTGAAACAACAAGAGAACTGGGCTTCTCCTGAAACCAGGCCCACCCTAACTGGAACATCTGTGAAGGATTCCCAAAGGGGAGTTACTCCAAAGTACGAGATGGTCGAGGCTAGTCTAGTTATCCCTAGTGAGGCAAGCATGGAGGAAAGAATATGGACAACATCAAGTCATTGTCTCCTCACCAGGTGAAGAGTGGCGAGGTGAAGACCACTAAAGATGTTGAGGTGGCTTCCCTAGCTAGTGAGGATTTGGATTCAAATTTTGACTCAGATGATGAGCTAGATGTTATAGAGGATAGATGCATTTCTCAATCAGCAGTGAAACACCTGTGTTTGGGAAAAATTAGCACTTCTAGCAACACTTATGTTAGGAAGTCTTTTAAGCAGCTGAGGGAAGAGGAGGCTATTGTGTTAGAGTAATAAGTTGTTTTACTTAATTAATTTAATCATATTGGTTAATTAATTAAGTCACTTATCACTTTAGTTAAGCTAAACTTAGGCACATTAATAATTAATTATTTATTAATTATTAAGTGTGCACACTAGGGTTTCCCTTTTAGGGTTTCCTGATCTCTTTTTATAAGGATTGATCTCATTGTAATTATCAATGGGATAATATCTACAGCTTTCATATCTTCTTGAAAAATTTTCTCTCTACTGTAGCTTTTTCTTGTTGAAGTTAATTGCATACATTTGTTTGCAAATCTCTTGTGTGGAAGGTGTATTTGTTTGTGTTTGATCATGTGGCTCATGGTTTTATGCTTGTTTCACAATTCTAACATGGTATCAGAGCGTGGATTCAATGAACCCCTTCTCAATTTATGAGGTTTTCTTCTTCAATAAGGGTTGTAGGCTTCATATCTGAATCCCCTTTGCTTTCTTTTCAAATTTTGGAGGAGGAAGTTTTAGAAGCATTTTGACATGAATCAAACCTCTCCATTGAATCTAGAGCTATTGGAATAGTCAAAAATTATCTTTGTTTTGTCAAAATTGGCTTCCGTTTGTCAGATCTATGAGGGTTTGAAGAAAGGTTTTTTGTCAGATCCAGGGGTTGTTCTTTTTTTGGAGCATTTTGAGCACAAACGGACCTCGCTGTTGCGTCTAGAGCAGCCAAAAACCTAAAGATTGACTGTAAACTCACCTATATTCGGCATCAATTGTTCATGAGGCAAAAAAATTTATCTGTACGACCCTGTTCGCCGCCAGCAAGTGCATCGAGAAATTTTTTTATTACCCTGGTAATTTTTTTATTTTCTGAATTTAATCTTTTTTTCAGAAAAATAAAACAAAAATTTGTAAATTTTTTTTTTTTAAAAGTTTTTCGAAAAAGCCCTTTGCTGGATTAGTACGCGATACCCACTGGTACCTGCGTACGCAGGCCTGTGGGCACCCATGTATGCCAGACAACGTACTGTCTGACTGCCAGCGGCTGACAATACTATAGATGACACTACATAACCTACAGCAGTCAGTACCGCATGGGTGCCACCCTGCCACCTTGGCAGGCGGTGGCCCCCATGCGGACCCCTGCATTTTTTTATTAATTTTTTTTACAAAAAATTCACATATGTAATTTTTTTATTCTTTTTTTTATAAAAACCAATTTTTTGTAAAATAAACCCTGGTATTTTGTCTTTTTATGCAAAACAATGCACTATAATTAGAGGAGTTTTTTTCCTACATCACTAAAATTGGCAGACCTCCAGATCTGGAGGTTTTTTTCCTAGATTTGGCGGAGATTATTTTTTGCTCTTCTCAGCCCCTTGTTGATGGTGTTTTTATGCACTTCTCAACACAGACAGTGCATAGGTGCACTACCTCTCTTGAAAGATAATACTCCACAATCGAATTGCAGAACACTATCCTAAGGTCTCTCAGGTGTCAGGTCATGATAGTGTTTGGATACCTCAGTAGTTTGATGTGATTTGCTAGAATCACAAGGCGGTCTTACAGAAAATACAAAGTGTGGACACAAAGTATGAAGTTGGATCTTGAAATAGAGTCTTTAGGATGGGAAGTTGTTATGCACCGGCTGTAGGTTCAAACAACAATCTTGAACTCCATTTAGTTGTTGGATTTGGCTTTACAATGTGTAATGAACCTTAACACAAATCAGCTACTAAAAAAAAGGAAAAAGGTGAAAGAGAGGGAAAGTTCCTAAGTATGAAGCTTGCTATGAATAGTGACAATGGAGTTCCTGCAATGGACAATTCCTTAAAACAATATCCCACTTAACCAAGGATTTCACAGCATCATGAAAATTGTGCTATCTTCTAAGGGCTGCAAATATTTCATCCTTCATCCACCACATACATGCATGAATCAAAGATAAATGTTTGGAGTAGCTTTGAATAAAGTCCAGGCTAACTTTGCACAGCTATCTACCATCAGCAAACAGCAAAAAATATGGACTAAGGAGTCATCAACAAGGCAGGAATTTTCACAATCACCCAACAGCATTCCTAAGATTTATCCAAAGAAAGGAAACAGCTAACTAAACAACAATAAGGTCTAAGTCAAACATCTAACATTGGAGAATGAATCAAATAACATGAGAGAAACTAAAAAAATACACCAAGTCAATATATTTTCTTATAAATTTCAGCAGCATGTCTTTACAACAACTCAACTCTCACTTTGCAAATGATGGGAGTGCTCTATTTATAGTTTTCAAAAAGTTGAATGAATGGCTAAGATTCATTCTCATTGTGTGGCCAAGATTCATTACAAAATAGGGTTTCCCCTACCCCCAAATAGATTTACAATTTAAAATATACTTTTTTCCCTTCCCTATTTTGTCCTCTTGTGGATGGCACTGTAGCTCTTTCGTCCTTTAGTGGATTGCTTTTTTCCTTGTTGTAGCTACTCTTCAGGGAGGTCTTTATCTTTGGCTGGGTTGTCCTGCTGCTCCTCGGATGTTGTGTGGTCTATATATTTGAGGATGACCGCTTGGAGCTTATCGATTTCAAGGATCTCACATTGCAAAGCTTGGTAGCTCCATTCCTTAGCTTTCTTCCAGCCTCTTCCAGTCTTCATCATACTTCGAGCCTTGGTCCCTAAACAACTCTAACTAGTCGAAGGTGCGGGCAACAAAACTTAGGAATTCCATTGTGATTTCTCCAGCTGTCCCGTCCTTCATATTCTCCTGGAAGTATGGCTTGATCTTCTCTGGGTCAATTTGCACTGTGGGCATATCATAGCCCATCATTAGTTTGAGATATCGGGCGCACTCTGCCCAAATTTCTTTGATCCACCCAATATCGGGATCCACCCTGCTCAGGATTTGCTCCAACCTCTCCTTCCGGTTGTCGAGGTCTCTGTGCCACACATCCACTAGCCAGTGATCTTTCTTCAATTCTAGCTTCTCCTCCCATGTGGCCTAAGGCATCCGAAGGATGGCTTCAATTCTTGGGAAGGTGGAGTCGTAGGTGGTGGAGAAATTGGTGCAGAGCTTCTTTGTGCTCTCCAGGGACTAGATCAGGTCTAAGAACTTGTTGGCTATCTGCACAGCTCTGCTGATTCCCATGTTTCTGACGTATGTGACATGTCGGAACCAATCCTCAGTGGTTTTCTCCAAGTTCTTCCTTCTCTCCATCTTGTCAATCTTTTCTTTGGAGAGCAACTGCGGTGCGGCCATGGAGGTGGTGGGCAGGTCATCCACTGAGGTCCATTGATGTATATAATCTGTCAATGTCGCAACCTGCGCCTTGAGCTCATCCTTGGAGACTTTGTCCTGTTTTATCAGGTGCACCACCGTGGCCACCGACTCCTTAAGGTGCTCGACCTTTGCTCTCTGGTTGCTGTCCCCAAGTCAATGGTGGAGATACTGTAACTTACCCCAACCTGGCCAATATTAGGCATTGCAATTTGTGCTCCTCGGGAGCCACAAGCATCCATTGTTATCTTGGATCAAACCTTGGGCTTCTTCTCCTTCTTCGTTGTGGTCTGGGATCGAGCCAAGATGGCCTCCAACCATGCACTTGGGTCCTTCAACACTGGGGTTGTATTTTCAAGTTACCTTTCCAACCATTCGAGCATAGTAGATTTATCCTTGGGTGACTCATGGCTATCCTCGCCCTTCCCAGTCAGAGGCAGGACTTCTATTTCCTTTTTTCTTTTGGGGTCCCCCTTTCTTTTGGGTAGCATCCTCCTCCTTTTCATCAAAGTCATGGAAAAATACGAGATGTTTGATGGGTAGCTTGGTGGATGGCTGCTCGGTGGGACTTTCCTCTTTTGCTGCTTCTTCTTTTCTTTCCTCGGCAACCTCAGCCTTGGGGCCTGTGGTAACATGGGCTTCAACCTTGGTTAGGTCCTTTTGCTGCTGCTCCTCTGGTGGCTGCCCCTCTTCACCATGGGGTGACTTTTCTGCCTCCTCCCCAACATCCTTTAGTTGCTGCGCCATCTCCTCCTCAAGGTCCTCATCGAATGTCTGGATGATTTCCTTAGCATCTCAGCCACCCTCCTCATCTCCGCTCCCAGAAGAGCCCGTCTCCTCCCCCTCATAGACCACCCTATCAATGGTTTGGTGCTCGTACTCGGGGTGCTCATGATATTCATCAGCCTCCTCTTTAATAGATGTTGAGGCTTCCTGTTCTCGTTCCTCCAACTCTTTTGAGATTTTCATTGTGGCTTCCATAGCTGGCAGCCCCGTTGGCGGTTGTGAAGGCTGAGCTATTGCGAGGACTTGGGCAAGGGCCACTTGGAGAGTTGGATTCATTAATATTTGGGAGAGCTTAGGGGGAAGGTTCGGCATGTGTCTTGTAAAAGCCTTGGGCATAGTGGCAGCAAGAATAGGCAATGTTATTATCGCCGGAGGGAGTGATGTAATTGGTGACATGGCAGCAGAAGAAGGGGGAGTGGTCATGCCGAAAGAGGAGTCAATATTAATTACCGACCCAGTCGGGGGCGAAGGGGAAAGATGGACATAAATGTCCACCGTCGAAGGAGATGAGACGACTACAGGAGGGGCAGGGAGAAGCAAGGGAGGTTGCAATTCTATCGTAGCGACTGTTTGTTTGAGCCTTTTGGGAGATGAGCCCCTCATTTCTTTCTTTGCTTGCTCTTTGGGATATGCAGATTGCGTGGTCTCTGTTCCCTTTCTCTTCTGGGACCTGGTGATTGGAGGAGACTAGGAGGTCTCACCAGTTGATGTGGTGGCAGCGACGTCCTCCATGGCACTTGGCTCACTTTTGAGCCCGTCATATGTCAGGAGCACCCCTTGTTGCTTCAGATATGCCACCTGCCCATCGACCCACTCCCTGGTGCGAGTGAGAATCAACTGGGTTATGGTGTCTAGGTCATCGACCTCTTATTCATCCCAGTCGATTGATGGTATTGGCAGGTTCGCGACTGCAGGGTACCTTGGGTGCATAATGGTAGACTCATCCTCTTCGACCTGATCCGGCACTAGGAATGGTTGCACTCTTCTCAGGAACTATATGGTCATGTGCATGTAGTGCATTGCACGGACCTCATTGTCATCCTTGCAGTCAGCCCAAAAATCTTCAATGTGGTATTGGTGGGCATATGCTGGCCCTAGTGCTTTTCTGACATGGCCATGTGGGTCCATCCACGGGCGAGCAATGTACCTCTCGAAATGGCAATCCTTGAGCTCCTTCTCAGAGTTACTGGCACATTAGAACATTTGTAGTCGGTACATGCCCTAGCCAAGGGTCATGGGGTAGGGGATCCCACCACATCTTTGTTGCTGAAGATTTCTTGGATGTGTTGGAGCTGTTGAGAAAGCTCCAGGAGGATGATCCTATCATTCGGGTACCGAGGTAATCTATTCGGTCTTTTTGTGAAACCCTAGGCGCGGATGTATGTAAACTTGGGGAACTGGATGAACAGGAAAACATATTCCTTTAGGAGCACCCTGGCGCTGTGGGAGACCCTCCTCTTGAAATCTCTGAGGATCAATCTGAGATGTGGCCGACGAAGGCATTAATGACTCTGCAGTACTCCTTGAAATTACGGTATTGGAGCTGCAAGTATTTTTCATAGGCCTTAAGCCCTCATTTTTGCCCCTGATCGAGTGCTATAAACAACCCGCTATATTGTCTTCGGTCTGCCAGGGAGTAGACAAGTTAGGAGGTCATGTAAAATTTGGAAGTCTTCTTCACGTTGACAAATTGCTCATGGAAGCAGTCGCTAATGATGCCTCCCCAGTAAAATGAGACCTTGGTCGTGACATCCTCATTTCCTCGCAAGATTTTCTCAATGAAATAGGCCATCCACTCCTGGAAGTAGGCGGCCATTGGGAGACCCATAACCCTGCTCAATAATGTTACCAGGTCATGGTAGTCCTCGTGGAAATCACTATGGAAGAGTTCCTGGGGAACCTTTGCAGCACTGCCCCATTTTTCTTTAAGCCAATAGAGGTTGATTGACTTCTTGCATCCTCTTGGATTAGCATCCCACGCTGCCTGGCACTCTTCCAATGTGGGGACCTCCATCTGCTGGAACGTGGGAATATGGAATGTCTTGGTGATTCCTTCTGGAGACATGTCCGCAAGGATATTCCCTTCCTTGTCCACAATTGTTCTAGTGTCCGCTTGATAGGCTTCTTGACAAGCCATCACTAATTCGGGCGCCACGAGCGAGGGAGGGAAACCGACGGCCTTGGCAATTCCACTCTATCGTATTAACTTGGTGTTCTTTGTGGTTGAGTTGACCCTAACCCTTTGAGTGAATTCATCTATGTCCACCTGGCCGATATTGGTATCTGAAATTTGCTTCTAGTCGGTTGAGACCTTTGAGTGGAGCGTCTCGCCTTGGAACTGAAACTTCATTTGATCTTTGTCTTCCTTTCCCCAAGGGGTCTTTCCTGACTTCTTGCCCTTCTCTTTTTTAGCGGAGGCCCCTGAAGTTCCTGCTCCTGATTCCATATATTCTGCAAGTAAGGGCAAAGTCAGTACAATAAAATATCAAAAATATTCATGTTAGTCCATATTTCAAAAATAACATCTAAATAATCAATCAAGTATATCATAAATATTATCTCTAGACATTATTGATCTTCATTTCAGGGCATTTGGACAATCCGGGTCCGAAGGGCCGGACTTCCCTGGCAGGAATGCCGTATGGAAGGGAAAATGCAGCCGAAAGCTCCCGGAAACCCTCCTTGGCCAAATTTTAATGTTTTAAGAGGCTCACAATGAGGAAGAGCAAAATTTGGGACATGGGTTGAGGTCAGATTCTATATTTGAGCTTGTTTTGATGGATTTAGGAAGACTCAGAGGTTTCAGGCTGGAAAGCCGCCAGGAGATAGCAGTTGGCGACGGCCGACAGACAACAAAAATCTGACGGAGGAAGTCTGAGGATCGGGGCCCAGAGGGAAAAAAGGTAGCCAATGATAAGTCAATTTACTTCGGAGGCTTGGGCCGATTAGGTCAGGAAGATGTTTGAATTTCACTGCGCAGGATGGAGAATATCGGACAAAAGTCTAGGAGAAGTCCAGCAGCTGATTTTGCATTTCTGTACTTGATGGCACCCGGCAGGCCGGAGCCCGGAGGGCAGAGTTCTGGGCGGGATATTCTGCTAGCGGCAGTCTTCGAGCGGCGAACTTCCGACGACGGAAGCCCAAACACTGGGATCCAAAGAGCGGACAACCAATAGGGGATTTGGCGATAGTCTACGGTCGATGGCGCTTCAGAGCTTGAAGAACCAAAAGGCAGGTCAAGATTTCCAATGGCGGGAGAGCGACAGACTTCCGCAAACGGAAGTCCGGGAGCCAGGGCCCAGGGACGCGAATGTTGCCACCGCAAAAGAACAAGCCAACGACGGAGAGGAAGGTGGGGCCTGGAGCCCGGGAGGTATCGGAATGTTCACCGACAGTTTTCGTCATGGGGAACAGCTAAAAATGAGGTACGTAGGCCTGGCATCCAGCGCCCGAAGGCGTCAAAGAAGTAATAATTTTACATCGCCAATGACTACCAGCAAGAGCCAGGGTGGAGCCCGGGGGTGGGGAGCCGGGGAACAAATTTCATTGAGGACAAAAAATTACCTGCGGAACCCCGGAGACAGAGCTCCGGGGACCGGGGTCAGAGCGGATAACAGGAGGAATGTTCAGTTTCAAGTTTAGACAGCGACGACCATGCCGGGACCGGAAGAGCGGGAGGCAAGGTGAGGTTTTCAATTCAAGCTCAGCAAAATGTGAATGGAACTCCAAGATAGGAAACCTGACGAGCCGGGCCCAGAGGGTAGGATTGCTGCTAGGAGGTTTTGGAGTTTGGATTTCGACAGCGAAGGCAGGTTTTGGGCCCGGGAAGGACTTTTTTCCTACACGAAGAACAGCCGCGGTAGGGAGAAGTCCCGAATCGGCAAGGAAGGCAATTTTAAGGGTTTTGCCGATTTTCCAAGGCATGGGTTTGGTGCGCCACTTGATATTCTACCGTATTATACTCCCTATCAATTTTTTCATTTATTTTAATCTTTGAAAATTATGAAAAAGATGTATGGGAGGGCAACCAATGGCCTACCTCAAACACATGGAGTGGGTAGATGTGGAATCTACCGAGGATTGACGAAATGATGTTGACGGTGATGATCGTGACGTTGTCGAAGGCGGTGGGCTCTAGATGATCACTTCTAAATTGACTCCAATCCTGCAGAATGATAATGACGGCCTGGATTGGGCTTTTTATACCCAAACCGCCATGAATGACTACAATAAATGCTCGTACGGCCGCAGGAAAAGGTTGGTGGAATTTGAAATTAGGTCAGTGGCGGCGGGAACCCCGGGACCTGGCGGCCAGTAAGACGTGGCGTGATGGTCGCCTTGAAATTCCTCGTTGTTTTGAACAATGGCGGTGGGGAGCATCTAAGGGCCCAGAGGGCGGGGCTCCGCTAGGGATCCACCGTCAGGGACGGCAGAACTGCCACGGAATTCTGGAAATGAAATTCCAGGCGACTGGGCCCGGAAGAGTCCACGACAAACAAGCACCCGAAGACAAACCGGCGGAGACAAGGCTGGTAGGGCTCGAAGAGCGGGGCGCCGCGAGAAGCTTGCCGTCGCGGATTGTGAAATCGGGGAAGAAGTCCAGCAGCGGACCTCCGGGGTCTGGAGCCCGGAGGGACAGGCGCCACGCCAAAAATTTTGTGACAAGTTTCTGACGGAGGGTGGTGGGGCGGACCCCGAGGTTTGGAAAGACGCCCGACGAATGCAGCAAGGGACAGAAATTTCAGAGGGGAAACCCAAAGAGGGAACCCGGGACAACTGGGCCTGGAAGGGCCCGGGGCCCTTTCATGGCGAAAATGCCAGAGGGACTCCCTGAGGCCCGGGAAAGTAGCAAAAACCAAAAAGTGAGAGCATGATCGATTTATGATGGAACTTTGGAGCAACATCAACCATGCAAAATATCAAAAAAGAGGGGAACACAAAACGAGGCAACCCTAAAAGACCTGACGAGACAAAAGAAAAGAGGGTCCCCGTTTCGAACGGGGTGTGTGTGCTAAGGGCACAACAAATGGCGACTCCACTGGGGAACACTTCTAAGTATTCTAGGGATAAGTATTCATTCAGGACCCAGAATCTCTGGACTCGTAGACCAGGAGTGGCTTCCAAAGATGAATCCGGGAGAACGAGAGCCTTAATTGGGTCATCTTACAAGACACCTCAGAAGTGTGTGTAGTGAATTCATTCCTTTTCCTAGGGATAGTGACTACGGTTAGAAAGTCAACCGAGTGAGCTACATAAATCATTTGACACCAAAAGTAACCTAGACATTGCCCCGCTGCCAGTCAGGCATCCATAGCCCCGACGGGGTTGTCGCTACAATCTCATGGATATTGCTCTACTGTCGGTCCGGCGTCCATAGCCCCGATAGAGTTATCCAAACGCCCATACGGTCCTTTATTTCCTTTTTTAGAGTTCATTTTTTCTCTTTTGCTTTGATATTTCACTTCTCTTTTACCATTTAGTTCGACCGGGTAAGCATTGAAGCCTACAACGAGTTTGAGACTGTAGTGGTCACTGGAGCAGACTTGAGATTTTTCACTCACTAAGGTGTCATAACAACCATAGTACGGTCCTTAACAAATTATTATGATGTGCTTTGTGCGAGATCCGAGATGTGGGTAAAAAGATCCAACTAAGGGTCAAGTTCTTAGCAGAGTTCAAGCAAGGAAATCATTCATGGACAGCTTTCAGAGATTGATAATCTAGAGTGAATGTTTAGCCGAAGAACACAAAGAACGTATAGCAAAGTGAACTGCTTGTCAAGCAAGCACATCCACTGCAAAGGAGCGGGAAACATCTTTCGAAACAAAATTGTCAAGAGGGAAAAAATAAAAAGTGACGCAAACAAGATGCAAACAAGCAAGAAAGCAACTACTCTAAGCTATGTACAAGTATTTACAAAGAAGAGCTCAAAGGAGCTCAAGCCTGGAAGTAATTCTTGAGGTGCTACCTGTTGACTGGCAATGGGATGTTTTCACCAGTTAGAGTCCTTAAGCAGAAGGCATTATCTCCCAAAATTTTGGCTATTTGAAAGGGTCCAAGCCAAAGCTTGTTGAATTTGTTGTGTCCCCCTTTCTTCTCATGGGCCTTGTCCCAATACAAGACCAAATCTGCAATTCTAAAGGCCTTGATCTTTTCCCGGCAGTCGAACCATCTCTTAACTATGCCCTGATGTTTGGTAAAATTTTCTATTGCATGATTTCATACTTCCTCTAAATGTAAGAGCTCAGCTAATCGAGCTCCCCTATGATCTCCTCCCTCGTAAAAATCGTTGATGAACTAAAGAGTAAGAATTTTCAAATGGATGGGGAATAGAGGCTCTAGACCATAAACGAGGTGGAACGGGGAATCACCAAGGGCAGCCTTGTGGCAGGTGTGATCATCCCAAAGGGCGAAGCGGAGCTGGGTATGTCAGTCCTTGGGATTCCTATCTAGGAGCTTCTCTATCATAGTAATCATATTTTTATTTGTGGACTTAGCAAGGCCATTGCCCTGAGCGTAGTAGTTGGATGAGAATTTAAGGGCTATTCCATAGTCAAATACCCAACTAGCAAATTTTATTGAAGCAAATGCAGGTCCATTATCACATACCAAAGCATACGAACAACTAAAGCGATTTAAAATGAAACTTTCTAGAAAATTAGTAACTACTTCAGTTGTACATTGTTTACATACTATTGTTTTTGTCCATCTAGTACAATAATCAGTAATGGTAAGAATGTACCTATGTCCCACAGATGATAGAGGGCTTACCGGACCGATGAAGTTGATACCCCATTGCGCAAAAGGCCTTACCTCCAGCACAGGCTGTAGTGGGACAACAACATTCTTCTCCCTGGTGGCAGCAGTCTGGCATGTGTGACATGAACGCGCATGGCAATGGGCATCCTTGAAGATGGTTGGCCAATAGTACCCTGCTCTAAATATTTGATGTGTTGTAGAAGAACCTGAACCATGGCTCATGCCAAATTTATTGTGAAACTCCTTCAAGACGCGTTCTGCTTCCTCCTTGCCAAGGCATCTCAGATAAATGCCTTCATAGTTCTTCTTGTAGAGAATGGAACCCTGCAGCATGTAGCCATTAATTTTCAATCTCAGGGCCCTCTTTTGGACTCCTTGCAGGTGCAGTGGGCACTTATGGTTCAACAAATAGTAGACAACATTCTGGTACCACTCTCCCGGGGAGACATCCTCAAGCTGGTACTACTGCACCATGAGTTCAGGTCCAGCTTCTGCCGCTGTTTCAGCAATTGTGCGGGTGAGTGCCTGCCCTCGTACCAGTTTCATCGGTTGGATCTCCATATCATACTCTTGGAGCAGGGTGACCCACTTACCCCTTCGTTCGCCCAATTCATTTTGCATGAGCAACATTTTTACCACTGGGTCAGGAACAATGGCGAATACCTTGTTGTGTAGAATGTAGTGTCTAAATTTCTTTACTCCTCTAATGAGAGCGTATGCTTGCTTTTCAATGTTGTGGTAATTCAATTCAGCGTTCTTGAGGGGAGCACTCATGAAGGTGATCGGATGCTCGTTTCCTTCATCATCCTTCTGAGTCAACATGCTAGCACAAGAATGTTTTGAAGCAAATAAATAGATGTAGAATGGCTTTAGATAGTCTGGGCTAACTAACACATGGGCCCCAGCAATAGCCCGTTTGATTTGCTTGAAGGATTGTTTGGCATCCGGCATCCATTCAACTTTGGCGTCTTGTTTGAGCATGGCATTGGTAGGTTTGACAATCTCTATGAAACCTGTGATGAATTTCTAGACAAAGTTGCTCTTTCCAAAGAAGGATTTTAATTCCTTCTTGCTGCCCGGGGGCTGAATTTTGAGTAAGGATTTGATGCGCTCAGGATCAATGGAGATTCCCTGTTCTGAGATGATGTGCCTAAGCAATCTACCTTCGGTCACTCCGAAAATGCAATTCTTGGGGTTAAGAGAAACCCCAAACTCTCTGCACCTCTGAAATACCTTGCATAAGTCAGAGACATGATCACCCCGCTTATTAGAGAATACGGTCAAATCATCCATGTAGATGATTATGCATTTGCTAATTAGGTCCTTGAAGGCGATATCCATGGTGTGTTGGAAAGTGGCACCGGTATTGATTAGAACAAAATGCATTCTTCGGTATGCAAACGTCCTCCACTTAGTGGTGAATGTCATCTTGTGATGATCCTCATATTGTACCATTACCTGGTTATACCCAGAGTATCCATCGAGGAAAAACATCATCTGGGAGCCACTGACAATCTGAAACACCTCATCCAGCGAAGGCACTGGATAGTTGTCTTTCTCTGAGGCGCGGTTTAAATTGTGGAAATCCACACACAATCTAATCTTTCTATTCTTTTTCCTAACCAGGACCAAGTTGGCCACCCACATAGAGTGCCTGATGGGAAAAATGATCCTTGCTAAGAGCAACTTTTGCACCTCCTTGTAAACGATAGGTTCTAGCAAGGCATTGATAGGGCGCTGCCGCTGGCGGAATGGCCTCACTTCTATCTTGAGAGGGATAGTGTGTGTAATGACAGAAGTGTCGTATGTTTTTAAATCTTCGTAGCTCCATGCCACCACATCATAGTACCTTCGCAACGCATCCGTGATTCCCCTCTTTTCTTTAGGCGTGCACACCTTGTCGATAAAAACATTCCTGGTATCCTCGGCTATCCCAAGGTTATGAGTATTGCACTGGTTGCTTATGGCCTCCCTTTTCATTTGCTAATCCTGATCTCTAATCTGATTCAAGTCAAATATTCATTCCAACTAAACCATACCCTTGGGGATTGTATTGGTTTTGAGGTTGATAACCCCCTCTATATCCAGTTCAGCCTCCTGTGCATCAGCTTCATCAATTATTTGAGTTGCAAAGACATCGGAACTTGTGATAAACTGAAGGATATGTTTGTCATCATTGAAGACTTGTAAATGGGTAACATTATCTGGGACCAATGGTGTGGATGTTAGCTCAATAGTGAATTTTTTGAGCCCAGACAAAGAGAGGGGTTGTAGAGTGTTGGCTGCTTGAGCCAAGGCATCAGCTGTGCAATTCTGAGCACGAGGGATCAATTGTATATTAAATGCATCTAAACCCTCCAAGAGATCCCCGACCCTATGCCTATAGTTTGTGAGTCTTCGATCATGACAGGAATACAACTTCCTGACTTGCTTGACTATGAGTGCGAAATCCCTGAAAACTTGCAGCACTTTTACATTTTTCCTCAAGGCCATAAAAAGGCCAAGGACTAAAGCTTCATATTCCACTACATTATTGGTGCAATAGAACTGCAATCGGTGGGCAGCGAGAAATGTCTTACCTGTTGGGCTGATAAGTTCGAATCCAACTCCAACTCCTTTCCCCAACTTCGATCCATCAAATCAGAGTGTTCAGCAAGCGAAGGATCCCTTGTCTTCATGTCTGATTGAGCTTTCGTTCCCCTTTGGTTGGATGGCTGCCCCTGTGATCTCAGGGCAATTCTTTGATTTGAGGCAATAATCAACAGGTGGTTCTGTTGGTGTTTTTTTCAGTGTTTCCATTTGAGGAGTAGCTATTTTTCTAACATGCACCACTACTGCTTGGCACAAGCAACAGTCAAATTTGAAGTGTGCAGCATTGTGAACCCTGCACTAGTTTGGAAATAAGAGATCTTTGAAATTCATTTAGGCCCCTAGGCTGAGCTGATCCCTTGCACATTTTTCCATGAATTCCTGGAAGTCATTGAGTAGTCCCCAGTCGTCATCTTTATCTGATTCATCATTGGCTTCTACCAATGTTTCTATGTCTGGGGGCATTCGTGTAGAATTGATCGAGGGACTACACAACACCAGCAATACTTCATCTGCATACTTTTCCTGGAGGTCGATCTCATTTTGGTAGGCAAAAGGGCGGTAATTCCCTAAATCGGTCTTAGCAAACAACACCTCACTGAGATTGTTGTATTCCGTGATCATGTACTTCATACGAGGTTCACGGTCGATACAGATCTGATTTGGCAGTCCCTTCCACGGCAGCCACATGTGAGAAAGATCTGTGGCGGTGTATCCATTCAGTGCCTTGGTGAACTCCCTTCCCAAGATGATTCCATATGCATCAGGAATGTCAGCCACTTGAATATCTATGACTTGTTGTATCTGCGGGTCTATAGCAATCTACATCGGGATGCGGTTTATTTCACCCATGATGTTGATCTCAGTTTTGTCCAGCTGGGTCACCTTTCTCTTTGAAGGCATGGGAGTGATACCGAGAGCTTTACATACTGCCAAGGGCATGACATTGGCAGAAGCTCCTGAATCGAGCAAGCAATTATGCAAATTCTTTCCAAAGATCCTAATGGTGGTCAGGAAAGGGGGAGTTTTTGATCTCCCTTGGAGGATGTCTATAGGTGTGTCCATTTGAGCTATTTGACCTTTGTTCCTATCATTTCCCATATCCTTGGTTTGCTTAAATTGTTGGTCCTTGGAAAACTTCCTATTAGCCCTTTTCGGCTCCTTTTCAACTTGTTTGCTTGTTGACTGATTCATGGGGACATCTTTCCTTTTCCAGGCATTATTCTGCATCTTCGGTTCTTTCCTAGGCTCTTCAAAGGTGACCCTCTTAGCTGGGGTTTCTTGTGTTGTACTAGAAGACAGAGTCCCATTCAGAACCCTAAAAAAGGCATGCCTCATGGTAGGAACTTTGAGTAATTTGAAGGCTGACAAGCTAATTTTTACCTTCTTGAACTCTTCTGCTACATATTCGCCCATCTGCTCGATTTCGGAGGCTAAAGTTTGGCCTATGGCAGAACTAGGGGTTTGTACCTTCGTTTGTCCAAATGAATTTTAAGGTTGGCTTTGAAGTTGATTTTGCGACTGATTTAGAGATCCGTTCTTGTTGAGGTATTGGGCAGGTATATGAGGAAGCCCATGGTTGTTACTAGCATTTGGATCAGGTGGGGTGGCAAAATTCTTTGGTGGGGTAGAAGTTGTAAAGGGTCGGCCCGCTTGTCTATTCCTAAGGAAGTAGGGACTCGACCGTTAATGGAACATGTGGACCTCATCTACAAATGATTCCTCTTCATCTATCGGACCATTATCTACTGAATCAAAAAGCTGAGCCAAGGTGTGTTCATTACTTACCTCTTGTGCTTCTTCACCCTCAACAGGAGCAGGTTCGACTTCGGGCTCGTTGCGGTCACCTCGCGGGAACGGGGATTGATTGACTACTAGACATGAGGAATCGTAGGGCTCAGATGGGATGATGTCCCTACAGTTGGCATTGTCGACTGCATTTTTTACCTCTACTAAGAAAATTTCAGCAGCTGTCTGGAACTAGGGACAATCTAGCTCAGAATGCCTGCTGGTTTTGTGAAGTCGACACCATCTGGATAAGGCTGCTTCAGCTAGATATACACTGCTAGAGGTCTTGTCATTGCTTTCCGGTTGATCAAAAGGCGTGGGGACTCCACCATTATTGGGCCTGGTGTTCCACGTGCGATTCTACCTCTGAGAAGGTCTCCTTTCTGCATTTTGATTGGCATTTTTCCCCCTCATAATTCTGCCCAAAGGAAGTGTCTGCTTCTTGATTATCTCTGTCGTCTCTATTGTCTCGGTTGAGATTGGCCTGGAAATTGCGTTAGGTGGCCTGCAACTGATTATTCTAATTCTTTAGGTGCATCATTTTTGTGGACATTTTCTTGATCATTTCCATTAATTCTTCTAACTTGTCCTTCTTAGTCACGCCTCCAGGCGACGGGGCCGGATTTTGGAGAAAAGCGGGCGGGGCTGCCAGCTGATTCTAATAGGCTGGAGGGAAATCAGGTCCTGATAGGTATAACAGCACCTAGGGCTATTGAGAGTACACCTGCTATTGTGGGGCAACCTGAGAATAGTGGTACTACTGTTGGGGTTGCAAATAGGAAGGAGCGGAAGGTGTATAATTCAACGACTGCCCTAGATGTGGAACCATATGCAATTGGGGCATCTAGTTTATAAAGGGGGTTTGGTGAGCAAACGCCTGATTAAGCCCCTGAATCTGCATTGTGTGGGCTACCAGCCCCAAAGAAGGCAGCGAGCTAGAAATATTCTATCCCAAGTCCGCACCGGCGACGACGGCTTCCGCATAGGCGGCAACCAAGGTAGCGGGCGGTGGGCGCATCCTTTTCACCAAGGCGGACATGAGGTTGTCTAGCACCGCATAGTAGACCGGGAGGGCCGCCGCATCATTATGGAGGTACAGATCCTGAAGTCTCATGTGAGCCCAATGGAAGCAGTCATTGAAGGAGCCAATAGGTTCATTGACATCCCTTCTGACATACATAAATTGTTGGTAAAGGTCTGTGGGGTTAATGGAAATCTTGTATTTCTGTAGGAATGCATTCTTCATCAGGTTCCACGAGGTGATAGATCCCCTCGACAAATTGATGTACCAATAGAAGGTCTTTTCCCCCAACGAATGCAGAAAGAGGTGACATGCAACATCCTCATGGTCCACTTGCATTTCAGTAATAGCTGTCTCGAATATTTTGATATGTTCCTCAGCTGTTCTTTGCAGATCATGTGGATGGAACTTCGAACAAAAGTCTTCCAGATTCTTGGGCATATCATTGTAGACATCAAAATGTATCAGCGAAGGATTATGTGCTAACCAAGCCATGGAGGGTGGCGGAGGTGGTACTTGATGTTGGAAAACAAGAATTTGGGGCTGTATTTGCAATACAATAGCAATCTAGGGCTACACTTGAGCTGTGGTTGCCTTGACTATGATTTGGGCTGGAGGGGCTGGGAGAGGAGTGAACCCCTGGCTGTCGGAGGTATGAGGTGCAAATGTAGTTTGAGATGGTTGGGTGGAAGATGATGGCTAGCCAAATGAAGGTGAGGGTGAAATGGGGGCGAATGGAATAGAGGAAGAGAAAGAGGCGGCGCTACTTCCTTGTGCTCGCTTTGCCCTCGTGGGAGGCTGCAATTCCTCGAATTCTCCCTTGTTTGGTGTTGACCGTAGAACTCTTTGAAATCTCTCAGGAGAGAATGATCCAATTCGATCCAGCTTCACTTTATCATGTAGCTTAGTATTTCGAACGTAGCCCTCCTTCTAGCGCCAGTTCTGTTGATGGCGTTAGGAGGACGAAGGCATAAAATTAATCACTTCCAATCTTCAGTTTTTTATTCCCAATTTCTTAGCCCTCCTTCTAGCGCCAGTTCTGTTGATGGTGTTTTTATGCACTTCTCAATACAGGAAGTGCATAGGTGCACTACCTCTCTTGAAAGACAATACTCCACAATCGAATTGCAGAACACTATCCCAAGGTCTCTCAGGTGTTAGGTCATGACAGTGTTTGGATACCTTAGTAGTTTGATGTGATTTGCTAAAATCACAAGGCAGTCTTACAGAAAATATAAAGTGTGCATACAAAATATGAAGTTGGATCTTGAAATGAAGTCTTTAGGATGGGAAGTTGTTATGCACCAGCTGTAGGTTCAAACAGTAATCTTGAACTCCATTTAGTTGTTGGATTTGGCTTTATAATGTGCAATGAACCTTAACACAGATCAGCTACTAAAAAAAGGAAAAAAGGCAAAGGAGAGGGAAAGTTCCTAAGTATGAAGCTTGCTATGAATAGTGACAATGGAGTTCCTGCAATGGAGAATTCCTTAAAACAATATCCCACTTAACTAGGGATTTCATAGTATCATGGAAATTGTGCTATCTTCTAAGGGCTACAGATATTTCATCCTTCATCCACCACATACATGCATGAATCAAAGATAAATGTTTGGAGCAACTTTGAATAAAGTCCAGGTTAACTTTGCACAGCTATCTACCATCAGCAAATAGCAAAAAGTATGGACTAAGGAGTCATCAACAAGGTAGGAATTTTCACAATCACCCAACAGCATTCCTAAGATTTATCCAAAGAAAGGAAATAGCTAACTAAACAACAATAAGGTCTAATTCAAACATCTAACATTGGAGAATGAATAAAATAACATGAGAGAAACCAAGAAAATACACCAAGTCAATATATTTTCTTATAAATTTCAGCAACATGTCTTTACAACAACTCAACTCTCACTTTGCAAATGAGGGGAGTGCTCTATTTATAGTTTCCAAAAAGTTGAATGAATGGCCAAGATTCATTCTCATTGTGTGGCCAAGATTCATTACAAAATAGGGTTTCACCAACCCCTAAATAGATTTACAATTTAAAATATATTTTTGTCCCTTCCCTATTTTGTCCTCTTGTGGATGGCACTGTAGCTCTTTCGTCCTTTACTGGATTGTTGTTTTCCTTGCTGTAGCTACTCTTCAGAGAGGTCTTTATCTTTGGCTGGGCTGTCCTACTGCTCCTTAGAAGCTATGTGTTCTATATATTTGAGGATAACCGCTTGGAGCTTGTCAATTTCGAGGATCTCACATCGCAAAGCTTGGTAGCTCCATTCCTTAGCATTTTCTTCCAGCCTCTTCTAGTCTTCATCATACTTCGAGCCTTGGTCCATAAACAGCTCTGACTAGTCGAAGGCCCATGCAGCAAAATTTAGGAATTCTGTTGTGATTTCTCAAGTTGTCTCGTCCTTCATCTTCTCCTAGAAGTATGCCTTGATCTTCTCTGCGTCCATTTGCACTGTGGGCATATCATAGCCAGTCATCAGTTTGAGATATTGGGTGCACTCTGCCTGAATTTCCTTGATCCACCCAATATCGGGATCCACCCTGCTCAGGATTTGCTCCAACCTCTCCTTCCAGTTGTCGAGGTCTCTATGCTACACATCCACTAGCCAGTGATCTTCTTTCTTCAGTTCTAGCTTCTCCTCCCACGTGGCCTTAGGCATCCGAATGATGGCTTCAATTCTTGGGAAGGTGGAGTCGTAGGTGGCGGGGAAATTGGTGCAGAGCCTCTTTGTGCTCTCTAGGCACTGGATTAGGTCTAAGAACTTGTTGGCTATCCGCACAATCCTGCTGATTCCTATGTTTTTGACGTATGTGACCTGTCGGAACTAATCCTCGGTGGTTTTCTCCAAGTTCTTCCTTCTCTCCATCTTTTCAATCTATTCTTTGGAGAGCAACTGCGGTGCGGCCATGGAGGTGGTGGGCAGGTCGTCCACTGAGCACCATTGCAGTATATAATCTATCAACGCTGCAACCTACGCCTTGAGCTCATCCTTGGAGACTTTGTCCTATTTTATCAGGTGCACCACTGTGGCCACCAACTCCTCAAGGTGCTCAACCTTTTGCTCTCTGGTTGTTGTCCCCAAGTCAATGGTGGAGATACTGTAACTTACCCCAACCTGGCCAATAGTAAGCGTTGCAATTTGCGCTCCTCGGGAGCCGAAAGCATCCATTGTTATCTTGGATCGGACCTTGGGCTTCTTCTCCTTCTTCATTGTGGTCTGAGATGGAGCCAAGATGGCCTCCAACCTTTCCCTTGGGTCCTTCAGCACAAGGGTTGTCTTTTTAAGTTGTCTTTCCAACCATTCGGGCATAGTAGATTTATCCTTGGGTGACTCACGGCTATCCTCGCCCTTCTCAGTCAGAGGCAGAACTTCTGTTTCCTTTTTCTTTTGGGGTCCCCCTTTCTTTTGGGCAACGTCCTCCTCTTCATCAGAGTCATGGACGAATATGAGGCATTTGACGGGAAGCTTGGTGGATGGCTGTCGGGTGGGACTTTCCTCTTTTGCTGCTTCTTCTTTTCTTTCCTCGGGAACCTCGGCATCGGGGCCTGTGGTAACATGGGCTTCAGCCTTGGTTAGGTCCTTTTCCTGCTGCTCCTCTAATGGCTACCCCTCTTCACCATGTGGTGACTTTTCTGCCTCCTCCCCAACATCCTTTAGTTGCTGTGCCATCTCCTCCTCAAGGTCCTCATCGAACGTCTGGATGATTTCCTTAACATCTGAGCCACCCTCCTCATCTCCACTCCCAGAAGAGCCCGTCTCCTCCCCCTCATAGCCCACCCTGTCAATGGTTCGGTGCTCGTACTCGGGGTGCTCATGATATTCATCGGCCTCCTCCTAAATAGACTTCGAAGCTTCCTGTTCTCGTTCCTCCAACTCTTTTGAGCTATGCATTGTGGCTTCCATAGCTAGCAGCCCCATTGGCGGTTGTGAAGGCTTAGCTATTGCGAGGACTTGGGCAAGGGCCTCTTGGAGAGTTGGATTCATTAATATTTGGGAGAGGTCAAGGGGAAGGTTCGGCATGTGTCTTGCAAAAGACTCGGGCATAGTGGCAGTAGGAATAGGCGATGTTATTGTTGCCGGAAGGAGTGATGTAATGGCGACATGGCAGCAGAAGAAGAAGGGGGAGTGGTCATGCCAGAAGAGGAGTCAATATTAATTACCGACCCGGCCGGAGGTGAAGGGGCAAGATGGACAAAAATGTTCATCACCGACGGAGATGAGATGACCATAGGAGGGGCAAGGACAAGAGAGGGACGCTACAATTCTATCGTAGCAACTATTTGTTTGAGCCTTTTGGGAGATGAGCCTCTCGTTTCTTTCTTTGCTTGCTCCTTGGGATCTGCAGACTGCATGGTCTCTGTTCCCTTTCTCTTCTGGGACCTGGTAACTGGAGGAGACTTAGAGGTCTCACCAGTTGATGTGGTGGCGACAACATCTTGCGTGGCACTTGGCTCACTTTTGAGCCCCTCATATGTCAGGACCACCCTTTGTTGCTTCAGCTATGCCACCTACCCATCGACCCACTCCCTGGTGCGACTGTGAATCAGCTGGGTTATGGTGTCGAGGTCATCGACCTCCTGTTCATCCCATTCGATTGATTGTATTGGCAGGTTGGCGACTGCAGGGTACCTTGGGTGCATAATGGTAGACTCATCCTCTTCAACCTGATCTGGCACTAGGAATGGTTGCACTCTTCTCAGGAACTGTACGGTCATATGCATGTAGTGCCTTGCGCGGACCTCCTTGTCATCCTTGCAGTCAGCCAAGAAATCTTCAATTTGGTATTGGTGGGCATATGTTGGCCCTAGTGTTTTTCTGACATGGCCATGTGGGTCCATCTGCGGGCGAGCAGTGTACCAGTCAAAATGGAAATCCTTGAGCTCCTTCTCAGAGTTACTGGCACATTGGGACGTTTGTAGTCGGTACATGCCCTGGCCAAGGGTCATGGGGTAGGGGATCCCTGCCATGTGTTTGTTGCTAAAGATTGCTTGGATGTGTGGGAGCTGTCGAGAAAGCTCCAGGAGGATGATCATGTCATTCGGGTACCGAAGCAATCTATTCGGCCTTTCGGTGAAACCCTGGGCGTGGATGTATGTAAACTTGGAGAACTGGATGAACAGGAAAGCATATTCCTTTAGGAGCACCCTGGCGCTGTGGGAGACCCTCCTCTCAAAATCTTCGGCGATCAATCTGATGATGTGGCTGATGAAGGCGTCATTGACTCTACAGTACTCCTTGAAATTACGGTATTGGAGCTTCGGGTATTTGTCATAGGCCTTAAGCCCTCATTTTTTCCCTTGATCAGGTGCTATAAACAACCCGTTGTATTGTCTTTGGTCTGCCAGGGAGTAGACGAGGTAGGAGGTCATGTAAAATTTGGAAGTCTTCTTCATGTTGACAAACTACTCATGGAAGCAGTTGGCAATGATGCCTCCCTAGTAAAATGAGACCTTGGTCGTGACGTCCTCATTTCCCTGCAAGATTTTCTCAATGAAATAGGCCATCCACTCCTGGAAGTAGGCAGCCATTGGGAGACCCATAACCCTGCTCAATAATGTTACCAAGTCATGGTAGTCCTCGTGGAAATCACTACAGAAGAGTTCTTGGGAACCTTCGCAGCACTGCCCCATTTTTCTTTAAGCCAATAGAGGTTGATTGACTTCTTGCATCCTCCTGGATTAGCATCCCACACCACCTGACACTCTTCCAATGTGGGGACCTCCATCTGCTAGAACATGGGAATATGGAATGTTTTGGTGATTCCTTTTGGAGACATGTCTGCAAGGATATTCCCTTCCTTGTCCACAATTGTTCTGGTGTCCGCCTGATAGGCTTCTCGAAAAGTCATCACTAATTCAGGTGCCACAAGCGAGGGAGGGAAACCGGCGGCCTTGGCAATTCCACTCTACCGTATTAACCTGGCATTCTTTGTGGTCGGGTTGACTCTGACCCTTTGAGTGAATTCATCTATATCCACCTGGCCGATATTGGTATCTGAAATTTCCTTCCAGTCGATTGAGACCTTTGAATGGAGCGGCTTGCCTTGGAACTGAAACTTCATTTGATCTTTGTCTTCCTTTCCCCGAGGGGTCCTTCCTGACTTCTTGCCCTTCTCTTTTTTGGCGGAGGCCCTTGAATTTCCTGCTCCTGATTCCATATATTCTACAAGCAAGGGCAAAGTTAGCACAATAAAATATCAAAAACATTCATGTTAGTCCATATTTCGAAAATAACATCTAAATAATCAATCAAGTATATAATAAATCTTATCTCTAGACATTATTGATCTTCGTTTCAAGGCATTTGGACAATCTGGGCCCGGAGGGCCAGACTTCCCTGGCAGGAATGTCGTCTGGAAGGGAAAACACAGCCGAAGGCTCTCGGAGACCCTCCTTGGCCAAATTTTAATGTTTTAAGAGGCTCATGATGAGGAAGAGAAAAATTTGGGAGGTGGGTCGAGGTCAGATTCTAGATTTGGGCTTGTTTTGATGGATTTAGGAAGACTCAGAGTTTTCAGGTCGGAAAGCCGCCAGGAGATAGCAGTTGGCGACGGCCGACAGACAACAGAAATCCGGCAGAGGAAGTCCAAGGACTGGGGCCCAGAGGGCCAAAAGGCGGCCAATGATAAGTCAATTTACTTCAGACGCTTGGGCTGATTAGGTCGGGAAGACGTTTGAATTTCACCGCGTAGGACGAAGAACATCAGATGAAAGTCCAGGAGGAGAAGTCCGACAACTGATTTTGTGTTTCTGAACTTGACGGCACCCGGTAGGCTGGAGCCCGAAGGGCAGAGTTCCGGGCGGGATATTCCGCTAGTGGCGGACTTCTGACGACAGAAGCCCAGACACCAGGATCCGAAGAGCAGACAGCCGATAGGGGATTTGGAGATAGTCTACGGCAAATGGTGCTTTGGAGCCCAGAGAGCCAAAAGCCGGGTCAAGATTTCCAACGGCGGGAGAGTGACGGACTTTCACAAATGGAAGTTCGGGAGCCAGGGCCCGGGGACGCGAATGTCACCGCCACAAAAGAACAAGCCAATGACAAAGAGGAAGGTGGGGCATGGAGCCTGGGAGGTATTGAAATGTTCACCGACAGTTTTTGTCATGGGGAACAGCAAAAAATGAGGTACGTAGGCCCAGAATCTGGTGCCCGAAGGTGTCAAAGAAGCAACAATTTTACATCGCCAATGACTACCAGCAAGAGCCAGGGCAGAGCCTGGGTGGCGGGGAGCTGGGGAACAAATTCCGTTGAGTACAACAAATTACCCGCGGAACCCCGGAGACGAAGCTTCGGGGACCGAGGTTTGAGCGGATAACAGGAGGAATGTTCAGTTTCAAGTTTAGATGGCGACGACCATTCCGGGACCCGGAGAGCAGGAGGCAAGGTGAGGTTTGCAATTCAAGCTAAGCAAAATGCGAACGGAACTCTGAGATAGGAAACCCAACGAGCCGAGCCCGGAGGGGAGGATTGCCGCCAGGAGGTTTTGGAGTTTGGATTTTGATGGCGAAGGCAGGTTTCGGGCTTGGGAAGGACTTTTTCCATGCGAGAAGAACAGCCGTGGTAGGGAGAAGTCCCAAATAACGAAGGGCAATTTTAAGGGTTTTGCCGATTTTCCAAGACATGGGTTTGGTGTGCCACTTGATATTCTAGAGTATTATACCCCCTATCACTTTTTTCATTTATTTTAATCTTTGAAAATCATGAAAAATATGTACGAGAGGGCAACGGATGGCCTACCTCGAACACGCTAAGTGGGGAGATGTGGAATCTACCGGGGATCGACGAAATGATGTTGATGATGATGATCGTGACGTTGTCGAAGGTGGTGGGCTCCAGATGATCACTTCTCAATTGGCTCCAAACCTGCAAAATGATAATGATGGCCCGGATTGGGATTTTTATACCCAAACCGCCATGAATGACTGCAATAAATGCTCGTATGGCCGCGAGAAAAGGTTGGTGGAATTTTAAATTAGGTCAGCGGTGATAGCGGCTATGGGAACCCTGGGACCTAGCGGCTGGTAAGATGTGGCGTGATGGCCACCTTGAAATTCCTCATTATTTTGAATAGTGGTGGTGGGGAGCATCTCGGGCCCTGGAGGGCGGGGCTCCGCCAGGGATCCGCTGTCAGGGAGGCTGAACCGCCATGAAATTCCAGAAACGGAATCCCGGGCGGTCGAGCCCGGAAGAGTCCATGACAAACAAGCACCCGAAGACAAACTGGCGGAGACAAGTTTAGCGAGCCCCGAAGAGTGGGGCGCCACGGAAAGCTCGTCGTCACGGACGGTGAAGCTGGGGAAGAAGTCCGGCAGCGGACCTCTGGGGTCCGGGGCCCGGAGGGACAGGCAAGGGATGAAAATTTTAGAGGGGAAACCCAAATAGGGAACCCTGGACACCCGGGCCTGGAAGGGCCTAGGGCTGTTTCATGGCCAAAATGCCAGAGGGACTCCCCGAGGCCCCGGAAGGCAGCAAAAACCAAAAAGCGATGGCATGATCGATTGATGATGGAACTTTGGAGCAACATCGACCATGCGAAACATGAAAAAAGAGGGGCACGCAAAATGAGGCAGCCCCAAAAGACCCGGCGAGGTGAAAGAAAAGAGGGTCCCCATTCTGAATGGGGCGTGTGTGCTAAGGGCACAACACCCCTCTCCGTTGGGCTTTTTAGTTTTGCACCTCAACTTCCAAAGGCCATATCTCAACCTTACAGTGGTCTTTTTGTGTGCAATTTTTTTTGAAATGGGGTGGAATTTTGTGCTCTTCGTAATGGTGCAGGTATTTTATAGTTTTGACTTATGGTTTTTTCTAGAATTCTATTTTATCACTGTTGTTGTTGTTTAATTCTCATTTCAGAAACTTTAACGGGCCATATCTTCTTCATCCGAACACTTTTTTGGGTGTTGTTTTTTTTCAAAGTGCATGTTTTTTCGTGTACTTCATCATGGTGCTACAAGTTTCCTCATTTTCTGTAAGAGAATTGTATTTTCAGCATGTTGTCCTATTTAGACATTGTAAAAATTATGGGCTCACATTGCATGTATTTATCTTTTGTACACGCACTAAGATAAAGTGCCTCAGTATTGTATGTGTAGTATTAGGTTTCTTGCACATCACTTTGTGCCTTATTGTACTCGCACTATGATATAAATTTCCATGGGGGTTGATGTTTTCATTTGTTTTCCTTCATAGCTTTCTCATGCGTATGTGACTTTTGGTTTCACATCCTTTCTATCATCTTGTACTTTCATGTTTTCACCTTTAGATGCTCTTGGTTCCTCTTCATGCACTACTCTCTGGTATTCAGTTGTTTCAGTGTAAATGTCACGCCTCTCCCTTTTCAGCATTATGGGGGGGTTTCTACTATTGGTGCTAATGCTTCCTTGGTTCCACCTTGGAAGGAATCTTCTATTCTCAATTGATCAGTGTTCTTCAGACTATTGGTACTTGTGCCATTTGTATCTTCATTCTAGGTGTTTTCCTTTGTTTTCCATCTGATTCGAGTAGTGTCATTGGGGGCACTCATGCAGATTGTTGTCTTCTTGATCCTGATCATCCTATCTTCAGAGGATGTTCTTCGACACCATAGTAGTCATCTTTTGATAGAGTTTTCAGCTTCTTCATGCTTTTGTGATGTTCTACATGTTCTTCTTTTTTAGGACATTTCCTTGATTTGGAGGCTTTTCAGTCCTTCAATCGCCTTTGATCTCTTCTTGGAGTAGAGTTTTTTTCCCATGAGGTTTTCTCTATTTCTCTGCTTTACAGAGATCTTCTATTTGTACATGGGTACCTTACTTGGCCTTGTTTTTCGGGACCCATCTTTGCTTTCATGCATCTTTTTCTTAGTGTTTTAGCTACTTCCTAAGTTCATCTTAAGGGGGGGTGTTAGAGGAATAAGTTGTTTTACTTAATTAATTTAATCATATTGATTAATTAGTTAAGTCACTTATCACTTTAGTTACTTAAGCTAAACTTAGGCACATTAATAATTAATTATTTATTAATTATTAAGTGTGCACACTAGGGTTTCCCTTTTAGGGTTTCTTGATCTCCTTTTATAAGGATTGATCTCATTGTAATTATCAATGGGAGAATATCTACAACTTTCATATCTTATTAAAAAAAATTCTCTCTACTGTAGCTTTTTCTTGTTAAAGTTAATTGCATACATTTGTTTGCAAATCTCTTGTGTGGAAGGTGTATTTGTTTGTGTTTGATTTGTGGCTCGTGGTTTTGTGCTTGTTTCACAATTCTAACATGTTGCAAAGAATTTTACCAGTATTACCAAATTTTTAAGTACTAAGACAAGAATCCCATTCCTTGGGAAGCAATCATGTTCACATCTTGGAATGGGTATGTGTAGGATCATGATGGGCTAAAAAGTGGCAATATGATGGGTATGTGGCTGACGACTATTTTTTTACCCAAAATTGATTAAATGTAAAGGGTTTTTAAAAGAGGTTCTCAGCTTTCCATCGATATAAATTATGCTTTACTTTGAATTTAATAAGTAATTATTACTCATTTTCTATTCAAGTTACAAATAAAGTCCTGATTGATAGGCTGATTGAAAAAAAAATATAGCTTTCAAACGATATTATATTTTTTGAATTCAAAACATCCATTGGTACATTTTGATCAATTTTTCAACGACGGCCCGTCATAATTCCTATGTGCAATCATCAAAAAAATTGGTCAAAATGTACCAGTGATCTGTCACATTCTATGCTTCGCATACTATAGGATTAAAAAAAGAAAAATTGAATTTCATGAAGTTTTGACCAAGTTAAGGTGGTTAGACATATGAGTTTTTATATTTTTTAAAATTTGTAATAAAAAATTCATAATTATTTGTTTACTCGAAAAAAAAATTACAAAAAAATATGCATGACATCAAGGCATGAGTCATCTACTTATATCTAAAATCTTATAAAAAAATAGTATCATTTTATTGTGGTTAGGGTGGTCAAACAGACACCTACTTCTTATTTTTTCCCTAAAATTTAAGTACCACTGCATTGAAATTTCAAATTTTTACCATATAGATTTTTTTTTTTAAACAAACGTAGTAGTTTAGAAACTACATTAAATTTGTGATAGATTCTATTCTTACATATTTTTGAAATAATATAGATAACATATTCAAATTTTTACATCAAGTTTCCTAACTTTGATTTTTTGAAATTTCTTCCACTTAAGGGCCTATTTTTTCCATGATGATCCTACACATACCTGAATGTCAGGGGCCTAAAGGCCCATGACAAGAGGCACCTAGTGAGGCGTCAACTCTAGAAGAGCACAAGTAGCATAGTCTTATTGCAATAAACAAAATTGTCAGAAGAAGAGGGGACAAAGTTTTTGAAATATTGTCATTTTTGGAAGGGGTGTTTTCAAGGCTCCTTGGGCCCTATGGGGGGCTTAGGTATTTTGTGGAATGAGGCAAAAGTCTCGATAGATGTTGTCAGCTCCTCACTAAACTGGATGGCAATGTGGGCTTACGACCTTGGCCTCAATTGTCATTTCCTGATCATAAACATATATGGGCTAATTAAAAAAAAAGATAAGGCTTCTCTTTGGTTTTTTGTTCTAAACTTTTCTCATCCTCAATTAAGACAAAAAATGATCATAGGTGGCGATTTCAATAGCATATTAGATTTTTCTGAGAAAAGTGGAGCTGTTAGAAGCATTTCGCAAGCAATCATGGATTTTAGGAGCTTTCTGGCAGAGGCTAGTTTGGAAGACTGCCCAACTAAAAATGGATCTTCACTTGGACCAATAGATGCAAAAACTTCACTGTAATTGCAAAAACATTGGATAGATTCCTGGTCTCTCCTAATTGGTACAATTCTAGTGTGCAGTTGTCAGCCAACATATTGCAAGTTTCCATATTAGACCATTTCTCGATGGAGTTACATAATTGATAGGAAGGATTCACCGAAGACAAGCTTTAAATTTCAAATTGTGGTGGCAGGATCGCAGTCTCCCTGGCCTGCTGGAAAGCTGGTGGACGGAAGCCAAGGTGGGAGGCTTGATTAGTTTAAAATTAGTTTGAAAGCTCCAGACAATAAAGAAAAAGCTCAAAGAATTGAATTTGGTGAAGTTTCAAAATATCTTCATGAAAAAATTTAATGTGAAGAGTGAGTTGGAAGCCCTGAATGAGAAATTCATCAGGAACGACATGAGGAATGAGGAATTTCTCATGGAGAAAGAGCTAAAAGTGAAGTTGGCAGAGCTACTAAAGAGGGAGAAAATTTATTGGAGAGATAAATTGCGAGAGGTTTGGCTAAGTGAGGGGGATTCAAATTCCAAATTATTTCATGCCTCAGTTTTGGCTAGGAGAGTTGCAAACAATATTAAAGAAATTTAGACATCTGATGGCCACACAATGCGTGGCGGGGAAAAGGTTGGTAAGGCTGCTATCAAGTTCTTCCAACTTCTTCTTGGTGGCAAATTTCAACCAGAGTTCGAGGATAGTTTCCTTGATTCAATAAGTTGTCAAGTAAGCAAAGAAGATAAAAAAATGTTGTGTGGTGTGATATCAAAAGAGGATGTGAGAGTTTCCTTGTTCTAGCTGCACCCTGACAAAGCACCGAGACCATATGGATTCATGGCTAGGTTCTTCTAGACCTATTGGAGCTTCATTGGGGAGGATCTTTGGAGGCTAGTTGAGGACTTCTATAAATCCAAAAGGTTTGTAAAGGACTTGAATAACTCGGTGATTGTATTGGTTCAAAAAAGGCTTGAATGTCGGTCCTTTAGTGACTATAGGCCATCTCACTTTGCAACACCATTTACAAGGTGGTTGCCAAAGTACTAGCCAAAAGACTAAAACTAGTTTTTGAGAAGATAATATCAATAGAGAAAAATGGCTTTGTTCCTAGCCAAGAGATCTCTAATAGCATATTTCTTATCAATGAGGTAGTTCACAGTCTTAAGTCAAGTAGGAAGGTGGGGATGATAATCAAACTGGATGTGTAAAAGTTATATGATAAAGTGTGCTGGAAGTTCCATTTGAAGGTAATGAAAAAGATATGTTTTACAGTCATTGGTGTGATCTCATCTCCTATTGCATTTCCTCTATTCAATTTTCGATATCAGTCAATAGATCTCTCTATAGATTTTTTCAAGCAACTAATGGCCTGAAGCAAGGTGATTCGATATCCCCATTCTTATTTGTGATTATCGCCAAATCTCTTATTTGTGCTATCAAAAGTAGAAGCCAACGATGAGAATTGATGGGTGTACAGGTGGCTATGAATGTTGTTCCTGTCACTCATTCTAAATTTGTAGATGACACCTCATTGCTAGGTGAAGTGAGCATAAAGGAAGCTAGATGAATCAAGGAGGTGCTAACCAAATCTGAAGAGTAGTTAGGACAAAAGATGAATAAGGAGAAGTCATGTATTTACTTCTTCAACACTAGGCTTCCGTTGCAACATGCCATAGCTGTAATCTTGGGATTCCAAGTGGGAAACTCCAGATGAAATTCCTAGGCATGCAAAGCTAAACACTGGGAGGAGGTGGTTGGCAGGTGTAGGAGTAAGACAATGACATGGAAAAACAATTGGCTCATGTTGGTTGGGCAAATTATGATGGCTAAATCGATCATATCGACCATTCTAATTTATACTATTTCATGCTTTGATGCATCTACAAAGGTGGAGTATGACATGGAGAAAGTATTGAAAAGGTTCCTTTGGGAAGGTTTGAAAAATGACATGAAAATCCAGCTTATTGGTTGGGACACTGCTTGCAAATCAAAAGTGGATGGTGTGGCTAGATTGTGCAAGATTAGGTTTCAAAACAATGCCCTAGGAGCCAAATTGGTGTGAAAGATGTATAGGAGCCCTGAAAAGCTTTGGTGTCGTATTATGTAGGACAAGTTCTTAGACCACCCAGAGCCATTTTGAATTTTAACTGCTGTGAATTTGGAAGGTGGATCGATGACATGAAAATTCATTACAAAGTGTAGGCCCTTGATAACTAGTCACCTGTCATGGAGAATTAGGAATGGTAGGCAAGCTCTGTTTTGGAGAAATTCATGGGATGGCCATAAAATTCTATCATAAATTTTTTCTTCGGATCACTTCATGGAAAGGTTGCAAGTAGAATTTTGTGATAAGGTGGAAAATTATGTACCCTGGGAAGAGGACTCAATGGGCAGCCATATGAGGTGGATTGATGTTGGAACTTTGTCACTTCCACAATAATTGAAAGATGTTGTGGCACGTGAGCTAAGTAACAAGGCGGTCAACCTGAGTATTAGGGAAGACTCAATAACTTGGTGCAGGGTAGCCTGTGGTGAGTACTCGGCCAAATTGGGCTATCACCTTCAAATTGAACAAGGAAAAGAGAAGTCATGGATGGCCACCCTATGTTGGAAGGGTGATGTGTTTCCCAAAGTAGGGGCCTTTCTTTGGGTAGCATTACACCAGCGTTGCCTAACTAATGATAGACTGAAAAGAATAAGAATAGCAAGTCTAACTAGATGTGTTCTTTGTGAGCAAGCGGAGGAAGGAGTGGATCATTTATTTTTCTCATGCCACATCGCTGCATCTTGTTGGGATTGGTTGCAAGGGATTTTTAGCTTCCAAAGTCCAAGCCATTTTAGTCTTTGGGATTTCTTATATAGTTGGCCAATAGCAAACAAGAATGGCTATTGGCATGGGATCTAGATTTTGGCACCTTCTTTGGTTTTTTGGCATATAATTTGGAAGGAACGAAACAGGAAAATCTTCAAGGAGGAATCATTAAGCGGTGAACAAATCATCGCTAAAATCCAAGATGCCATCGTTGAGACAACAAATAATAGAACTAGAGTTGGCTCTAAGTCAAAATTCTCAAGATGGGATGAGGATATCTGGAGGACTTGGTCAAATCTCAGAATTCCAAAGCCAAGGACATTAAGTGCAAGTAAGATCAACAAGAAGGAAGTACACTAGGTTCATCTGATTCTGTTAAAATGGAAGCTAAACTTTGACGGGGCCTGGCCAAAGGCAATCCCGGTCAAGCCAGAGCCGGTTGCATTGTCACAGACACAAGTGGTAAGTGTGTTTTGGCTAAATCGAAGAAATTGGGTGTTTGCTTCAATAATATTATAGAGATGGAGGCTTTGTGGCTAGGCTTAAGGTTGTGCAACTAGAAGGGCCTTGACTCGGTGGAAATAGAAGGTGACTCGTAGCTATGTGTACAAGCAATATAACTTTAGGGAAATTTCCAAATTGGAGAATTGGCAATTGAATTGCACTGATAAAGAAGCTTCTAGATAAGCTTAGCAACTTTACCATAGCCCATGTTTATAGGGAAGCCAACAAAGCTATAGAATTTTTGGCTAATTGGGGAGTTTTCAAAGAAGGCAGGGTGATTGCAAATTCCTCCTCCACACGTTGGTTGCGTTTGTAGGAAATCATCAAACGAGATCTTTCTAGAAATCAGGTCGATATTCTCTGTGTTGCCTCAGGCCCATGATCAAACAGATTGTGGCATGTGTCACATGACTGAGAGTTGTGGTAATTTGTGGGATTCAACTTGGATTTGGTGAGGATTTGGTGTTTGGAACCGATGGCAGTGGCTACTCTGGTCGTAGGTCATGGGATTCATCCTGGGTGATATTTATTTCTTTTCTCATCTGCATCCTATTCCTTCAAAGTTTTCCAGAATGTGTGGTTGTGAGCAAAATATGGTGCATATTTTCAACTTAAGTTGCCTTTGCATAGATGAGACTCTTGCGAAGAAGTGTGAAAGGATTTTCTCTGCTCATCCCCAGAGGTGGGTGCTACAGTGGTGAGTTTGGTGTCAGGAGTGCTCAAGGACGAATGTCACTGGTGTGATGGAAAGGTATATGAGACGGTGAATGGACCTCTAGTAGATATTGTTGAATCCCAAGAAATGGCAATTGAGTTGATCAACGGGTTCATTACACCTACTAACACTCCTATTGTGGCAAACACAACATTGGGGTCTACTATAGAAGATTTGGTGAGCCACCTTAGGATCTTCTTTGATCTTACCTATGAGGATTTTGAGGAGGATGAAGGTGAGGTGTTTGAAGTTGAAGCTTTACAGCTGCACAGGGAGGCATTGGAAAACTTCATGTTAAATGTGTGGGAGGTCTTCAAGGCTAGGGTTGTAAACTCTAATCTAGATGCCTTCTCCAGATTTATGGACTCGGGTTGATCATGGGTTAGTGCAGGAAGCCTGGTGAAAGCACTAGAGATTGGGAAGTATTTGGCTATTATCTACAGCTACCTGCGGTGGTAGGAGGCCTAGTTGGTTTGGATTTGTTGGGTCTATGGTGTTGATTAAAAAAATTCTCCAAAATTCTTAATTATAAATACATTTCAAGTGCTTTGAAATGAATATGTATCATATGTATTTAGAAATTTGTTCCATTTTAGTAATAAAAAATCCTAACTATGTCAAATAATTAAAATATATTACTAGCAAATCTTGAATTTACAATTAAATTAAATTAAAAATTTGTTTTTTAAAATTAAATATATTTATTTACAATGTTCTTAAAAAAAAGTAGAGAGATAAAAATAAATAGATTTATTATATGGTGATGGTGTAAATGTGAATGTAAACTTTAAATAAATAAATAGAATTATAAAACATTTTTTATAAATAAAAAAAAATTAAATAGTTCTAAGCTAAATAAAAGTAACTATTCAATAAACTAGTAGATATATTTTAATTGTATATGTATGTGTTCCAATTTGTTGATTATTTGGAAGACACAATGAGTTTTGTTGTAAATATTTTATCTCTCAAGTGATTCACCTAATTCAACAAGAGTTGCAGAACAACGAAGTTCATGCAAAAATGTTTTAGAATAGATTTTTTTTTAATTTGATGTGTGTGCTATGTTTTAGTAACAATGTTTATAATAATCTTGAAATTTTTCAATGGACATACTGTATTAACTCCAGTATTCACTATAGAATAAGATATTTGTTTCTTGTACTTAACTATAATCTATGTGTGACTATAATACCATAATACACAAAGAAGTAATAATGTTAAGTACCTCCATTTCATCATAGGTTAGATATTAATTTTCATTATCCCATGGTTAGGTTATTGGACAAACAATCTTAATATTTATTCTAAGACTAAATAATGGAAGTATACAATTCAATAAATGCTAATACTATCATTTATAAGTAAATGAAAGGAAATAGCATAGTGGGAGTTAACAAACTAGTATGGTAATTTTAATATTAGCTGAGATATTAAAGGCAAAATTAAAATAAATCTTCGTAAAACTGTGTTTTGCAAATTTAAGATAAAGGTAAAAAAAAGTATAATTTTTTAAGTTTTTAATTCAATGTTGATATTTGAACAACAATTTTTAAATAGATTTTCTTTAACAGTGAACCTCACATATAAATAAAAAAACCAGAGTTGAAACTAATAGTTCTATAGAAGTAGTATGCAATGTTAATACTTACATATAATAGAAGATAGAAATAAATAGAGAAATGAGCATGAGCAGTTGACTCAATTCAATAATATTAATCTACTTTATCAGTTACCTCTCAACCTCCAAATGGCTAAAAAATTCTCCTAGTTCCAGTTTCATCTAATAAATAAAAAAGTAAAGGGCCATACAAAAACAATGTACATAATATAACATTCTTGGCATACAAAAACAAAATATATTCATTTAGTGTCTTCACAAAAACAATACATTCCATTTTGCCTATATCCAAATTCAAACAGTAGGCATATGAAGCATCCTAGGAAAAAAGTGTCATAATTAAGAACAAATGCAAGATCACTAAGAAAATTATGAAGGCTATCTGATCAAAGACAACCATGCATACAAAGAACAAATGCAAGATCACTAAGAAAATTGTGAAGGCCATATGATCAAAGACAACCATGTATATGAGTTTTGATATATATCAATATACACTGCTTACATTTAAAGACTAACATACAAACAATCTTAGGTTTTACAATTACAATTTTTTATATAAACCAAGATACATTGCTTAAATTTTATTATTGGAGGCCAAATCCTAATAGAACTTTCTACATTCCACCATTTAATATAATAAAGGTAAGACACTAATTCGCACAACTATATATATACTATTTTAGGTTTCATAGTTGTAGCATAAGCTTAAGCCTGCAATGATTATACCTTTATTAGAAAGTTAACATTGGTGGAACCTAGATTAGAACACATCATCACAAAAAATACAAAAATGAGTGTGTGGCAACTTATAAGAACAATTCAAGTTATCACCACCATAGTTTATTGTTCCCTCATACCTTCCACCTAATTCCAAGCTCATATCCTTCGTAAATAACCAACATTTGCAAGATTATCATAATGATTGTGATCATTAGCAAAGCCTCTGACATGTTTAGATTTGTTATGTCTAAACACCTCTGGTAGCTTTCATCGTGCACCTGCCTTTATATTAGGTCTCATTAAAGTGCCAAAGGAATGATCTGAAATTTCCCTTCCAATTTTCCTACAAAAAGTGGTTTTACAAATAAAAAACCATTGGTTTTAAGAGCTTTCTTTTTTTTAAGAAAATTTATCAATAGCTAAGTACATAGTATCCACAATATAACCATTAAATAGAGTGTACTAGAAATGTCAAAATTTTCAATAACAAGTATCTTAATAAGTACATGAATAGCAAGTAAATAATCACACTATAAAAATGTCTGAAAAAATATGTTGCAACCAACCTATTTGAAGGATAAACATGGATACCAATGACACCCTCAATATTGCCAACCATAGCTAATAGATCTACAATTAAAAAAACAAATCAATATGTTATTATAGAGATATAATGTAGAACTTATGGTCTTAGTTCTTCAGAAGGTATAGTAAAAGGAAAATCAACAATCAAAGAAAATAATAAATTAGGTCTTAAATTGCCCCAAGAGAAACCGTTACAAAAATCCAAGCTCTTTAATCTACCTTTTCTATTACCGATTGGAGACTGGTAACAAGGCTATCTAGGATTACTTTCAATTCCTTGTTCCTATTTCACACTTTTTCATTGGGAAAAATAATCATTATTATGCTAAACGATAAATAAGCTTGATTACATTTGAGAAATACAGGAAAAGCACATCCATAATTTGTTTTCCTACAAAAAATAATACTAAATCCTCTCAAAAATAATTCTTAAAAACCATATTATTTGCAACAACAATTCTTTTAACTGCAATAGAGAAACTTACATAAACTACAAGCATATGCTAGAAGAGCACTTATAATAAAGTGCTGTCATAATAGTGGTTTACAATTCCTGAGAGGAACGAATTTTAGCTGAAATCACATATTTTTAGAAAATATAATGATTTAAGCCTTAAAAAGTTCCATTTTAAGGATCCCAATCGAAGAGGGTTTGATCAAATCAGCTTAGATCAAACCCCCTTGGATAGAACCCCGCTAGTTTTAAACCATACCTATAAATGTGTCTCCTTTACACCTATCAAAATGATGATAAAAAATCACTTTTGATTTAGATTTTGGGGGATCAAATGAATTCATTTAAAATTTATTTCAAATTATTATGGTATTCCTCAGAACAAGCTATCCAGTGAATATAATTTTAATGTGTTTTTTTTTGTTATGTATTTGTTTTTAAGTTTTATTAAACATAGGTTTTTCATCGAAAATGAATTTCTTTGTTCTTCACATGTGGAAAAATAGAAGATTATCAAAAAAAATGAAAATATGAGTGCACCTGATATTGAAGTCCTTGATCCAATAAAAATTAAATTAAATTTTGACATATACAAAAAGTTACGCATTATCGCGTTGTGTCCGAATTGTAATTCATTTGACTTTGAAACTTGATTAAGAAAAAAAATATTCAATAAAAACTATCTAACCAAGTCAAGCACTAGATATCAGAGTTAGAAATCTAAATTTGAAAGAATTATAATTTTATCCTTCATGGAAAAAGTTATAATGCTATAACGGTGCATCACTTTTTAAAAATGTTGTTTTCAAAAAATCTATTTTCATGGGAGATGGAAAAGAAGTGCAATTTGATTCCAAAAATTTTGAAAAAAATATTTTTAGAATCTACAGAAAAAATTTGATGAGACTCTAGTTTGCACCATCTTCAAATTCCTCATAGTTTAGCCGCTATAGGTGCCCGAATGTGAAGATTTAGTTAAAAATTATAATTTCAGTGTCCAATTTGGCCAAAAATTGTAAACCACTATTATGGGATCACCCAATAAATAAAATACAATACAACACATGAGCATTGCCTATCTTTCCATTGGCTCCTTCTGTTGTGATCCTAAATTTTAGAAAAAAATAAAACTAATTTAGCTTAGTGGAATTTTGCAATCGAACAAAATAAAACTAGTTGCAATCCATAAAAAAAAAAACTAAGGGATAAGTTGAAAACAATTACCTATATAGAAAGGATCATTTATCTTCCCTACATAATGGTTATTTGATGTTTTTGTATTAGCTACCACCTCCAAGTTCTACTTGCCAATTTTTCCTTCGAAGGCTCCCTTACCTGTAATTTTTTATTTAGTGTTGCAGAACAACACCTTCACCACTTTGTAAAAAGTAATAGGCCATCCTCTTTAATCTTACAATTCAAAATATTTTAAATTGTGGAGATTATAAGCATTACAAACCTGAAAATCAATTGTTGGATATTGATTCTATTGAACACAATACAAAGTAAACTGACATGTAAAATAATAAAGGTCATAAAAAGAACAAATATTAAAAAAACATACAAAATTATAAATATCTTAGTTAAAAGTTGCAAATAGAAAACTTAGATCTTCATAATAACTAAGTTATTAGGTATAAAGGTTCAAATAACTTACATGGAAAAATGGGTAATTCAATGCTTCAGTTGTAGTTAGCCTCTTGTTTGAATCCCATGCAAAAAGTGACTACAAAATACAATTAAATGAATCTCAAACCAAATACCTATTTAATTTTATATAGACATAAGTTGTTTCATAGAGCTATAAATAAGTGACTTACAACCATCAGATCAATAGCTTCAGGGTAGTTAGTATCAAGACAAAGAGATGGGTGTAAATAAACTGTGATTCAAATTCAAATGACTCATCGCTCACCTCTTACAATTTGTCAAAGCTAGCAACTATTTCAAGAAAAAATAGGTATCTTGGAAAAAAGTTCATCTATTCATAAAATTTAAAAAACAACATTGTTTAGAACCATTCCAAGACCCAAATAAAGCATGAAAAATAAAAAAATTCCTAGAATCATTCTAAGACCAAAAATGCACTAAAACATAAGTGGGGAAAAACTTAAACTTCCATCCAACTTGAGGAAATTGATACTTAATAGAATTAGCAAGTCTTAAGCCTTCAAACCAAGACTGATTATTAGGACTACCAATTAAAAAAAAAACCCTACCACATTCAAGAAACCATGTAAAAAACCTACCACATTCAAGTAAGTAAATATTCATTGCTTTAGAACCAAGTTTAAACAAGATGTCTCCCATGGAAACTGAAATGTAATGAATTAAGCTTGGTTACCACGCCACATCTCATATTTCCATTGGAAATAATTTGTAAGTCCCCAAAATCAAGCGAGCCTTATTATGTAATTAAAAGTGGCAAAAAACTGCCTCAAATAAACTACGGAAAAATTGTTTTATGTCTACCAATGAAATTCATGATAAATAATTTTCAAAAAAATTAAGTTAAAAAAATTGCATCTCTACTTTACAAAAGATAAATATAAAACAAAAATGAATTGTAAACAAATTTACATAACAAAATTTGCACATTTGATTGGCTGCAAGACAAACTAATAGTCACTATTTAAGTACACCACCATGGCTATAGTTCTCTCCCAAAGAGGAACTAATAATAACATAAAAAATTAAAAAGGTTATTCTCTCCCAAGGCAGGAACTAATAATAACATAAAACATTAAAAAGGTTTCAAATATAATTTTAAACTTTTTAAATTATTCATGAAAATTTTAAATATTTTTTTTACAATTTTTTTTCCAATTGTTCATGAAAATTTATTACTACTATATACATGATAGATGAATGGATTTTCACGTACTTAATTTTTTTTGGATTTTCACGTACTTAAATTTTTTTGGATTTTCACGTACTTACATTTTTTTTATCTCTAATAGATGTGGTCTTCATTTTTACCTTTTAGAAAAAAGAGATAAATATTTATTAGTTTTAAAAATATATATTTTGTAATTTAAAAGTTTTGATAGAATTTATTAATAATATTGCATGCTTTCAAAAATGTTGTGATATATTCTATTTTATTAAATATATGATATCTTAATTATATCTATCTAAAAGACATCAAGAAATATCAATGTTGAGGTGTCTATATTGAAATCAATAGATAGAAACCTTTGTTTTGGTCTTTTAGATATATGTAATTAAGATATCTATAATATTTGTATTTCTTAACAAATTAGAAGTTACATTTTTTATTGATTGCAATTTTTTTCAACAAAATTATTTAATTTTTTATTTTTGTTTTCACTAAAATACTTTAAATCTTGCTGCAAATAAATTAAGGAGAAAAAGTAGATAGCATATTAATTTTATCTTTAATAAAAATCAATGCACACTCCTATATTCTCTCCATCATTACTTATTTTATAAGAAAATTATTAGCTCATATTTACTTCCACTTGAATAGTTATCATTATCATTATTAGTACTTGCTTTAAAATATTTTACTTTGTTTTCATATGAAGTAAATCATTGATAAATTAAATAATGATAATAATAATAATTTTTTTTTATATAATAAGCCCCATGAGCCAGAGTTCACCAATTTTATAATAATAGATACCATACAAATTTAAAATTATATTGTCATTCTAATGAATCAACTTATTGCATAGTTTTTGTTCCATTAAGTTAGAATATGTTTAGTTTTTATTTTGCATTTTGATATTTTATTAATATATTATCAATAATATTTTTTTCTTTATAAAAATGTATCTTTAGAAAACCTTAATGTTTTTTATAAAGGAAAAAATGGGTTTTACAGGACCCGAAACTACAAAGTTTACAACAAAAGATAGGAAAGGACAAAAAATTCCAACAAATTAAACAGGCTGCTATAAAAGAAAAATCCAGAATAACCAGCAACCAGCCAATAAAAATCCAGGAAGGACAATCAAAAAGCCAGCTGATACATAGACCAAAAATCCAGCAACAACTAATCTAGAGTCTTCAGAACAATCTCAATCTCAGCCTCCAGATCCTCCATATCCTGGACACACTTCTTGAAAGTTTGAATCATTTGTGGCATGGGGGGTGCCTTCCTTTTTAGATTATCCCTAGTTCTTTTCAAAATCCCAATGTCCTCTTCTTGGTTTTTATCTTTCACCTCTTCCAAATCAACAACCAAAGACCCCTGTTGAGCTTTATCCATTTTTTCAGTCATAACATTGATAATGATAGCATTATGTCTTGCCATTCTGTTATTCTATTCGGTAATTATCTTCATAACATTTTTTTATTTTTTCCAAATCAATTTCTATCTTTTTGTCCTTACCTGCATTGTCCTGGATCTCTTTACTTGCAGTGTTCTCATTACACTCTTCATCCTTCTTGCATAACTCAGAAACCTTAGCTCCCACTTCTTCCAATTTACTCTGGACGACCCAGTTTTTTATTTGCAGATCAATAATTTCATAAAAGACCCATTTTGACATTCTGAAATGGTCCACAACATTACTCCTAGCTATGCCTAGAAAGTCCACAAAAGGTTCCCTATTAGGATTGAGGCAACTTTTAGCAGGGTCAGAGGCTCCAAGGGACCCAGTTCGAACATCTTTGTCCATCGACAGGACAATAGAGGAAGAATTATTATTTGCACTAGAGTCCTTAGATTCAGGAGAGTCTTGAGAATATGAAACAAGGTTTTTGACAGGGAAGTTCTTTCCAACACTTTTGGCTATGGGAGTAGAGCTTCCAGGCTCAAAAGCAGGGTAGACTTTAACAGACTAGGGGTTATGGATTTGGGTTTTCTTGCCAGTCTAGATAGAGGGAAGATCCAAGACCGTCCTTGTTGGACTCATATTAGGGTTGTTCGCTTAACAACTAGGTTCAGAGTCATCCTCCTCAGATGCCGAAGAGGCATCCAGGTTAGCATGGGATGACATACTTTTGAAATGTTCAAAAATTAACCTTATCAGACCAGTATGTAATATAGGATATCTTTTAGGGTTTTTCTTATGGTCTTCCAGACTCTTTCTTAAGGAATAGAGTAAATATTAGGGGAGAGAAACCCTGACCTTATAGCGAAAATGATTGAACAAGGAAAAATGATAGTTGTAGACCCTAGTGAACCAACCATCCAGGTTGATATACTCCATAATGACGTGAAGAACTTTTCTCCAAAGAGGTTTAATGGTATTGGCCTCGAAGTAACTGTTGGAAACTTTCACAAGTTTCAAATTTTCCTTGTCTTTCTTTGGAAATCTAACCATCGCTTCATTAGAGAAATTCCTATCCCAAAAAAATTTGTGTCCTTCAACAGACTTACTGGTCACTTCAGCAATGAGATTTTCATCAAGCTTAACTTTCTTGCCAAAAATGGTTATTTTCCCATTGTTCCAATTCTTCTCAAAAAGCTATGTAGCTTCCTGATTTGACCCATGGAGTTTTTCCAGAAAAGGGAGTAAACCCCCACTTTTAACTTTGTTCCACACTTTAGTGTTTCTAGTTTGCATCTCAAAGCTGCCCGACTCAACTATTTTTCTATCTCCTCCCATTTTAGCAAGCACAGTATTGCAGACAGAGATAAAATCTTGGCTTGAAATGGTCCCACCAAACCTATGAGCCCACAAAGCATGTCGAGCAAGCTTACAAGACAAGCTACTTAGCTTGGCCCCATGCAATCTAATGATAGTGATGCACTTACCCCGTTCTTTCATCATTATTGAGGTGACACACATCTTTCCCATGTGACACATCATAGTTCAATAAGGCTTGGACATTAACACCTAAATCATTGATATTCAGCCATGTGCACTGTCCTTTACTTTTAACCCCTTCATTCACAAAAAAATCTGCCACAACATTGGCTTCTCTATAGGCATGGGATATCTTTGTATTATTAAACTTAGCTAAGGTCGAAATAGCATCATCAATCCAAGATTTTATGGTCTACAAGGGGGGGAACCTACCTAGAAGACAATCAATAATATTTTTTGAGTCCCCTTCAAGCTAAAGGTTTTTAAAATTCAGACTATGAGCCAAATTTATTACATGAAAAGCTCTGACAACCTCAGCTAAGTGATTGGTTTGTGAGCCAAGGGGGGTAGCAATCAAACCTAGAAAATTGCCAAAAGAATCCCTTATAACACTGTTGCATCCCACCTCCCCAGGATTGCCTTTAGCTGCCCCATCAAAGTTGGTTTTGATCCAACCATTAGGCAAAAAAGTCTAGCCGACACCCTCCCTATCCTTCTTAGCATGTTTAGGAGCACAAGAAATATCATAAATAATTTTCCATTCCTTAGCAATCGTAAGATCATAGGAAGAACAAGCCACTTTCTCATGTTACAATCCTACTGGGGGATTGCATTGAAATTTTATTTCATTAATTTGATTATTTTATCAAACACTGACCTCTGAAGATTCCTTATCTCTATAAATTCTATTGTTTTGTTCTTTCCATAAACCCCAAGCAACATGAGGGAAGGAAAAATCCCACAACTTCTGAAGTACTGGGTTGTGAGTAGGGGCTTTCCATTGAATGAAGAAGTCTTCAATTGATGAGGGGAACACCCAAGATAATTGCTAGTAATAGAGAAGTTTTTCCCAAATCTAGGTAGCAAATGGAAAATGAAGAAATAAATGACAAACTGACTCAGTATCCATCTTGCAGAGATAACATCTATTGGGTATTTGAAAACCTCGCTTGCAAAGATTATCAATTGTGAGCACTTTGTTTTGAAGTAGGATCTAGAAGAAGATGTTGACGTTAGGAACTAGGTGTTTGATCCATGCATTCAACTAGAAAGGGGGGGAGCCTGGGTAGAAGACAACCTAGAAAAATTCGACGAGATAGAGTAGTTGCCTGAGGGTTCATCTTTCCAAACAAGATAGTCTTTTGTCTGATCATGGCAAAGTCTGACTGCCAATAGGGAGGATTGAATAGGAGCAAGAACCTGACTAACAAGACACAAATCCACCCATTTTCCATTCTTCCAATAATCTTTAACATGCAAACCAAAGAGAGCTCTACAAATCTCAGCCCACCCACAAAAAGGTTCAATTTTGGCAAGGGGCTCTTTGAAAAACCACCTATCATCCCAGAATCTAGTTTGGTTTCCACTCCCGACTTGCCAACCCACTCCTATTTCAACAACTTTTCTACCAACAATCAAGTTATTCCAACATGTTGAGCCTCTGGGTAGAAGATGGGATTCCATCATGATTATAAGAGATATGTTATTCTCCAAATATTTTCTTGTCCGGATATTAGTCCATTCCCCTGAGGATGAAAATAGTCTCCAAATTTTTTTAGCTAAAAGAGTCTTGTTAACCATCTTGATTTTTCTAATACCTAAACCACCAGCCTTTTTAGGTCTACACACCAGATCCCAACCTATTAAAGGAAACCTTTTTCTTTCTTCAACACTCGACCAAAGAAATCTTTTTTGAATCTTTTCAATAGCATCCGCAAACTTGGTAGGGATTTTAAAAAGGCTTAAAGCATAAATTGACAGATTCTGAGGAGTAGCTTTGAGTAGCTGTAATTTACTGGCTTGACTTAGCAGAGCTCCTTTCCATCCAACAAGCTTCTTGCTAAACCTCTCAACCAAACAAAAACCTTAATGTTATTATCAATATATAAATAATATTTTAGGCTTAATATGAATAATAAAATTATTTTAATATAATTTACAATTTTCAAAAAATAATTTTTTAATTTTTTAAATAATATTTTAAAATAAAAAATTTACAATTATAAATCAATATAATTTATATTAATTAATACACAAATTAAAAATTGAAACAAACATAATATTATTTTATTATATTTGTTTTACTTTAAAATTAATTATTAATATGTTTTTGAAAATTATATAAGTTAAATTATTGAATTGTTAAGAGTTTAAAAAAATTCCTAAAAAATAGTTAAATATATTTTTTATTATGGTCATTGTGGCAAAAAAAACCTTAAAAGTTGTGATAAAAAGTTTATGCTCCCTAGAAATCCGCCCTTATTGCTCAAAAGTTTTGAGCCAATTACATTTCAGAAAATTAATTTTAGATATTTTTTTTGTTAAATATTTTCAATATTTACTTTAGAGTTATACAAATATTTGTCAAATAGAAAATAAAAATAAATAACCCATAGCTGCTAGGTGGGTGGCCTCGGTGTTGGTATTCTTCAGGTGGCAACATGGGACATTATATCTAGCTGGCATGGCAAAAGTGTTTGGTGCCAAGGTGGCAATTAATGTCAAAGCTGGTGACGAGAGGTGGGAACGGTGGACATCACCAAGTAGAACATTTGCATTGTCACATCGAGATGGCTAGAATAGACTGAGTCGTCACTAGGTGGTGTCCTTAGCATTATTGGAAGGGTGGTGTTTGTAGGGTGATTAATGGATTGTGGATATAGTGGTGTGAGTTGGGCCGATGCAACTAGTTGGGTCCACAAAAAGCTAAAAAAGTGGATTTTTTTTTTTTCATAACTTCTCACACTTGGACTAAAAATTTGAGGCACTTACACAATGAATCTTAAAAAAATTCAATAATATGAAATTTAGCATTTTGAATTTAGTTTTCAAATATGTAATTTATTCAAATACCTAGATGATAGAAATTAAATTTTCATAGGGATGTATAAAAACAACTTTTTAAAAGTTTCTTTTTTTACCATACCATGCACGTGTATGGACACCACTTTTTGACCCAAATAAAAGTATTCTTCTAATACCTTTTGGGGAAAGAGAGCTAACAACATGAATATTGATGAGGAAATTTTTTTGTAAGTTTTTTTTTGAATTGTTTTTATTGAATTTTTATTGGCCTTAATTGTTTTTTTTTAAATCAACGTGTACGGACTGCATAACTAGACCTAAACTAAAAAAAAATTAATTTTTTTTTATTGTGTAGAGAATTGCCTGAAGATTGATGCCATATATTTTTTTACAAAAAAATTAACCAAAGAAAAGTTATTAAAAAAAAGTCTGATATTTCAAGTTTAAGGACTAGTTTTCTTAGAAATTAATTTAAAAATAACAAATATAATCTAATCTTAAAATAAAATATATATTTGGAAACTATCTACATCTTGTTCTCTAATGAGTTTTAATTTTATAGATTGATTCAGAAAAAAAGTCTATCAACCATATTGCCAAATTTGGACATTCTTCTTCAATCTTCCTTAGTTTTTAAGTTGTAGGTCAAAGGCTAAGGGTCAAATTTCCAAGCATTTCTCAAGCCTAAAACTAAGGCTACATGTGGGTTGGACATTCAAATTTTTAATAATGCATATGTGTTATTTAAATAGAACGTGTATGTGTTATATAATGTGTATGTGTTATATAATGTGTATGTGTTATCTATTTATCTGCTAGGTAAAGGGAATGCGTACGCATTATATAACGTGTATATTTTTTAAAAATAGAATGTGTACGTATTTTATAACACATACGTGTTTCTGATATAACCATTTTTTCTCAATTTGGAAAACACTAATAAATCATGTTTTTTCTACAACATTCATTTTCTACAGTATGGTTTAAAAGTGCCATTTTTTGCATTTTTTACTCCAATTTTATCTTGTGCAGGGAATATTCTATTCAAATTTTTTGAAGAGATAAGTGCAAGTTGAATTTTCTGAAGTGGAATCCAGTATAAGAACATTTTACAAGAAGATTTGGAAAAAGAGAAATTTTGGATGTATTCATGATGCTTTTGTACTCCAAAGTTTATAGAAGAAAGGATATTCATACAACATAGTTTTATTTTAATATTTGAAGGAGAAGGAAATTTGAAAATAGGTTAAGAATCATTTGCTTTGTTATCAAAGAGGGTTTGCTAACCATGGGATCAAAGCAGAAAGAAAAAAAATGTAGAAATTTAATGGCACACGAAGAAATTCAAGTAAATAAAGAAATGGAGGCACAAAGACAAAGGAATAGAAGAGAAATGATTCATCAAATAAAAAAATTGGAAGCATCTAGTTCCATGAATGTTGAAGAGGAAACCATGAATGATGAGATGAATGTAGATGATGCAAATGTGGAGATGGTGAATATGGAAGAAAATGCAATTATGGAGACAAACCCAACTATGCCTTCAACTTCAAGTTTGAATGTTATGGAAATAGCACCTATGCAAACAACTTTAGGTATGTCTTCAAATCCACCTGCCAATGATATGGAAAATGCACCTATTCAAACAATTTATCCAAGTATTTCTTCAAACCAAAGTCTTGATAATATTGATCTTAGTTATTTAGAGGAAGTTGGATACACCATTCATGGTATCAATAATTCTATGGTTGAAACAATACAAAAAATAAATAAATGATTAAATATCTTATAAGAATGCAAATGAGAATGAAATCCTTTTTATGTTTGAAAATGAAAAATGAAACCCCTTGCGTGAATGAAAATGAAACCCCCTAAATAGATGAATATGAAAATGTTTTTTTCTACAATTGAAAAAGATGTGCTAGATAACCTTCTTGGTAAAGTATCTTGGAGAAAGATGAGAACTTATGGAAATAGAATATATAGAATTTTTTTTTTATAGAAATAAATTAGGATTTCAATGTCAACTCATGGTGCAATTGATGAGAATGTTGAAAATGAGAAAATTGATTAAAAAAATTAGGAATTTTTGTAAATCCAAAAAAGAAAGATGATTCAGTAGAACAAGTCATATCTAGTGTTGCTAATGTTATTGATTGTATAGGTAAGAAAATTCAATCTAAAGATAAGAATGCAACATGTCGTGCACAAACAACTGCTCTAGTTAATAAAGCAACTTCAAATAAAAGAATGTTAAGTAAGATTAGTAAATGTCTAAAAGTAAATCCTAAAACTTTGATAAGAGTTGCTAAAAGAAGAGAAAGTATTGAAAAGGATCATGTCATGCCTAAAAATTTCATTAGGAAATGCAACAACTTTTTTCTTTTTTATGCAACCCTTAAACTAATTAACACAACATATCTATGAGGTGTAACACCAAAATGATATCCATGTTATCTTTATTGTTATGATTATTTATGTACATAGTACTCAATGAAGAGAAACCTCCTAAATTAAGGATATACCATAATTTTGAAATTACATGTTCATAACAACACTAATATTAGAGCACCATAACTGTATACAATCATCATTATCTTATTAGCCCTCGACAATTAATAGTACTACTCTACATTGATATCAATATTATTATTTAGTTTCAAACCGACAAGAACCCTAGATTAAGAACATGTCATATTTAGTTTATGTGGAACTTGGATGGACATAGTGATATTTATTTTACCCTCAATTTGTCATCATTAATATCACTTGCATCAACCAAATAAATAATATTATTATTAACCTTGATTTAGATTCATTAATATTATTGACTCCTAGATTAACAATATATCATTATTATAAATAATAGACTATGTCACACCCAATTTTTTTGTTAGAGAAATTCGTCATAACTTCCGCTAAAGTAAAGCTAAAAATAAACCCAAATGTTATGCCCATAATTTACACTAGGGCAGAAATACGACTAACACCAATTTTTTTGAAAAGAAGACATTAACCACTCGCTATATGTGATAAGGTGTTGCGCTTGCTAACTAGGTACTTGCATAGAATGATGGTACCCAGGCAATGACATCATCAAAATGAAGTCTGATGGTGGGGAGTGAATATTTAAACAAGTGAATGAGGGTGGAGACCATCAGACACAAATACAAAGTTTATAGAATTCATATTAACATCAAATTCAAATTTCAAATACGTGAATATTTATAATTTATTCTAATTATAAAATTTTGGTATTTATTTATTATTTATTTAATTATTTACCTACCCTTAACTAAATATAATTAAATAATTATAAATATATACATATATATATTCTAAAAGTATATTTGGTAATTATAAAAAATGAGAGATAACTTATTCAAATGAATATACATTAGATTCTTCTACATATTACCTATTATTATTTTCCAATAAAAAGAAACTCCCTAATATTACGTGGACCTCTCTCTTTACATATATTCTTATTTAAGACTATTAGGTTCATTTTCTTAAGAATGTGGAATATATTCCCCTCACTTTTCTTTAAGGAATATTATTGAAACTTATTGCAACCCCTTTTATCTCTTTTTAAGTAAAAATCAATATATCTCTCTTCTTTTCAAGGGGGAGTAGGATTATTTAAATGTTTAAAAGAACATTTAGTAAAGTGATTTATCTTGGGGTGGATTTCTTTAAGGAAACGTGGGGACTTTTAAAACATACCCCTTTTAGAATCGAATTCTTTATAAAATATTATAACATGTGTTAGGGAAACTCGTTACGTATAAGACAAATATGATGATGGTTAGGCATAGAGAATAGTGACAGTCTAATCTTTAAGCCATGAAGAGTGCTTAGTTTCAAAGCCACGATTACTAGGGCGATGCGTATTGGCAGAGACTTGAATTGCTTTGGTAGAGTATGTGCTTTTTTAGGTGTATCGCTGCCTCCCAATAATAACTATTCTTCATTTTGAAGACTTCCTATCTTGTCATCGTTTTTTTTTAATTTCCTTTGTTCTTGACAAAGCTTCTTTACAAAGGTGACTGACATAAAACAGAATGACTAGTGTGACGCAGTTATTGCTTCTCCAAGATGATGATGAGAACAATAACTCGTACATTTTAAATAAACTCTATATCAGAGAAGGAAAAATTCGGTGAGTCAGTGGTAGTTAATGATGAAGGTGATTAAATCAAATCCAAATTCAATTTGAGTTAAAATGTATTCCCCTCGAAAAGCAAGAATATCATAGAAACAAGCCAAGAAGGTTCTGTTGATCACTAAGAAGGCTGTGTAGATTTCACGCCATACTGTTTTTCTGACAGCAAGAAGGAGATTTCCATGCGAGGTTGAAGGATTGCTGAACAGGTAATTGAATCGTAGGATGACGAACATCATTACCAACAGGCTCAGTGTGGACCAAACAGCTTATCAAGAAATGACAATAATCAATCAATTCTATTGTGTAAGGATATAATTAGTGTACATGTGAGAGGATGAATCACAACGTAAGTATATCGAGCCATAATCTATATGGTAGATGAAGATCCTAGCTGTTCGCACGGTAAGGAATTAGCCTGTGCCAGCTATGGCTTAGAGCAAAGTGCAAGTGGGTGAAGTATGCGGTAACGATAGGTATGAATAGGATAACCCATTTTGCAAATTAAATGTTTGTGTGATATCCAGACATAAACTTTGGTGAGATTTTCTCACCATACCTTCATCAATGCTCAGATCTGGAGGTACAAAAACGGCAGCTCGACCCATACTTGAGTGTAGGTATTTAGCTTAATTCATAGTCACTCGTCTGGTAATAGTTAGCAACAGCAAGTCTATTATTTTATTGAAATATAGCGATCATAGGGATCATGTCACTAGTCTAAAGGTGGGCTTGAATGGTGGCCATGAGTTAGGTGGACCAAGCAACGATGGTCAAGGAATGGAAAAGGATTACTCCACCTGATCCACTGCCCAATGTCACACCTTGACCTTCCCGTGGTAGTAAAGTCAGTCATTCTCATTAATGCCCATGAGACTCGAAACTTACTTTAATCGCTTTCATTCAATTTAAATGTTGATGTGATGTAGGCTCTAATCGATGGCTTGCGTGATGTGCAAGCTCACCAACTATTTGAATGACTTATCACGCTTATCAAGTCAGCCGCATGAAGTGTATCAGTAACTCATTTTTATTGTAGTTAGAAGCTGAAAGACATGCCTGAGCACATCCTACTTACCCCTGTGCTGTATGCACAGCTTCTATGACCCTTATCAATAGCTGCTGTTGATTTTAGATTATGGTTGTGCATCAGACAGGGTGGTCGTTGACAGTTTCTCCCTACTTTCATTGCTTATGTATCTATTTTATTTGAATATTACTGCAAACATCTCGGGCCATGGTTCTTAGGCTTGAGTTTTGTGTTAATATTGCGTACTCAGTTCCCAAGGTAAATATATGTATGTAGATAAGCATGTTCTATTGCTTGCAAATATAGAATAAACGAGATTTATATCATTTTCCATAGATTCAAACCTACTGCAGACTGCAACAACGATGAGGGAACCAATTTTATATTTGGCTAGGATGTACCGGTAACCTGTTTACACAAACTTTCTTTAGAAATACCCCCTGAACTTCTGTGTATACGCTTAACTGCTGTTTGGAGGTGAATGCGAGAGCAGAGTGGTTAGTTATTTTGGATTACTGTTTACATGCTTTAATGATATGCACATACAGGAAAGGGGACAACAAAATGACAATGGAAGGTGAGGAGGGGCGTTGGCCTCCAAGGGAACCCGCGGTCCCTCTTCGGCTACGCCCTGTGCAGAGCACAGACCGCGTGCCTAATTTTCTTTTTTTGTTTTTGCTGTTAAGAGGACAAAACCTTAGCCTTTTCAGAATATTTTCCACATTCCTCAAATGCGTTACATTATTTACACCATTTGAGCGATATCCTCTCTCTCTTTTTTTTTCCATAAAAATACGACTCAGATGTATCCTATAGTTAATTATATATAGCTAATAACGCATGGAGGTATATTGAGTAATATGGACCTTATGTGTGATAAGTACATACTCATTTCTATGTATATTATTTTTTTGTTTTAGCCTATATGTCCCGTAAGTATACTACTGTTTTTTTTAAGTAAGGGAAACAATTTATCTCAAATATTGTTTTTTTTTTCTCTTGATCATAATTTGGCATTAGGATCTCCAATGAGGCTTCCGAAGCTTAGGAATTGCTGATCGGTTTCCTGCCAAAACTTGTATATTTACACATGCAACTTAAATAAATACACATTTTTATTTGTATTTCTATTTAGCATAAAGGAGGTTTTTTTCCATTTAGCTCAAAAACCATCTTAATGCCTTCTATAAGATTTAGAAAAGAAAACTTTGTACTTTGAACCTTGAACCTTGAACCTTGAACCAGTTTCCTCGATACAACAATGTACAAAAAAATGTCAATATTACAAATAACATCTTCAGATTTGAAGTTTAACATACGAGTGAAATAACCTTACTCTTTTCTTCCATCCATTGATACAACAATTGCTACTTACTTAAAACTTTCACTTTTATTGAAAATGAAACCAATTACAAATCCTTGCTTTCCACCCTATCGTAATGGTGTCATGGAGCCTCGTGGGCTCTAGCCATACCCCCGAGCAAGAATTATTTCAACCCCAAGGTGATGAATGGGGTCTTCTCAAAAGTTTTTACAAAAGGGATGAAAATAACTCAACATTCATCTTACATGCAAATAGACTCTCCCCTCACCATGTTCAACAAAGATCCATACAACATATCACCCCCTTTACAACAAATAAACAAGGGAAGATGGGAGTAGCGAAATTATCTCTTTGCTTGAGGTGTTGAACTTTAACTCTCTTATCCTTCTCTCCTCTCCAACCAACCCATGTTGATCGCTTCCTCTCAACAAGACTCCTCTCTCGTTTCCTACTATTTTTACTAAAGTTCTCTGAAAGGGGAAGTGGGTAACACCCCACTCCTTCCTCTCCAAAATATATAGAAGTTTCACCAATTGCAACTCTTGGATGGGAAGGTGTGGAGTGTACCTCTCCCCATAAATGAAGGTCATTTCCCCATTAATGAGAGCATGCATTTGGACAACTACCCATCTTTCCACCCCATCCTCTTCTCAAAATTCATCAATCTCCATTATGAGAGCTTTTCAAGGGTCAAATCATGTTGTAGGGGCACTATTGTATGCCCACTTGATCCCTACCACTATGGTATAGACCCTAGGGGGTATATTTTTGCACACTAACCCAAAAATTTGACCATCAACACATATTAAAAGCCCACCCAAGGTTCCATCCGACTTTCAAACTTAGCTAGGTTTTTTCCAGACCTAATCCCCATTTATACCTCAAATGAATCTCAATTAAATGTCCTCACAACCTTAGTCCTCCAATACATTAACTCCACTTGTTTCTAGGCCTCGAATGAGGTCAAATTTACATCCTCATGAAGTAGTCTTTTGATTTTCTCTTGATGGTTCTCCATTCTCTTGCTAACACCATTGCCATTCTGCACATTACCAGCGTGATCGTAAGTAGCAATTGTATAGCACATTAATTTGTTAGCTAAACATTCTAAACTTTAACTATATAATAATCCATTTAGAATCTCAATTTGCATTCCTCGATATACAAGTGCAATCCACCTTCATGGTAGTGACAATAGAACAAAATATCAAAATGATATGCAAGAATACTGCCAAGAGATCACCTTATTTATTATCCACAATATACTTAATCATCAATTCAAGAAAAACATAGAACAAATTATGGTTGTATTAAGTACATACGAGGTGGGGTCTTACAGATCCAATTAATCAATGTTGGAGTTTTAGTGGTAAACTCCAAAGATCAAACATGAAATTAACTAATGAAATTAAATCTTTAATCAAAAATTTTTGGCATGATAATACAAGAGTATCACCTAGCATTAGAGATGTCTTAAAATTAAGGGTGGGTTCCAAAATTCATTAACCTCATCCAAAGCATCTCTTAGATATGACTCAAACTGAATTATATAAAAAAAAAACATAATTCAATCTTACCATTTAATGTTAGCATAAGTCAAAGATCATTTGAAAAGTGTAAATCTTGGTATATTAGAATTAATAAACAAAAAATATCTTTTTGTTGTAAGAATCATGTACAATTTTGTAATTATTATGATATTTTTCAATATATACAATGCACTTTGCATGCTAACCAAATTATGTAGGACATTTCTAGTATTAATATGCCACATGAAACAATCATAGATTTTATAGCAGGTTTGTTTTGTGAACCCTCTAATGGAAACTCCTTTTATTTAAAATCATCTATTTCTAGAGAATGTGATAGAGGTGGTAACTTTTCATTATTAGGAAAATTTATGCATGAAAGTAGTTTAGATGAATTTGGAAAACAATTAGTGGATGCAAAAAAATTAAAAATGTTGAGTATTCTTTAAAAGATGGAAAATTTGGAAAACGTTGTGAGCTAATTGTGGAAAAATTTAGTGTGCATGCATTTATTAAAGAATTTAAAGACAATATTGTACCTAAATATGTTAAACACTCTCAATATACTCATTGGCTTGATAATCAATTTCATTTATGTAGAAACACATTCCCAATTGGAACCATATTGTCAGTTGTTGATTTTTCTAAAAAATTATACTCTTGCGCCACAAGAAGAAATTCAATCATAGTATTATAATTCAGTGCAAATAGCTATATTTGTTCATATTGTTTATATACATGTAGATGATAGTAGAGAAGATAAAAGAATTTTTTTGAGAGAGTATCATTTTCATTTTTGTGTAAGTCATAATCAATTACATTCATCTAAGTTTGTTCAATATTGTTTTGATATATTTTATAAAAAATTAAAAGAGAGGAATTCAAATGAAAGAACATCTCATATGTTCGGAGAATTGCACGGGTCAATTCAAGAATGCTAGAATGTTTTATTGGCTATGTAGAGTTCATAAGGAAAATAATATCCAACACATGTGGATATTTTTGAAGCTAGACATGTGATAAGGGAGAACATGATGAAGTAGGTGCATATGTGAAAAGAGCTCTTGCTAGAGAGCAACTAAAATTTGAGGATTCTCCGAAATTCAAAGATGCACTTGCAATTGTAGATTGGTGTAATACCAAATTATATACAAGAACAAGTGAGAGCTCAATAATTTGACACTTCTTTTGGTTAGTTGAAAAAAATGATATTTTTTCTGGACAAGATTGTGAAACAATTAATGGAAAAATGGAATTCATTTAAGAGTTCGAATGCAAACACATGGACAATATGGACAAGGGAGTTGGCATGATTTTTTAAATTTTGTATTGTAGGTGATTGGGAGGTTGTGAAAATACGGAATGGGTCGAACAATGGCAAGAAAGAGCCTTAACACCTACATCGAAAAATGTTCAACATGGAACGACAATTGAAGATAAGCAATTGTTCGCATCAAATGATTATGATGATGTTTCAAATCTTGTACAAAGGTACATTAAATTGAATTGAATTTTATATGTATGCATGTTTATATGTGAATTAGATATAAGTCACTCTTTACTGAATTTTTTATTTACTTTTGTAGGACATGTGTATGCTATTGTTGCACCTGAGGGGAATGAAGAGCAGATGGAGTATTGGTTGGCTAGGTGTGTTGAGAGAAAACATAAGTTGGTATATCCTATAGTGGATGATGACAACTTTGAGTATCCAACTGGTTTGGTGGTTGTTGTTGGCACCTAGCTTCAAAAATATTTGATAAGAAGGAATGGCTTGCATGCATTTGAAGATTATACATTATTGACGTTTGATTTTGGCAATAAATACAAAACTAGTTAGATATCAAGGGAGGCTTGGTAATAAAGTGTTATGGAAACTTTCAATGGATGATCATGAGACAATCATAGATGCAATAGAAAAAAGAGAGGATGCAGATGGTAAAATGAAGTAAATAAATATTGGTAAGTATATAGTTGCATATATATTTAATTGATAGTTGATACATAGTTAAAAATTTATCACATATACATGTCTATATATATATTTGTCTTCAGTCATTTCCTAATTAAAGTTTTATATCATTTTTTGTTTCAAGTCTCCCAAAACTTGATCCATTACAAAAAAGAGAGGACATGCATATATATTACAATGGAATTCAAATCTATAGATAGGTAACTATACATAGTTCTAGATACATTTAATTTATTGCATAAATATGAAACTCAATAATTCATTGTCAGTTTATAAAAAGTTTATAATTGATTTCATATCCCCTTAAGTCATTCTCTTAGGATCCCTTAAGCCATCCTCTTATGTACCATTAATCCATCCTCTTGCATCCCCTTAAGTTGCTCTATTAATTCCCCTTAAGCCATCCTCTTAGAACCCCTTAATCCATATCATCATATATCTACCCTTAATCCATCCTCTTGCATCCCCTTAAGTCACTCTCTCAACACCCCTTAAGCCATCCTCTTAGGACCCCTTAAGCCATATCCACATATATCTACCCTTAATCCATCCTCTTGCATCCCCTTAAGTCACTCTCTCAACACCCCTTAAGCCATCCTCTTACAACCCCTTAATCCATTAACTTACATCCCCTTAAGTCACTGTCTCAACACCCCTTAAGCCATCCTCTTAGGACCCATTAAGCCATATCCTTGTATATCTACCTATATGGTTTAGGGTTTAGGGTTTCTAGGTTTCAAGAGATGCCTAGAATAACACATCTATATGGGTTAATGGTTTAGGGTTCATCTCCTAGGATTTAGGTCATATGGTTTAGGGTTTAGGGTTTATAAGGTTCATGAGATTCTTAGAATAACATATCTATATGGGTTTTAAGGGTTTAGGGTTCATCTCCTAGGCTTTAGGTCCCATTCTTTAGGGTTTACAATTTCTAGGTTTCATGAGATGCTTACAATAATAGATCTATATAGGTTAAGGGTTTAGGGTTCATCTCCTAGGTTCTAGGTCCTATGTTTTATGGTTTAGGGTTTCTAGGGTTCATGAGATGCTTAGAGTAAAAAATCTATATGTGTTTTAAGGGTTTAGAGCTCATCTCCTAGGCTTTAAGTCTTATGGTTTATGGTTTAGGGTTTCTAGGTTTCATGAGATGTTTAGAATAACATATCTATATGGACCTTAAGGGTCTAGGGTTCATCTCTTAGGCTTTAGGTCCTATGGTTTAACTCATTCTATCAACTCGCCTTAATCCACCCTCTTACATCCCTTTAAGTCATTCTATCAACTCCCCTTAATCCACCCTCTTCCATCCCCTTAAGCCATCCTCTTAAAGGACCCTTAAGTCATATCCTCTTACATCCCCTTAATCCACAATCTTGCATCCCTTAAGTCACTCTCATAATTCCCCTTAATCCATCTTCTTATGACCCATTAAGCCATATCCTATGGTTCAAGACATGCATCCCTTTAATCCAACCTCTTACATCCCTTTAAGTCATTCTATCAACTCCCCTTAATCCACCCTCTTACATCCCTTTAAGTCATTCTATCAACTCCCCTTAATCCACCCTCTTCCATCCCCTTAAGCCATCCTCTTAAAGGACCCTTAAGCCATATCCTATGGTTCAAGACATGCATCCATTTAATCCACCCTCTTACATCCCTTTAAGTCATTCTATCAACTCTCCTTAATCCACCCTCTTGCATCCCCTTAAGCCATCCTCTTAAAGGACCCTTAAGTCATATCTTCTTACATCCCCTTAATCCATAATCTTGCATCCCTTAAGTCACTCACATAATTCCCCTTAAGCCATTCTCTTATGACCCATTAAGCCATATCCTAGGGTTCATGACATGCATCCCCTTAATCATCCCTCTTGCATCCCTTTAATTCATTCTATCAACTCCCCTTAATCCACCCTCTTGCATCCCTTTAAGTAATTCTATTAACTCCCCTTAATCCACCCTCTTGCATCCCCTTAAGTCATTATATTAACTCCCCTTAAGGAATTCTCTTAGGACACCCCTTAAGCTATATCCTCTTAGGTCTCCTTAATCCATTCTATGGAAAACATCACTTGAATTTGTGAGGAATTTATAAGATCCAATTTTCTAAATTTTACTATATATTGTTCTTTTCTCGCATGAATTATTTAGTTAAATGACTCATAAAAACTATAGTTAAGTTTTACTTACATTAATTATTTTTGTGGGTTCTCATCAAGTCAGTCTACCATGTGATTGTCACTATAAAAAATTTCTATCAAGAGACAATGTAAATATCAATTTGTGGTCTTGACCTAAAACTTGATAAGCTTTAATTGTATCTACATGCACATATATGTTTCATCATGCTATATAGTTGTATTAAACATCAATATACATTATATATGTTTGTTTGATGTATGAACTTCAATGAACTTATTAGTCACTTTTTAAATATCTTGTTCCAATTTTATCTTATACAAATCATGTCTTGTATTTTCCAAATTTTATATAATTGTTCAATTCTATCAATTATACATTTTATACATACAAGGAGATAGATTTTTGTTCAATGATTCAAAAATTTGCTAGAATTGGAAAATAGTTAAAATTACATGCCCTTAATTTATTATGAATATGATCTAAACTATTTAAGGAAAATTTTAATTTGTCACATAACCATGTGATAAATTATATATATGAAATTTGATAGAACTATAACATAGATTTTTGGGAACCTAAATGCTTTCTCTTGCACTTCTAGGGTTTTTCACCTAAAAGGATAGAGATTTAGGTCCAAAAATGCTTATGTAACACTCAAATTAGGATGTGTGCAATGTGATATGATGTAAATGAACTTCACTAAATGCAATTGACTGATTAAAATGAACTAGAATGTGCAGACACTTAAAAATGACCTAGGCTTGCAAGCTCTATTTTTACCACTTTCGTCCTAACATAATTATGACATTTAATTATGTCCTTGGTCCACATTCGACTATTAATTAAATAAACTCATAATTATTTAATTAATTCATGTCCTTTTATTCTTCATGATTATTAAATAAATAAATTTTATTTGTTTATTAAATACATCATAAATTGTCTAAGTCTTTCCTTAATTAAATAAATTTCATAATTTATTTATTTATCTTTATTCATTTATTCTTCTTGATTATTAAATAAATCAATTTCATTTATTTATTTAATATGTCACTAATTCTCATAATTAAATGAATTTATTAATTTATTTAATTATTAATCATATCTTCTAAATTAAATAATTATCTTTAATTATTTAATTGCCAAATTTAACATTTCTCTCATTTTAAATAAATTAATTATTTAAAATGATATCACGTTCTTGACTGACAGTTCACTTTAGTAAATAATCTGAAAATAAATTAATTATTATCTAAAAAAATCCATATTTTGAATTAATTTAAATCAAAATGGTAATATTCTTCCAAATGTGAAGCAATCGAGCAGATTCTTGATTTTCCAAATCTACTTTTCAATTCAACTCTTATCTTCTTGATTTTTTGAATCTCATAAATCAAGCAGTCTTTATCTTCTTGGTTTTTGAAAATCTTTATTTTTCTAATTAATTATCTCATCTATTCTCCATCGCCAATTTGATTTTCTCAAATGACCTCTCGACCACTCATTTAATGATTTTACCCTAACCCTGATTAGGGATTATCACATTAAATCTTGTCCTCTGATTTTAGGTTTCTATCAAAATTCGATCTCGCCCGTTTGTCCAAAATTGCATTTTCTATAAAATGCCAATTTTGCTCACATTTTCAACTAGTCAGACTTATGCTCATTCTCAGATATTGTAGCATTTTATTTTGTGATTTCATCAAGTTTTAGACATTTCTTGGCATAGGCATTTTAGTCATTTTCTTATAGGCATAGACATATGTTTAAAATCCTTCAAAGCTTGTTTAGGACTTCGTCATAGTCATTGCTCGTACATTTGATCTTAGGGAAACACAACAATCAACAAGTTAGAAGGTGCTATGAATGTAAATCAAGGAAGCTTCGATGACAGGTATAATTGTTTTATTTAGTTTCCATTGTGCTTGATAGTTTTCTTTGGGTTTATATGCTTTATTGATATTTTATAATCTAACCTGAAATTTACCCATAGATACAAAATGAATACAAAAGATGCAATTTAAGCTATGTTTGAAAACACATTATGATATGCAAACAACTATGAGAATGAAAAAATTATGCAGAACATAAGGTACAGGGGTAAATCTGAGTACACTTGGATGAAGTGTGAGCTTTCTAGAGTGTCTGGAATGCTGATGAATTTTACCAATTTTTCACAGTGGGACTCATTCACCCAAGGTGGCAAATCAGTCCTCCTATTGATGAAAAACTGTCGGGAGTTGATTTCTATCTATCAAGATCTGAAATCAGACAAAACTCAATTTTCCAGTCCTAAGGTGGGACTCATTTTCCAAAGGTGGTGAATAATTCCTCTCCCAAATTTTTGAAAAACCATGAGACAATTCTCCACCACCAAATTTAGGAATGTCTTCTTATGAGGTTGTAGAAATCAAATCTATAGAAAATAGAAAAATAAGTCTCTCCAAGCTTGAATTTGACTTATGTTGACTTGAAGCACCTATTTGACATGAAAATCAATCTTCAACACCTAATAACCTATCAAATCTGCAAGCAAAAGGCTACAAATACACAACCAAAAGGGTAAAACTGGTTAGAGTTAGTGAATATGGGTTTGCCTTGGTCAAACCCCTCTTTGGGTAATTAAACCCTTGAAAAGATAATGAAATGCAAGAGAAAGATAAAGTAATAACATGATAATTATATAAACTCACCTAACTCTTGATCTTCTAATTCTGAAGTAATGTCAATGGCAGCTTCAAAGTGCTTGAAAAGTGCTTTAAGTGTTGATGTGAAATGCTTGAATGCATAGGTGGATAAGTGAACTTGATGAATGGGGGTTAAAATGAGATGAAAATCACTTATTTATACAATTATTGTGCCTTACTATCCATTTATACCTCATCACAGGCCGACATCAAGTGTTTTTGAATAAAATCTTGAAAGGAAATTTAAAATATTTTGAATTTGGGGCCAAGGGGGACTCATTTGCCACCCATGGTGAATGGGTCCCACCTAGGACCTAATGTCAGAAAAATGTTGTATTTAATGTTATTTTTTGGGATAACATTCAAAAATACACTTAATTAACTCATATGAGGGCATAAAAAGACAAAATAAAGCATAAGAAAGGTGTAAATAGTGAAGATGTACCAAGAAAAGCATGAAGGCTTGTTACAAGACGTTACAATACTTCAATATAGGACTTGTTGATGAGAAAAAAAATGATTTTTAGGTAAATTATATTAAATAAAATCTAGAAGAATGTAGAAAACACTTCACAACATCTTCACAAGACATAATTCTTTGAGTTTTGGTACCTAAATAAGCATGTTCAAGCCATGTTGCAACAGAAAATCAAAGCAACATAGTTCCAACACCATGAAAAAAGACCTAGAATGCCATGGAAATGACAAGGGGCCATTTTTCTATGGCACATTAAGCCCCCACTTTAGTGAGAGGATGAACTAGCTTCAAACTCACACTAAAGTAGCCATGAACATCGAGGGGAGGGTTCAAATGCACTTATGTTAGCAAGATGGATTACAAAAATCAAGAGGGATGATCAAGCCCCCAGGATGAAAATCCCATGGCAAACCAAACATAAGGACAAAGGAACACACAAGTGTTGAAAAGAATTGAATGAAGCTTCGATCATCAATACAACTAGTAGTGAAAATAGATCCAGGTTGATTGTTTGAAAAAGAGAATGTGTACTCACTCTAGGGACATAGAACTAGTTGTCCACGGGGTGAGAAGGCCCAAAAAGTAAGATACATATGCTAATTGGTATGCACTCACAAAACATAAAAGTGGCTAATGGGAAAAGTCATGCTGCTAGTTGGGCTTCCTACTCAACCATGTTAAAGCTATACCAGTTGACAACTTTCACAAGGCACCACAAAGCAAAAGGAAATCTAAATGTTAAGCTTTAAATATTATGGAACTACATGCATGCAAGTTGTGTTATGCAAAGTGGCCAAGAAATGCGACAATGAAAAATACAAAAATGTAATGTGAAAGATTATTCAAAGGATCTGGTTCAGTTTATGCAAGGTTAGTCACTTAGGGAACATTGTGTCTAATGTCTCCAAGAGAGGACCAATCAAAGAATAGTATATTCACAACTTAGGGGATGCAGTGTGTCGCATCAAACCACCAAGAGGAATGTAGTATTCTATGAAAGATCACACTTATGAAGGACATCACACCCAATGTCATCCACAAAGTGACGAACACATCACGTAAACAACAAGGCTAAAATAAGAAGCGTGAATGCACAATGAAAGAATGGTAATTTATGCCTCCCACTTTAAAGGAATTGCTACACATCGTTATGTGAGAAATTACTTTAAAGTAGCGAAGAAATTAAATCTAAAAAAGAAAACAAGACATGAGATCCAATTTGTAAAGCTCTGTGCCAAGTCATATGTTTCGAAGCTAGGCTGTTTCATGTCAAGGAAAAATGAAAAACAAAGAAAGGTAGTTGCCCCCTAGAAAAGAAAACACACCAAACACTTAAGGGATCTATGGATTTTGGGTGAGTATGTTCATTTCTACAATATTTTTATAAAAGAGCTTAGAACTATCATCATTCCCCAAATACACATAGAATTGGAAGAATGACACAAAGAGAGTGAAAACAAAGGAAAAAGAAACTTCGTTTTGAGTCAACATGGAAGAGACATTGTGGTCTCATCACCTTGCATCATCCCCAAAAGGAAAACACAAGCGAAATGAAAACAAAAAGGCGAAGGAAAATGAAAAACTTTTTGGGTCAACATGAAGGAGACATTTCGGTCTTAATGCCTTGCATCATCCCCAAAAGGAAAAAAATAAGAAAAGACAAAGAAAAGAGGAAAAAGGACCATTTGGGTCAACATGGAAGAGACATTAGGTGTCTCTATGATTTGTGTCATCCCCAAAAGGAAAACAAAAAATGAAAAATGAAAAACACAAGAACCATTTGGGTCAACATGGAAGAGACATAGGGCATCTCTACGCTTTGCATCATCCCAAAAAGGAAAACAAAAAACAAAGCATGACAAATAGAAGAATAAAGGTACGCATTGGTTATTTTTTAATAACCAAGCTAATCTCTAGACATACCTATGGATTTTGCCATTCCCAATTATCAGTAATACTAAAGGGATTGGCCAATGAATGAATATAAGGAGAGAGAATAACTATGAAACCAATAATAATATGTATCATAAAATGCTATACCACTATCAGTCTTACTCCAAAATGAACTTAAAACAGAGACCCTAACACTTGCTTCATATTTTCTTGATAAAACTAATAGTATCAACTCAAAATTTTCTAACTCTTGAGTTGATGGTCCTGAATTCCTTCTTATAGAGATGAAGGAGAAAAATAAGCCTCAGACCATATAGCACACATGTAATGATTTCATAGGACCACTTGCAACAATATTCCCTTCATGTTTACGCTTAAGCCTTCAGGTGAAACAAATAAACATGAGGTAGAAAAATCCTCAAATCTTTGTGGAAAACAAGTCCCACCTTGAAAGACATCATTAGTTTGTTACAACAGTCACAAGATATTCTTCATGTGTTCCAAATGCCAACTGTAAGGAGATCAAATAGAAAAAATTATGAAGCAATGCAAAGAAAAAAGAAAAGGCCAAAAACCACCTAATCCACAATAGCACCACATGCTAATTACTTTGAGCATTGAGGAGAGAATAATATTTTACCATGTTTTATCAAAAGCCTAATATGTATTGTTTTCAAGCTATGTATCATTCTTCTCCTATCCATTATTCTTCTTATTCAATCTGTATACTTCTCCAACCAAACATTGTATTCCTCCTCAGTGGGCCATTTAATATTCAATAAAACTTGAACCTTATTAGTGTACTGGGAGTACCTTGCATCAATTAAAACTCTAGCTTTTTTAACAAATATATCCATTTTTGACTCAATTTCCACCATCATATCAATGTCTGAACTGAGCAAAAGGTAATTAGTATCAGACAAATGCATCATAGCAGCATCAACAAATCCTCCCAAATCTTCCTTCCAAGTGTCAAATGGATGTAATTCACCCTTGAAATTCAATATTTGAGGCATGCCATGATTCTCCATTTTCTTGAATATTTTCAACTTGCTCCAGAGTTGTATTCCCAATTTTTCATGGAAAGTGGTTACCTCATTTATTTGGTCAATAGTCTTCAAGATGTTAGGAATATTTGTGGGTTCCTTGAGATCCTCTTTCACTTTTGGCATCATCTCTTTCAGAGGACTTATTGTTGGATCATAAATTATTGAAACTCTTTGGTCTGCACAAATTTATCATCAGCCAAGAACTCATCACTTCCTAATCCTGGGATCATCATCATTTTCTCTGTCATAATGCCATTGGACAATCCTATTAGGAGGGACATATGAACTATGAGTCTCTTCAATATGGGGAGGAGGAAATTTCTGCTCAACTTCTTCATTTCTTGGTACATGTTCTGGGTATGTGCAGGATCATCATGCAAAAAATAGGCCCTTAAGTGGCAAAAAATTCAAAAAAATCAGTGTTAGGAAACTTGACGTAAATATTTGAATAAGTTATCTATATTATTTGAAAAATATGCAAAAATAGAATTTGTAGAAAATTGAATGTAGTTTCTAAAATACTAGGTTTATTTAAAAATAAATAAAATCTATTTGGTGAAAATTTGAATTTCAATGCAGTAGTACTTAAATTTCAGGGAAAAAATAAGAAGTAGGTGTTTGTTTGACCACCCTAACCATAATAAAATGATAATATTTTTTTGTAAGATTTTATATATAAGTAGAGGACTCATGTCTGGATGTGATGCATATTTTTTGTAATTTTTTTCCAAGTAAATAATTAATTATAAATTTTTTATTACAACTTTTAGAAAATATAAAAACTCATCTATCTGACCACCTTAACTTGGTCAAAACTTCATGAAATTTAATTGTTCTTTTTTTAATCCTATATTATGTGAAGCATAGAATGTGATGCATGTTTTGGATTCAAAAAATATGATACCGTTTGAAAGTTATAGATTTTTTTCAATCAGCCTATTGATAAGGACTTTAGTCATAATTCTAATAGAAAATGAATAATAATTATTTATTAAATTCAAATTAAATCATAATTTATATTTTTGGAGAGCTGAGAATCTCCTCTAAAAACCCTTTTTGTTTCATTAATTTTGGGTGAAAAAAAAGTCGTCAGCCACATACCCCCATAATATTGCCACTTTTTGGCGCACCATGATCCTTCACATACCCTTCTACCACTTGTTCCTCTCCGGCCTCCTAAACATCTTCAAACCTTTCTGGGACATCCATAGCTTGTTTTTGATGTTGTTACTTTAAAAGAATTTGGGACCTTTCTACAACCTCCTTTACTTTTACTTTAAAATGACCAGACTCATAGTCCCTTATCATAGAAAAGGCCCTCTCCAAAGGTTTTGCAATTTTATTGTATAGACTGATGTAGAAGGCATTCATTTTCACAATATTCTCCTCAAGGTTTGTCATAGTTGTCCACTACTTTTTCCTGGCCATAACAGCCTCATCACTTTCCAAGTTCCTTTGTACATCATCTTTATAGAAAAAATCATATTGTATGACGCCTAAGTTCTTTTTTCTTCTCCTTTTAGCCACAAATTCCTCAGGATCAAAATTTCTAACCCCATCTATAGGCATTCTAAGATTATTTACCATAATACCCAATTTCACATACCCTTCAAGGGAAGTGACCCTAAAATAGGAAAAAGAGCTTTGGAGGTTTAACATAAATCCATTTCTATCCTTTCTAAACATTTCAAAATCCATGGCTTCCATTTGCCACATGAGCTCCATGAAAGCCAACCTATCTAAGGCACAGAAGGGTAAGCAATGGGGTGCCACTTTAGCTCCATAAAACCTGATCAAAGAATAGTCAAAATGTAACAACCATTCATCCCAATTATGTGTGGATGCAAAACCTAGTACATCCATCGGGCACATGGCATTCTTGATTTCTGGAGAAAATATGAACCTAGGTGCCACACCCAATTACTCTAAGATACCATGTCTTATCACATTGGAAAACAAGATGTAGTTAGAGTTGGAACAATCCTGATCCCAAATATGTGTCCACATTTACACAGGGATGGCTTCATTTTCATTGTTCACAATCCTTAAATTCAATTTCCTTTTCCACTCATAATCTCCTTCCCACAAGAGCATATGCATCAATAAGGAATAATGAGGGAAAGATAGAGGAAGCGATCCCTTTTTCAAATTAAGAAAATCCTCATGCATTTGTTGGGCAACAAAGTTAGCATAATCAAAACCAATGTTTTGATTCTAGTCATGTATGTCTGCCACCATCACCAAAAAATCAAGGGCTATTCTAACCTCAAAATCCTGAGCTAGCACTTGGTTCAGACAATAGTAAGTGTTCTTGAAATAGTCTTAAAATTCTTCACATTCAAAAGGCTTAGCATCATGAAAAATGAACTTATTTATGTTTCTTCTATGTCACACAAGTATTGATTCGTTATATGCAATTCTTCTTCCTTGATATTTAGCATACAAGTCAACACGTCATAACTTTGTAGTGTAATTGGGATTCAACCCAAACACATCCAACATTTTATCCTTAGTCACCTCCAGAATCATATTACCATTCTCACTCTTGATTTTCTTGTCAGTAGGGTCATAGTGCCTTGCTAACTCCATCATTAAATTGACCTCTACAAACACATTTCGAACAACTAACTTTCCTAAGTTCAACCCCCATAATAAATATGCAGGCTTGCTAGAATTTCACCCATTGAAATCATATTTAAACAATTGCCATCCACTCTGGGGTTGGGGTTTTTCACCAATATCACTAGCATCATCAATCAACCTAGTGGTAATAGCAACTTGTCTTGTGGGCCTTTTTCCAATTTGCGACCCTCCCTCTCTGATACCTTCAAAATTATCCTGTATAAATTTTTTTGTTTCCTTCTTCACACTTCTAGACCTTGTGGAAGCCACAAGAGTACCAGGCAAAGGATTAGAAACAACTACTGGTTTGGGCTCAGCTTCAGCTAAAGCATGTTGAGTTTTAAGTCTTTTGACCCTTTTTTGTGTTGGTTTCCTTTCAGGTCTAACACTGGACTCACTAGGCTCTGGGTCACTCATTCTTATAGCACAAATGGAAGTTAGGGTTTACACCTTCTTATAGCTAGACAAAAATCTTTACAACTATTGCAAGACGAAACTCTACTTCTAAATAGGGAAACTTTCCTCATAAATTAGATAATGCTCAATTATCAAATTTACAACACCATGAAAAGTTTAAATTTCATTTTCCATCAATTCTCTTATTAGCTTTTATGGGAATCCATCCTACCACCTTAATTAATAGGAGGTACCATTTTTGCTTATTGTATAAGAGCTATGCCACCCTTGTTGTAGATAATCTTTGGAGCTTTCCTAGAAAATTCTTCAGCCTTTGATATTCCTTCTGCTAGAACTAGTGAACTAGGATGCACAATAAACTAGATATCTACTTTCAGTTATAGCCGAGGGGGAAGCATGTCACCATTAATATTCGATAGTAAGCTTGCACAAGAAAACTAACAAGTAGTTGTTCAATTTTGAACCTTGATCATTGATCTTTCTATTTTAAAACTGTATCAGTGGTTGACAATCCACCTAGCTACTTTTCTTTCTACTTTATAAAAAATCTTTGAGATTTTGACACGTTGCTTCTTCATGTAGCAGTTGTCACCAATTGATGGTTCATTTGGTCCTTTCCCACCTTTATCAGTTATGTATGTACCTTGCATGGAAAAATCTCGTCCCTTAGATCAATGACTGGATTCTTGATCATCTTCATCTCCATCAATCCTCACTAATTCATCTTTTGCACCTTGACTCCAATTAGCAACAAGATATGCAAGCACCACAGTTTGACACATACACGTGTATAACAATAAAATATATCACAAATAGAAAGTAGTCAAATTAGCAGGAGAAAATTTCTTAGAAGGGGTTGTCTCGCTCATTGCTAATTAAAACCTTAGCATTCAAAATGAATTGTGAGGTGAGACATAATTGGGAACTCATATCTTGCTCATCACTAATTATAAATAGTCCTTTTACAGCACACTGGCAATGAGCGATGAAAATAAGATCACAAAGTGAGAAGTCATCACTTATTGCTACTACAACCATAAGAGCCCACGAATTATTAGCGATAGGCCATCCCATAAGCACCTCACTCATTGATAATCACATACAAAACCTTAGGGAGCAATTAGCGATGGGTGATACCTTAGAATACATATACATAAGTACCCCAAGGAGTAGTAATTGTAGTCTCGTATTATTGAGACTCCTTCACTTTTACTTGATTATACCCTGAAAAACCATCCATCATTAACAACTCACAACCAGTTACCTTTTGTAACATGGCCTCCATGTTGGGTAAGGGATAATTATATTTTAATGAAGATACATTCAGGTTCCTAAAATCAACACAGTCTTATATCCCCATTCTTTTTCCTCATTGGTACTAATTTGGATACCCATGAAGAATGTCTAATGGGTTTTATAATACCAACCTCTCTTAAGTTTACTAACTCTTCTTGCATCTTGGGAGCTATCATTGGATTGATTGGCCTTTTCTTCTATCTGAAAGGTTTTGCATCCTCCTTCAAAGGGATTTCATGTTGAAATAACTCCTCTTTGTAATATTTCAAGTCATCATACTGTGTACCTTAGAATTTATCCTATTCTAGTGCATAAAATGACTCAAAATATGAATGATAAAGAAAACCAAGGACACCTCAAGATTAGCCAAAAGAGAGTGACAAAACAATAAGGAAAATAGATAGCACAAGACAAATAGTTTTACCTTCCTTGCTGTTGGTGTCTCTTTGATTGGCCCTTGCTTGGATTGATTGTGTGCTCCTTAGATGATTGCTTGAATGTCTAAATGCAAGATTGGAGGTGCAAATGATTAAAAAGATGGCTAGATGATGATAGAGGATTGAGGATTCAAATTGGCAGCATGTAGTTATGAGAATGCAAAGTGTTGAGAAGGCAAATTGGCAGCATGTAGTTGCTCCAAATGAAAAGTGTTGTAAATTCCCTTGAGGAGGGGGGATTTATAGAGGATCTTGAATTCTCTAGAGAATTCAATGGTCAAGATTGCTCCAACAAGGTCAAGATGAAGGGCTATGGTGGGTTGAGAACCCACAAGCCCTCACATCTTGACATGTGGAGGGTGAAGTGGCCAAGAGGATATGAGATGGAGATGAGGTGTCAAGAAAGTACATGAGGTGGAAAAAAGGACATGCACCTTGGGGAGTGAGAAGATTTCCACAAAAGGGATTTCTTGTCCCCAAGTGGGAGTGAAAGGGACATTTGAGGAATTTTGGAATTCCTCAAAAATCTACATGAGAAAAGGAAAAGTGGTTGGGGAAATAAGTGTGAATTAAAAATTCACATTCCTAGGAAAGTCTAAAAGATAAAAGATGGGCTCCAAAAAGGTGGGACTTGGTCACATGTGGATATTGTGACAAGTCCAAGGTTGGTCACATGTGGAGATTGTGACAAGTCCAAGGTTCTAGAAGCCTTGGAAGGATGGAATGTGAATTAAAAATTCTCATATAAAAGAGGGGAATTAAAAATTCCTTGGAGAATGATTAGGCTTAATTAATCAGAATTAGAGGATAATTAGGGGCTAATTAGGATTAAAAGCCAACTTGCAAAAGTTGGAGGATGTGACACATCCTAATCAAGGATTAGGCATGTGCACATCCTTAATGAAGAGATTAGGAAATGGATTAGGATTAAATGAAATGACATGTGAGGAATTAAATAAATGTAATATTTATTTAATTTATTTGATGAAAAGAGGATTAAGGAGGGTAAGGTATTTAATTATTAATTAAATACCTTAGGGATTTAGCAGAATTAAAGATATTAATTAAATAATAGTAATATTACTTAATTAACTCGGATAAGAGGATGTTTAGACAAAAAGTGATAAATTTGGATAAATTAAGTGTCCAAATTTGGATGTCTACACATATGACCAGGCAAAGACATTCCTATATTTTCTCAACAAGGAAATTAGCATGGATTTCACATTTGGTTTCATACTTTTTCCTATATAAACCTTCTTTGGGGCATTTTCAGTTCCCAAGTTTACTTCTTCTAAGTCTTCTGAGTGGGCAACAGTTGCTTTGGCATTGTTGGCTTCTTGATTATTAAAGAACCTTTCAAGAGCTACAAGACCTTCGGAGATTTTGTTTGTTTTTAATTGGATAACCTCTTTATGGAAGATTGTGTCTTTTCCATCAACATTTTCTATAAATCCACTAAAATCAATCTCTTGACCTTCATATTTATCATCACATTTTAGGAATCTAAGAATATCCTCATCGTCATTAAAAATCTGCCAATTATACACATTATCAGGGATAGAGGGCCTTGTCCTTACCTCAATATTTGAAATCCCTATGAAAGTTATATCATCAGGTCTTAATGCAATATTAGCCAGTAAATCAACAACTCTATTATGCCCTCTCCCCATCTAGTCTATTCCAAAAGAATCAAACTGTTCTATGGAGTCCCAAACAACATTCTAGTATTGCCTTATTTTGTTATTTTTGCAAGCATATTTAGCCCTTACTTGGGATATTACCAACTCAGAATCACCAATTACCATTAATTTTTGTATTCCATATTTTTCAACAAGTTTCAATCCCAATAACAAGGCTTCATATTCTGCTACATTATTTGCACATACAAAATATATTGTAAAAGAAAACTTATAAGTACTTCCAATTGGTGATACTAATAGAATCCTTGCACCAGATCTTTCCTTAGAACTTGCACCATCAAAGAAAATTTTCCATAGTCCTTCTGTAGTAGAAATACTTGAAACTTCATTTTCTATAGGTGCAGGACATCTTTCAGTATCCTTTGGCACTTCCTCTACCCTAAACCCATCAATGTCAGTGTCCACAAAAAGAACTGTGTCATCCTCAGGAACTTGTTCCAACATATGGGGGACCCTAGATTCTCTCATTACTTGGATATTCATTCCATCAATAGGAAATTTGGCATAAGACATATCACACTGCATACCGCCTCCCATATATGCACTCCATTTTTGTGATAACAACATTCCATAATTAGGTGGGATATAAACTACAACCACACTCATTTTAAACTACTTATCAAGGAAAGCTGCTAACCTATATGGAAGCTCATTTATCACACCTACCACAAGGTGTAACGTCTTAAAATGAAACAAGCTTTTGCACTATAGACAACAAAGATCAAGATTAGAAGCACACATGCATACAATACTAAAATCTAAAATGCAAATTCATTCGTTAAGCAACAAAGAACATGGGAAAGTAAAAACATAATTAAAACTAGAACAATCTCACCAATTCCATATGTATTTCCATGATTCATCTCGATTGCCCTTCTCCATTTTGCTTGTGTAGTATAATTGCCCTCAGATTTTCAAGTTTGTGCAAGTATAGCCTATTGATAAAGATTAGCAAAATATCGAAGATTCAAGACAAAAGTGCTCTCCCAAGTTGTAAGATTTTGCGAGAGAGATTGGAATGAAGAATGACAAATCAATTTATAGAAAATTTATTATTCGAACGACAGGCCAAGATTGAAAGCTTAACGGACGGTTGAGATCGACAATTTAGACATGCATTCTGATAACTAATAGTATTGACATGAGTGATACCAATTAGAAATAGAATTAAAGATTAAATAAATGATTTAATCTTCAGTTTGACATTCGAAAACATAAGAAATATCTTTGCATGACAAAGATGAAGATTGATTATAGCAACTCTCTGTTCGAACGCACGCACAACATTTAATTAATTAAATAATAATATTTAATTAATATGCATGTGCACGTAAATGATTTAGAACTGGAAGATTGCATGATCTGATGAAGAGATTACTCGAAGATGCCACTCAGACATCAAATCAATAGTTAACTGATCGATTAAAATAGATGTTGAGTCGAGTAAAAGTGAATACTTAGATAACTCGCATAATTATCTAAAATATAGAGGAATGTGTTAAAATAGAATTAATGAATTAAATAATTCATTTAATTCAAGACTCAATATTTGAAGAATCATTAAATAAATAATATTTATTTAATTAAATGATGAAGGGATTTTAAATGAATAATTAAATAAATAATGAATTTATTTAATTATCGTTGAAGTATGATAAAGAATAAATTAAATAAGAATTTATTTAATTTGATAAGATGGATAAGGTTAATTAGTAACATAATTAAATAAAAAGCGTTTAATTAATTAATCAGATAGAATAAAGAAAAGTGTGAATTAATTAAATAATTAAGATTATTTAATTAATAGAAGAATTAATGTTAAGGTGAATTAATTAAATAATTGACATTATTTAATCATGACCATGAAGAAAACGAATTATGAAGAATATGGAAGTCACAGGCTTAAACCAGATTTTGGTGTCTACATTTGCCCCTCTTTGATACAATGTCGTTTCAGCATTATGTCAAAGAAAATTGATAAGAAATATGCCCCAGTCAAGCTCTGGATTAGAACAGGTGAAGGTATGCCCCCTTGGTCCAACGACTTTCAAAGAAACCAGTTGGAAATCCACTCGTTATCGCGTAATGCAACTCCCCATCAAAATTCAGCTCAAACGGACACCCGAGTAAAAGGTTATGGCCTCCAGAAGTTTCAGTGTAAAAATCAAAAATCAATTTTGAAAATTTCAAGACATGGGTTTTGTTTGGGAGCAAATTTGAACAACTGGGTTGAGATCAGTTTTCCGAAAAAGATAGCAAAAATGTGAAGTTTTCACAGGGATAGGGGTGCGCCACAGTGGGGCATATGCGCCCCAAGCCGCAGGGCGGATACGGCCCGGGAGTGAGGGCGCACACGCCCCGGCAGGGCGGAGACGCCCCAGGACGGGGGGCGAACACGCACCAGGACGGGCGGAGACGCCCCAGGACAGGGGGCGCACATGCCCCGGCGGGGCGCACACGCACCAGATCTGCCGAGATCGCCGATCTGGCTACATCGCCTCGATCTGGCGATGTCTCCTACGGGCGGACGCCCTGGCATCTGGGCGACATGTCCCGACAAGGTGGAGATCGATCTGGTGTACACACCTGGCTATGCACTCTACAGGCATGGCGATGCTCCTCGATGGGGGCGAGACGCCGATCAGCTAGCCACTCTAGAGGGCGAGATGTTCCTGGATAGCTTGACACGGGAGGGCTGACACCCCCTGTGGAGGAGCCTGAGCCACCATGACAAGAAAAGAAAAAGGGGGACGGGGCGATGAACACTGAGAAAATATAAGAGATTGAAAAGATGTGTAAGAGAAGCAAAAGTGAGGGCGATGAGATAAAGGGCATTGGGTTGCATGGAAGGAGGCCTATAGCCAAATACCAATGACAAGGGATTGTGAGATGGGATGAGGATAAAGATGGAAGAATGGATGAAGGATGGGAGGGATTGTTTGGATGGATATGAAGATAAGGATGGGGAGATGGAAGGGATGCTATGATAGATGGATAGGGACAGAAGGATTGGGAGATGGATAGGGACAGAAGGATTGGGAGATGAAAAGGATGCTAGGATAGATGGATACGAAGATACGAATGGGGAGATGGAAGGGATGCTATGATAGATGGATAGGGACAGAAGGATTGGGAGATGAAAAGGATGCTAGGATAGATGGATATGAAGATAAGGATGAAAAGATGGAAGGGATGTTGTGCTAGATGATGTCTCCAAGGACTATGTCACAAAGGAAGCAGATGCCCCCACTCTAGATATGTCATATATGATGAGGCATGAGGGATGGGAGATGAGTGGATGGGAAGATAAAGGAGATAACTAGAGGTGGATAGGATGAGTGACCAAGGAATATGATAGAGCATGGAGGAAGGGAATGTATACCAAGAGGTGGCCAAAGCATGTATAGATAGGTGCCCCTGTTTTGATCAAGATCACAAGAAGGATGGAGGGAATGGGAGATAAACGAGATATGATGGTAGGATGCGGAAGATAGATGGGATGGGAGGATTTATGAAGAGGACAGATAACAGGAAGATGGGTGCATAGCTAGAAGCATAGTGGATGGAGGGAATGCATATCAGGAAGTTGCCCCCAAGTGCAGATGGGGATTTACGCATGATGTCTGTTTTCCAGGTTTTCATCATCGTACTTATCCAAGGTGCTTGTTTGCCAAGTTTTCACCATTGGACAAATTATTTCTCTCTTTCTTTTTCTTTTTTTTGACTTTTTGCATAGCATGCAGAAGGAGATGGATAAGGATAGGGATGTGAATAAGTGGATAAGGATATGGATGAAGGACTCAAGCATCAAGTTCTATACGAGGTATAAGAGCCCATGTTTGAACTGCCTATTGGATGTTGGTACAACCTTATGAGGATAAATGGATTATGAAAGAGGATGAATTAGGGGGATTTGATGGGGGAGATATGTGGGGTAATGGATGGGATGCTGGAAAGGGTATGGATAGAATGATGGGGTGGATATGTGATGGGGAAATGTGTTCAGGACCAACATTGGCACATGTGGTGGTGGATGTGAAAAGATGAGAGGATTACTGGATGGAGAATGTGTGGATAATGGAGGAGATGGGGTGGTGAACTTTGGAACATAAGGACCCAAAACAGACTTAGGAGATGAAAGGGGTGTATGACTAGCTTTTGGATTAGAAACTTTGGATGTTCTTACAGTTTTTTCATTTGAAGGTATTGCATCTTTGTTCTTTGGGATCCACATGGTTTTGATCTTTGATTTGTTGGCTCTTTGCGAGCTATAGATTTGATTTTGATTTGGGATTTTGTTTTTCTTTTCTTTACCATGTCTTTTAGAGGGGACATGGGAAGCTTTAGGTTCATGTGGGTGTTTAGATTGATGCATTTTTCCTCTGGAATCCAAAGTGCTTGTACTAGCAATGGGATGGGTGTGAGGAGATGGACGATGTGGAGCAATGGAGGTAGGAGTATGGGGATTACATATAGATGGGGGATGTTGAGGTATGTGCCTTTGTTGATCTTGATTAGGGGACATGTGAGAGGGATGTTTATGATGGATGAAATGGATAGGTGATGAATGGATGAAAGGATGAGATGGAGGAGGTGATCTTGGGATATACAGACCCAAAGTAAATGGAGTGGGTGGAGGGACAGAAGGACCCAAGATGGATGGAGGGATGTAAGGACCCAAAATCGATGGAGCAGATGAAGGAGGGATATGGACGGTGGTTTTGAGGCAATATGATAGAGGAGGAGGGATGGCAACATATGATCTAGTGGGGCGATGGGAAGAGCCGACATTTCATTTGGAAAAGGCTCGTTGAGGACGTCTAGAGGTTGTACCAACATATTTAGATTGTGAGGCTTGGGAAATAGGTCCAAGACCTTGCATGCAGACTGGTTCTTTGACTTGGATGGGCTCTAAAATACCTTGCTCATGAATGCCTAGACATTTTCCTTGATAGTTCATTTTCTTGAGCATGCGATCCATGATAGGATTTGTGTTATTCAGAAAACATGATACGGGTCCATTATTAGGTGGAGGATGATGGGTGGTAAATACACTGTGTTTTTCTTCTACAAGGAGACCACCACGGAAGAATGTGAGAGTACCAAGAGGATATGCAAGTGGTGTAGGTATAGCAGTTTTAGGCGATGATGGGGGATCATGAGAGGGAGATGGTGGGATAGCAGCATGTGGATAGGTTATATCAGGAGAGGGATTAGGGGATATGATAGGATCTGGATTTGTGGTAGTGGGCTCATGCGATGGAGATGGAAATGGAGTGGTGGAAGCTTGAATGACAAGGGGATCATGGGATGGAATGGATGGGGTACTGTGATCTTGAGGTGGACTAGATGAGATGATAGGATCTTGATCTAGAGAAGGGGATATGTTGGCATGCTTTGGATTAGACTCTTGGCATGACACATCTTGTGTGGATGGAAGGATGACAAAGTGTTGGAGAGACTCTTCGAGTTGGGGAGATGGAAGGATGGAGGATTCGATGCAGTCACCAGAATGGATTTGGGCATCATCGATGGGTTCGATGACTCTTGGAGTAGGAGGTGGATGTTCAATGGATTCAATGGATTTAAAGGATGTGATGGTAGGAGATGGGGGATCAGTGGATTCAAAGGGTGTGATGGTAGGATATGGGGGCTCAATGGATTCAGAGGGTTCGATGGTAGGAGATGGGGGCTTGATGGATTCAGAGGGTGTGATGGTAGGAGATGTGGGTTCAATGGATTTAGAGGGTGTGATGGTAGGAGATCAATGGTTTCAATGGTTTGATCAGTGCTAGGGGTGGTAACAACAATGATAGGTGTGGTATGGAGAAGGCTCTCATCACTAGTTACCGTGGATGATAGATTGGGATGGCATGGTTCCATGACTTCAACATGTGGAGTTGGGGGTGGCTTCTTTGTTATAAGTCCTTGGAGAATTTCTTGAGTGAGGGACTTGAATGCTCTAGGTTGAGATGGCGTGGTAGGAGTGGATGAGGGATTATGGATTGGTGGACTAGGGTTAGATGGAGGAATGGGTTTGAATGTAGGACTATGAGTAGATGGGGGATTAGGAGTGGATGGAGGACTAGGAGTAGATGGGGGACTGGGATTGGATGGAGGGTTAAGGTAAGGATATTGGAGTGGTGAATTAAGATAGGGGGACATGGATTGTGGATTAGGATAAGAGGATATAGGTGGTGTAGTGGGACAAGAGGATGTGGGGGATGAATTATAATAAGGGTATTGGGATGGTGGATTAGGATGAGGATATGTGGATGTAGGATTAAGGTAAAAGGGTGTGGATGTAGGACTAAGATAGGAAGGTACGAATGTAGGATTAGAGTGGGTAGATTGGCATGGAAGATTAGGGTAGTGGGTATATGCGGATGAAGGATTTAGATAGGAGGATGTGGATGGGGGATTAAGATAGGGGTACTGAGATGGTAGACTAGGATAAGAGGATGCGGGTGTTGGATAAGAGGATGATATAGATGAAGGGTATGATGGACATGACAGATATCCCTTGTCAAAGGTAGTAGAAGCAACGTGATTAGGCATGGATGAAGACATAATGGGAGAACTCGAGGGGCTGATTGGATTTTGGAAAGTGGGTGGAGAAATATTACTAGAGATGATAGTGTCAATGGGATCTATGTCGTATACCTCTTGATCAACAAGACTTTCGTTATCGTCATCAATGCAATTAGAGTTTCCCTTGACTACTATTGATGGAGGATAAGGATTCATGATGATGAAAGCATAAATAGAATGGATCAAAGATTTTGGATGGAGATGGATGAAATTCAAGCTCAGATGAGGATTGGACTAAAGCTCAGATTGGGATGATTGGATGATGTGATGGGATTGATTATAACAATAAGATTCGATTATCAAAAGATGATTGCGACACCGAATCTACTTCGAGATGGAAGTAGATTGATTGGGTCAAAGGTGATGTGATTGGATTGGATTGGATAAGGTTGATTGGATTTTGATTGAATAGATCAGATTAGATTGGATTGGATTGGACTGGATTTGATTTGAATTGGATCAAATTTGATTTGAATTGGATTAGATTTTGATTGGATTGAATTAGATTGGATTTAATTTGGATTGGATTTGGATTTGATTGGATTGGATTTGATTGGATTGGGTGGTCAGAGATGAGAGGGAGACCTTGAGTTTGATCAAAGGAAGTTACCTTTAACAACCAAGAGCTTTAATTGATTAAGAGGGTGATTACGACACCGAATCCACCTTAAGATAGGAATGGATTGATTGGCTCGAAGGTGATAACTTACGCCACCGAATTCACCTCCAGATGGAGGCAAATTCATTGGGGTCCAAGTTAAAGACTAATAATCAAGTTCAAGCGCTATGGTCAATTTGGGTGACCGCTTTGTAATACAAGGTTAGGATGGTTTGGTTGTGGGTGGTGTTTGGAGATGCAAATGGTAAGGAATTATTGGTGGATTAGGGAGGAATTAGGATGAATGGGGGATTAAGGATAATTGTGGAGAATGTATGGGGATTTAGAGTGGTTGAACGAAAGTTTGGAATAATGAGACGGGGGCTTAAAATGGCCAAATGGAGGTTTTTGAAGGTTTAAAGTGATAAAACGAAGGCTTGGGATGATGGGGTAATGGTTGGGAATGGTTAAATGATGGTTTAAAGACAGAAAGGATCCAAACGGGGTGATTTCAGGTGTTCAGGAAGGCGTGATTGCACTTTTGCAGCAAAATAGGGGCGTAATTGCACTTCTACAGCAAAATAAGGGCGTAGACGCACTTCTGCAGCAAAACAGGGGCGTAAACGCACTTCTACAGCAAAACAGGGGCATAAACACACTTCTGCAACAAAATAGGGGTGTAATTGCACTTCTGCAGCAAAACAGGGGCGTAAACGCCCTTCTGCGGAAAACAGTGGCGTAGCCGCCCTTCTGCGGAAAATAGGGGCGTAGCCGCCCTTCTACGGAAAACAGGGGCATAGCCACCCTTCTACAGTGGAACAGAGGCTTGGTTTGATGCAAATGGCTATGGCAAGGACTTTAAAATGATAATGATAAGGCCAAATTGTCAAGAGTTCACTGGTTTCTCACAAGAAAACACTCTCAAGCAAATACAACCCTATGATTAGTGTTAAGGGTATGGCAAAAGTGGTCTTAATCTAGGATGCACAAGGTATCTAGGGAGTCTTCAATATACTCTCGGTACGTGAGGCACAACCGTGAACACCAGCCCATCACAAGCGTGAGTCAGGAACCCCAGCGAGATACTAAAGGGCTCAGACCAACTCTTCACGTCTATCTAGGTAACACCCTAGTTTCGACGCTCTACCAATTACGACATGACTGGATTAGGGTACAACTTTCACTCTCCCCCCTTTGTATACCCCGCCGATATGCATGGTTGGAATCGTCCCTTGGGGTGATGAAATCCCCAAATAGGTCCCACTATGAAGAAAGCACTAACCGCTTCCAACTACTCCCCAAGCTCACATGAAGTGCAAGGGGAAAGCGGAAACAAGCTAATACTCCCTTAGGGTAACACAAAAAGACAAGAACAACAAGCAACGAATATTACTCCCTCTAATTAAGCTATGTTCTTAGATTAATGCAAATAGCAAGGATAATTTTAAAGAAGATTGAGCAAATGGATAGCCCTGCAAGCAAATATTAGATATTTTATCCCGCTTTCTCCATCAACTTCACAAGAATATGCTGCAAAAGGTTAGCACAAAACACATGTATCCTTGCAAGAACAAGGTTAATGAGAAAAATAGCAATTAAATCTGAAATCAAAACACCAATTTTACCTTCCAGGGGGCGCAGTCGCCCTTCTGTAGCAAAACAGGGGCGTAGACGCACTTCTGCAGTGAACAGGAGGGCACAATTGCACTTATGTAGTAAAACAGGGGCGTAAACGCCCTTCTGCGGAAAATAGGGGCGTAGCCGCCCTTCTGTGGAAAATAGGAGTGTAGACGCCCTTTTGCAAAAAATGTTAGCAAAAAGTGCAATTTCAGCCACGTGGGCGCACACGCACTTCTGCAGAAAAGTGTTAGTAAAAAGTTGAAATTTGAGCCACGTGGGCACACACGCACTTCTGCAGTAAAATAGGGGCATAGACGCCCTTCTACGAAAAACAGGGGGCGTAGCCTCCCTTCTGCGGAAAACAGGGGCGTAGCCGCCCTTCTGCAGAAAACAGGGGTGTAGCCACCCTTCTACGGAAAACAGAGGGCGTAGCCGCCCTTCTGCGGAAAACAGGGGCGTAGCTGCCCTTCTGCGGAAAACAAGGGCGTAGCCGCCCTTCTGCGGAAAACAAGGGCGTAGCCGCCCTTCTGCGATGTGTTCCTGTAAAAACTTCAACAACAGCAAACATAAAATATGAGAACCTGTTTGTGGGTCCCACCAGGCGTGCCAGAAATGTGTACCTTGGAATTTATCCCTATTCTAGTGCATAAAATGACTCAAAATATGAATGATAAAATAACCAAGGACACCTCAAGATTAGCCAAAAGAGAGTGACAAAACAATAAGGAAAATAGATAGCACAAGACAAATAGTTTTACCTTCCTTGTTGTTGGTGTCTCTTTGATTGGCCCTTGCTTGGATTGATTGTGTGCTCCTTAGATGATTGCTTGAATGTCTAAATGCAAGAATGGAGGTGCAAATGATTAAAAAGATGGCTAGATGATGGTAGAGGATTGAGGATTCAAATTGGCAGCATGTAGTAATGAGAATGCAAAGTGTTGAGAAGGCAAATTGGCAGCATGTAGTTGCTCCAAATGAAAAGTGTTGTAAATTCCCTTGAGGAGGGGGGATTTATAGAGGATCTTGAATTCTCTAGAGAATTCAATGGTCAAGATTGCTCCAACAAGGTCAAGATGAAGGGCTATGGTGGGTTGAGAACCCACAAGCCCTCACATCTTGACATGTGGAGGGTGAAGTGGCCAAGAGGATATGAGATGGAGATGAGGTGTCAAGAAAGTACATGAGGTGGAAAAAAGGACATGCACCTTGGGGAGTGAGAAGATTTCCACAAAAGGGATTTCTTGTCCCCAAGTGGGAGTGAAAGGGACATTTGAGGAATTTTGGAATTCCTCAAAAATCTACATGAGAAAAGGAAAGTGGTTAGAAATAAGTGTGAATTAAAATTCACATTCCCCAGGAAAGTCTAAAAGATAAAAAGATGGCCCAAAGCAAGTGGGACTTGGTCACGTGGAGATTAGGACAAGTCCAAGGTCTCTAGAAGCCTTTGGAATACCTGTGTTCCAAAAATTCTCATAAAAGAGGGAATTAAAAATTTCGAGAATGTGATTAGGCTTCTAATTAATCAAGAATTAGAGGATAATTAGGGGCTAATTAGGATTAAAAGCCAACTTGAAAGTTGGAGGATGTGACATCCCAATCAAGGATTAGGCATGTACATCCTTAATGAAGAGATTAGGAAATGGATTAGGATTAAATGAAAATGATGTGAGGAATTAAATAAATGTAATATTTATTTAATTTATTTGATGAAAAGAGGATTATGAGGGTATGTATTTAATTATTAATTAAATAATTCTTTAGGGATTTAGTAGACTAAAGATACACTAAATAATAGTAATATTACTTAATTAACTCGGATAAGAGGATGTTTAGACAAAAAGTGATAAATTTGGATAAATTAAGTGTCCAAATTTGGATGTCTACACATACGACCAGGCAAAGACATTCCTATATTTTCTCAACAAGGAAATTAGCATGGCTTTCACATTTGGTTTCATACTTTTTCCTATATAAACCTTCTTTGGGGCATTTTCAGTTCCCAAGTTTACTTCTTCTAAGTCTTCTGAGTGGGCAACAGTTGCTTTGGCATTGTTGGCTTCTTGATTATTAAAGAACCTTTCAAGAGCTATAAGACCTTTGGAGATTTTGTTTGTTTTTAATTGGATAACCTCTTTATGGAAGATTGTGTCTTTTCCATCAACATTTTCTATAAATCCACTAAAATCAATCTCTTGACCTTCATATTTATCATCACATTTTAGGAATCTAAGAATATCCTCATCGTCATTAAAAATCTGCCAATTATACACATTATCAGGGATAGAGGGCCTTGTCCTTACCTCAATATTTGAAATCCCTATGAAAGTTATATCATCAAGTCTTAATGCAATATTAGCCAGTAAATCAACAACTCTATTATGCCCTCTCCCCATCCAGTCTATTCCAAAAGAATCAAACTGTTCTATGGAGTCCCAAACAACATTCTAGTATTGCCTTATTTTGTTATTTTTGCAAGCATATTTAGCCCTTACTTGGGATATTACCAACTCAGAATCACCAATTACCATTAATTTTTGTATTCCATGTTTTTTAGCAAGTTTCAATCCCAATAACAAGGCTTCATATTCTCCTACATTATTTGCACATACAAAATATATTGTAAAAGAAAACTTATAAGTACTTCCAATTGGTGATACTAATAGAATCCTTGCACCAGATCTTTCCTTAGAACTTGCACCATCAAAGAAAATTTTCCATAGTCCTTCTGTAGTAGAAATACTTGAAACTTCATTTTCTATAGGTGCAGGACATCTTTCAGTATCCTTTGGCACTTCCTCTACCCTAAACCCATCAATGTCAGTGTCCACAAAAAGAACTGTGTCATCCTCAGGAACTTGTTCCAACATATGGGGGACCCTAGATTCTCTCATTACTTGGATATTCATTCCATCAATAGGAAATTTGGCATAAGACATATCACACTGCATACCGCCTCCCATATATGCACTCCATTTTTTTGATAACAACATTCCATAATTAGGTGGGATATGAACTACAACCACACTCATTTTAAACTACTTATCAAGGAAAGCTGCTAACCTATATGGAAGCTCATTTATCACACCTACCACAAGGTGTAACGTCTGAAAATGAAACAAGCTTTTGCACTATAGACAACAAAGATCAATATTAGAAGCACACATGCATACAATACTAAAATATAAAATGCAAATTCATTCGTTAAGCAACAAAGAACATGGGAAAGTAAAAACATAATTAAAACTAGAACAATCTCACCAATTCCATATGTATTTCCATGATTCATCTCGATTGCCCTTCTCCATTTTGCTTGTGTAGTATAATTGCCCTCAGATTTTCAAGTTTGTGCAAGTATAGCCTATTGATAAAGATTAGCAAAATATCGAAGATTCAAGACAAAAGTGCTCTCCAAAGTTGTAAGATTTCGCGAGAGAGATTGGAATGAAGAATGACAAATCAATTTATAGAAAATTGATTATTCGAACGACAGGCCAAGATTGAAAGATTAATGGACGGTTGAGATCGACAATTTAGACATGCATTCTGATAACTGATAGTATTGACATGAGTGATACCAATTAGAAATAGAATTAAAGATTAAATAAATGATTTAATCTTCAGTTCGGCATTCGAAAACATAAGAAATATCTTTGCATGACAAAGATGAAGATTAGTGTAACTCTGTGAGCATACTGTAACTAGTGGTGACGTATTGTTAATAACACATATGCTTCAGATACATTGAGAAAAGATTACTGAAAGATGCCACTCAGACATCAAATCAATAGTTAACTGAGCGATTAAAATAGATGTTGAGTCGAGTAAAAGTGAATACTTAGATAACTCACATAATTATCTAAAATATAGAGGAATGTGTTAAAATAGAATTAATGAATTAAATAATTCATTTAATTCAAGACTCAATAGTTTGAAGAATAATTAAATAAATAATATTTATTTAATTAAATGATGAAGGGATTTTAAATGAATAATTAAATAAATAATGAATTTATTTAATTATAGTTGAAGTATGATAAAGAATAAATTAAATAAGAATTTATTTAATTTGACAAGATGGATAAGGTTAATTAGTAACATAATTAAATAAAAAGTGTTTATTTAATTAATCCGATAGAATAAAGAAAAGTGTGAATTAATTAAATAATTAAGATTATTTAATTAATAGAAGAATTAATGTTAAGGTTAATTAATTAAATAATTGACATTATTTAATCATGACCATGAAGAAAACGAATTATGAAGAATATGGAAGTTGTAGGCTTAAACCAGATTTTGGTGTCTACATTTGCCCCTCTTTGATACAATGTCGTTTCGGCATTGTGTCAAAGAAAATCGATAAGAAATATGCCCCAGTCAAGCTCCGGATTAGAACAGGTGAAGGTATGCCCCCTTGGGAAAATTGACAAATTGTCGAAAGGGTCACAAAAAATTGGAAATGCGCCCGATTAGTCCAGTAAATAGGTAGAAAGGAAATGCAGTTGATGGAATTGGGTTCAGAAATGGGAGGGATGGGTATGGGATGATAGAAAATGGAAGTTTACATGGCCAGAAGGAAGGAAATGCCACCTAAGCCCTAGGTATATATTTGAATTGGGGTGAAAAACTATTCATTTGCACCCACCTAGCTTAGAGATTTCAAAATTTGCTCTGACTTTCAGCAAGGATGTCTCCAGTTCCAGCCACCCATCATCGTGCATACAGGATCAGGACGTACCAGAGACCAGCCGGTGCGGACCCCCCAGTATGGACCTAATACTTTCCTTTTGAAAATTTTTAATTTGCGTGTATTTTAAGACATTTATTGCATTTTAAGTTATGTGTTTATTTTGATACGCAAATGTATATTTAGAAACGCATTTGTTGTTTTGAGACGCATTTGCATGTTTAGCGATGCATTTGAATATTTAGACACGCATCTGTCATTTTGCAACGCAAATGTTATTTTCATGACGCATTTGATGATTATTAACCGCATTTGATTAATAATGACGCATGTGTAATTTTTGAACCGCATTTGTTAAAAAGCGACGCATTTGTAAAATAATGACGCATGTGCAAAAATTACGATGCATTTGCATTTTATGTTAAAACAATCATTTTTCACTAGGATAGATGATTCAGGCTAACATAAGGCATATATGATGTTGTTGCAGGTTGTATTGGACCCTATCTATACACGGGAGTCGAAACCTACCACGTTTCGATTCAGAGACAGCTTGTGGCCGGCCCAGTAACAGACGTTATGGCATTTGGGTTTGTTACATGTGACCGATATGCCCCAAATTAGGGCAAATTGGGGATTGCTGACAGCACTATGTGAGCGGTGGCATTCAGAGACATCATCATTCCATCTTTCGACTGGAGAGGCTATAGTGACTTTAGAGGATGTTTATAGGATACTGACACTGCCTATTAGAGGGACACGGGTAGTGTATGATATGTAGAGGGGGATAGCGGAGATGTGTAGATATTACCCCCATGCTGACATCAGACAGCTAGGGGTGGACGACTATGAGATTAGATGGTGGACATTGGCTCAGAGGTATAGACAATTAGACTGTCTAGTAGCGACCTTGATAGGCGGCATAGTACTGCCTGACCGCCGAGGACATGGATTCCCTGTAGGATGGGGGGAGATGTTGGTGGGCATGCTTGAGCGCTGAGTCGTATATGCTTGGGGTTCGTGTGTGCTAGGGATGTTATACTTCCATATTCATGACATTGCTTATAGAGAGGCACAGTCTATGAGCTATGGTACCACGCTCCTGATGGTATGGGTGTGGGAGCATATCGCTATATTTAGGCTGCCTGTTACAGTTGATGTACCTCATGGAGTGCCATACGCCTTCCGTTATGCGGGGGCCACCACACAGCACCACATTGGGGACATAGGTTATTTCAGACACGCTATAGACTTGATGCAGGAGTTCACATGGAGACCGTACCTGGGTTGTGAGGTGTCGTCAGATGAGGACGAGCACCTTCCATTCTGTAGACAGACACAGTATTTGGTGGGACAGACTGTGTCCCACATGCACATTATAGAGCGGTAGCTGCCGGATCGGGTATTGAGACAGTTTGGAGAGGTACAGGATGTACCTCGAGGGAGAGCAGAGTTTGCTTGGTCGTCATGAGAGGTATTGCTATGGGGACCAGAGATTCCCATCACCACCGCAGAGGCAGACATTGACGCACTACAGGCACAGCCATGGGGATGGAGGGGTGGACCAGCAAATCTAGGGACCACTCCAGCTTACGATCAGTGGTGGGCCGCACACAGACCGATTCCCATGATAGATCCAAGGCAGCTAGCACCGGTAGAGTGGCGTGGTACAGGTCCCAGAGCAGGCGAGGCAGAGGAGGAGGCCAAGGAGTTAGAGGAGGCCGAGGTGATGGTGGGGATGATGGTAGAGGCGGGTGATGTAGAGGCAGGAGAGGGAGGCATGGTCGACGGGGACGAGGACCAGCCTTGTCACCGATCCAAGAGGAGAGAGGAGGAGAGGAGGATGTGGCCATGCTAGATGTGGCCAGAGGTGGTGAGGACGAATAGCTGGCAAAGGCTGTTATCCCGGACATCCCTGACATCCCAGCAGAGGCAGATGTAGGTGCCGAGGAGGCAGTTGGAGAGGAGGCCGTTGGAGAGGAGGTAGTGGGAGAGGAGGTAGAGATTGATGCCCTTGGATTGCTAGGTGCCTACTAGGAGGATGATGAGGAGGAGAATGATCACGAGAGAGAGATCAAGGATCAGATCCTGGAGGAGATAGACGAGGAGGATGGGAGAGACAGGGTCTGTTAGGATGAGACAGAGACAGAGGTGCCCGACACTGATATGTTACGAGCCCAGATTGCCTCCTTGGAGGATCAGATGAGAGTGTTGATGGCTAAGAGAGATGCCTACAGGGTGGAGAGAGACAGAGCTTTGATGGAGAGGGATCAGGCAGTAGCCCAACGGCAGGAGACTGAGCAGAGATTTACAGAGCTCAAGCCATTATGTACAGGACCATCAGCAGCATTTGCTAGAGATTTGGTCAGAGCCGGCGAGAGGGAGAGATACTACCGAGATCTGTATGAGGCAGAGGTTCCCCTAGAGAGACGGGCTCCTAGTTTTTCAGCGGCACAGAGTAGTAGGTGTTAGACCAGGACTCACACACGGACAGTGAGCACAGAGGGAGTGGATCAGCCACGTAGAGCAGGGCCATATGACAGACCTCCCACAGCTTAGAGATCAGCCAGTTCCCAGCATCAGTCTCCCACACACTCTCGACATGATGGTAGTGGCAGTTCAGGATAGAGATACTGTTTGAGGTCCATTTGAGACATTGTATTTTGATCCGATAGCCTACGGGCTTCCATGTATTTGTGATACATTATGACATTGTGATGTGACACATATGAGCAATATGTATATATGATTTTGGTGGCGATTCTGATGATATGCATTTCTATTTATTGATTATGCAGTTTTTATTTATACATGTGATGTTTATATGACATGCCTATGTGATGGATGATCTTATGTACTTTATGATGTTTATACACTTAATGAGATAATGTTGATTCTATGTGATGTATGATTCTATATGATGTTAATTCTATATGATTACGAGATGCCATGTGATGTGATATGTATAATGCAAATGACATGTGATGCTATACATATGTAATGTGATGCACATATTTACAGTTGATTTGTACATGAAATGCTTATAATATGTATTGTTTTTTTTTTTTTTTTATGATTATTTTCTATGATGCCATGGTGATTTAGATGCAAAATATGCCTATATGTATGCATGTTTCTATCATGTATGTTGATGCAGGATGATGTACACCGTTTTGTGTCACAGGGCTCCGTCATAATGCAAGAAAGAAGAACTGTTAGTGCGAAAAGAAAGATCGAGCAAGAATGAAAGATAGAAGATAGATGTTAGTGTTAGGAATCTTCGATATTTTACCGTATCACAAAAGGTATTGCACTTTATCATCATTGGGCGAGACTAATACAAATGGAGAAAAACACCAGGATATGACATAGATCAAGGTGTGCAATGTCATCCACTTGCTAACAGACAGTCACAGACAAGGAGTGTCGTTAACTCATACTAAGGACACAAGTTGCCCCAGTCTTTTTGTCAAAACAAACCACAAACAACAAACAAAGTAAAAGCCGGGTCATGAGACGTCATTGCTCCTCTAAATCCTTCATGGGACATCCTTGAGGAAACTAGTAACATGACTCAAAATCAAATTTAAAAGACAGTCGACAGACAGCAGTCAAAGAAAATAGAATCCTGATACATCATTGCTTCTCTAAATCCTTCATGGGACATCCTTGAGAAAGCTAGTAACATAATTCCTAGTCATCAAGTCAAATAAAATGATAAGATAAATAAGCCATAAAGTCAAAAAAGCCAGTAAAATATTTGCCAAAACATGATTTGTTTGTGTGATTTGTTGATTGATAAAAGGATCGATTGATAGAGCCTGATTGCAGGAGATACACATACCAGATAAGACTGTGAGTCTGGTTTCGATGTTATGACTATCTGTATAAGGCATGACAAAGCCTGGTTTCAGAAAGACATGTATCATATAAGACATTGAATCAGATGACGTTGATGTGATAACCTGTGTAAGGCTATGTTTGATTGTTTGACCTTGTCGATTATGCAGGAAGGACTCATCCTGAATAAGACATAGGTTGTTTGTTTTGATAACGTCTGTTTCCAAGAAGGACACATCCTGTAGCATACTTTTGGTTGATCTGTTTTGATTTTTTTGTTTGGCAAGTTGTTTGATTTGACTTAGAGATATTGCTGACTTGTTCACCAGAAAGATGCATGACTTGAGACGATGCGTGGACAAATAGCTGTGTGTGACGACAAACCCTAAAGGACTAACCTAGTGCGGCCTCGGGGGCTCATCGTGTGATGGACTTGCCTACGTTGTACACGTAGAGACCTCGTAGTTCGACTTGACTGCGACCGACAAGACTAACTACAAATAGAAGACATATGTGAAAGTGAATGTGACGAACCCTAATGGACTAACCTAGTGCGGCCTCGGGGGCTCATCGTGTGATGGCCTTGCCTACGTTGTACACACAGAGACCTCGTAGTTCGACATGACCAATGACCTTGTCATATAGACATATGAATTGACGCATGACTTTATACAGACACCTAAACTGACTGACCTAATGCCTCAGGGGCACATCGGTAGATGGCCTTGCCTACGTCCAGTCGCAGAGGCAACGTAGTTTGACAAATGACAAAGAATGACAAGTGCGACTGACTCTCACTCCTTTTTTTTGGATTTTTGAAATTTTTTGGATTTTTTTGTTTTTTTGAAGTTTTCTGATGTTTTTGTGTTTTCTCAGGTCATTTTGCGATGCTTTTGGATTTTCCATGGTTTTAGGTCTTCAACATAACCATTGTAAGAACCAATATGACACATGTTAACTGTTTGCCCCCAGTCGAGTATAAGACCAATTGATTATGAATAGGATAAGATGGGGGATATGAAATGCACTCGACGTCAATCATTCCAAGTTATGGGAAAGACTACCATCTATTAGGAATGGTATATACAAGCGATGGATATGAGAGATAAGGGATATGTACAGGGATAGGTAGTATGTACAGGGTAGTGATTCCTACAAGCAAGCAAGCAAGCATGCACAAGAATCCAAGGACAACCATGATCTTGCCCCTTGTCAAGCTGAAAACCAATTAATAGGTGATGAGGATGGTGACAATGTTGTTTGACATGGGAATGACATATCCCAAAACAACATGAGGATGACAATAATGTGACTAAAGGATCAAGGTTTGCAGCCATGCTAGAAACAAAGCCAATGAATGTTTTGAATGATGCACTAGGATGCATAGAAGGATTATATGGATTGGGCTTGTTGCATTTGGAATGACTTTTCAAGATTGGATGGGATGATGGAAGATCCTTAGACCATTGACAAGGGAAAAACCAAGGCATGCGATAGGTATTGCGTATAAGGGTAACTTGTTTGGAAAAATGCTATGAAGGCTATGACATGATATTTCATGGATAGTGTATGACCAAAGGATAGACATGTCAAGAGTTTTTGCAAAGCATGATTTATGTTTGTACCCATCCTTATCAAGATCAAAGTAGGTGGGAAAATGGACATGAGAGGTAGGGCTAAGATGGATAGATGGAAATGTCATACGAAGGGTATGGGAGATGAGACAACTTGCCCCCAAGTGTAATAGTCCACATAGATAATGGCTTACACATGACGCCTGTTTGCCAGGTTTTCATCATGGTACTTATCCAAAGTGCCATAAGAATGGTTTTCACTATTGGACGAAATTTTTCTCTTGACTTTTGTTTTTCTTCTTTCTTTTTTTTTATTTAGATGGCCCTGATGCTTTAGATGATCACTGATTGTGCCGAATCCATTGATGGTGCTTATGTAGAGACTGGTGCCATGATATTCCAATAATAACCTTGATGAAGTAGTTGCCTTGTTAGGATCATATCACTTGTATACAATTGATTGATGTCATTGTGATCCTTGTTGACACTAGAGTTGGCCTTATCAAAATACGCACATCGCAATAGAGTGCCATGGGAGTCCTTACAATAAAGAGTTGCTGCCAAGATGCGACGGATTTGTGACATAGGATTTTTAGACTTTAGACAATATGTAGGATTATGACAGATGATGGGAGATGTATTTGACAATTTAGATGTAGGAATTTTTATTTTCCAAACTTGGGGTGATGGATGATGGAGACTGGGTTTAAGATTGGGATAATGTTTGGAACCATGACTTTTATATGCCTTGTATGATGACCATTTTGAAGGAGGTGGACATTTATTATATGTGGGAGTCCTCTTTTCTTGTGGCTCCACATTTTGATTAACTTTTACTTTTGAACTATTTTCTTTGCTTGATCCATTTTTCTTTGGGATCCATTTTAACTTTATTTGTCCACTTGGATTTTTGATTGATTCAATGGCCTTTGATATTTGATTTTGAACTTTGAATTTGTAAGACTTTTGTTTTTGTTGGTTCCAAATGGAAGGTTTATTCATGTTGGAATGACAATTTATGGTATGGATGGAAGGAGTGTTGGCAACAACCTTATGGTAAGGACTACTCATGGCCTCCATTTTGATGTTTGTATCAGATAAAGTTTCCCCCAATATCGAGAAGATACCATTAACATCATTAGATTTGCTGACTGAAGGATAACCAAGACCTTGATGTCTAGGATTTGCGTGAAACTGTACTGGTTCTAGAATTCCTTGCTCATGTATGCCTAGTCCTTTTCCTTGATACTGCATGCACTGACAGATTCTCTTTACGATGGGGTATTTTTCATTTTGGAAGCAAGATGCTAACCCATCATTGTGTTTGTGGAAACTATTACTTGAAATCTCCTCATCTACAAGAAAGCCCAATTTGATAAAAGTGGATGATCCTAGTTGATAGGATCTCTTATCTTCATTGACATGTTGGATATCTTTGGTGTGATTTTGTGACATATTAGATTTAGAGGATTCTACTGGTGCTTCCAAGTCGATGTTGAAACCATCTTTATGGTCATTGTCATAAAGTCCAATGAACTCAGCTATAGCTTGATCATTTGCAAATATGTCTAAAGTAGGAGACTCTTGTTCTAGAGGAATATCGTCTATGTGTTCAAAAGAGGCAAGTGTCTCATTTTGGGAAATGGGTGTGTTTGGTACTTGGATAGGGTTGTCTTCAAATTTTTGATCATGAATGGCATAAAGGTCAAGGAGTGGATCATTTTGGACTTCTTGCTCAATAGTAGTGTCTTGATCAAAGATAGGTTTGTCTTGAATAATATGGTTGGGAATGGAGTCTTGATCAAGGATAGGTGTATTTTGAATGCTCTGATTATCTAGAAGAACTTCTTGGATGGACTTAAAGATAGGGTCATGGGATAGACTACTTTGATCTTGACATGAAGGTGAAGCCATGAAGTCATGCTTTAGACTTTCCATTTGACATGTATCCTCAAGTTTAGTAGATGGGATGTGACTTTGGAGACCATGAATAGATGTATTGTCATGACTAAATGTAGAGTGAGATGAAGTGGCATGGAAGGGATTAGTGGATGAAGAACTAGGATAGGACATGGAGGCTTGGAAGGAATTAGTGGATGAATGACTAGGGTAGGATATGGAAGCTTGGAAGGAATTAGTAGATGAAGGACTAGGGTAGGACATGGGAGCTTGGAAGGGATTAGTGGAAGGTTGGTTTCCCTTGTCAAGGTTAGGATAAGGGTGATAAGTGGACGTTTTTTGTGGATTCATGGCATGGATTATGCTAAGGGACTCTTGATAATGAGGGTAGATGGATGGAGGACTAGGACTTATGGATTGTTGGTAGGAATGATATGTGGGTAGTTGACCATGGGTTGATGTTGATTGGCATTTGGATTGGATATATTGTCTTTTGAAGTCTAGGGCCTGTTGAAATTGACCATTACGGAGTAACTGGTATTCAACTTGACTAGCACGCATATCAAAAGACAAATCTATGTTATTCAACTTGACTAGCACCATTGCAGACATGGTGGTGAGGTTATGACAAAAGATGGAGAATGACTAAGGTATGACAATGCAAAGAGTGACTTAAGTCTAAGGTATGCAACCTAATCTATGTTTTTGGGATTTTTTGAATATAAAGGAATGTCCTAGGATGACACTAGTTTAGACTCTAAAGATGCAAAGTCTACGGAAGACCCTAAAGTGATCAATTCTATAAACCCAAGATGAAGGAACCAACTGCCTAAAGTCAAACCAAGGTGTCAATTTTGTTAAGTCAAGGAACTAATGTAGGACGAAGATCAAAGACAAGTTGAGTTTCCTAACTAGACTAATGAGCTAGGATGACTCTCTGTAGGACAAAGTATAAGATGATAGGACTATGTTCAATGAAAATTTTTGTTGACACTATGACCTTTCTAGAGTATAGATGGTAGACTACTCCTAAAGTTTGTAAAAGTGATCTTTCTAGAAGTCTAATGCAAGGTGATATGTACCCTAAGATAAAGGTAAACTCTAACTGAAGACAACTATGGTAATGACTAAATGAACCTAAAGGATGCAAAATTGAGCAAATCATTTCAGGTTTCTATTTCCAAAGACTATTTGTGTGAAGACCACTGAAACTGGTATAACCTTGCTGACTGGATAGTGACTGTGAATTTGGTTTTTCTAGTAATCAGACAGATGCGGTTCAAGTTTAACAGTTGAGGTCCACTCTGACAGATGCAGCTCAGAATTACCAGATGTGACTCTAACTGACAGATGCGACCCAGAATATAACACGTGCGGTGTTTCTAAGACAAATGTGAACTAAACTGACAGATGCGGCTCAGAAATTAAAGATGTGACTCAAAAGTAACAGATGCGACACAAAAGTAATAGATGCGACTCAAAAATACAGATGTGTGTCTCTGGTGAATAGTTGCGACTCTCTGTGGATTTTCAGTGACATGAAATTTAAACTAAATCCTTTTTCTGTGATCAAATTCTGACAATCAAAGACAATCGTAAGACAAAGTGTTTTCAGTTTCAATTTTGGACTCAAAGATCATTTAAAGTGATAACAGACAAGCACATCCTAATAGGCCAAAGGCCTAGGGTTTGTATACTTGGTATAGCCCACCCAAATACCCCGGATTGGTGATGAACACCTTTCCTTCTCGAGAGTGGATAGCTTAGGAATTTGGTGGCATTGGCTCCCCTCCACGGCTCATTAACATCTTTCGAGCACACCAATTTTGAATTCTTTGGGCAATGACCTCCCAAGAACCGCTATCTCTACTCAAGGGGATCAGTAGAGTATCTTCGGGCATGATACTGTACCCTGCACTAATACCAAGCAACGGCCACAAATAGGTTGGTCTCTACAACAAAGGGTATTTAATTTGGGCATTCCGTTCGTGGGGTGTGATCCATACGGCGCGAGTCCCCTTTCGGATCCATCTCGTCGGAACCACACTCGTGATTCTTGGGGTTTCCCCAAGAACCCACTTTTGTATACCAGCTGGAAGTCCCTCGGGTTCAGGGTGCTACCGGTCTGAGTCGTCCTAGGTGAGTACTTTTTCCCACCAGAACAGGCCCAAGTTCTAGAGTTGGTAACCGTTTCTCTTACACCCAGGATCGCACGGATGCGCAAGGGGAGAGGATACTTCGATATACCAAATCATAAGGGTAACTAGACTTGTGCTTTCACACCAAACACAGTAGACACTTGTTAATTTTAATCCAAATGAAATATTTTCTACACTACCAAACAATCTGTTTCAAAATTAACTAGGGTCTTCGACAAACGTCCTGCAGAAAAACTTGTTAGTAATTTTCAATATTGTCTTCGTCAATCGTCCTGCAAAAAGCTTGTTAACTCCAAATGGCCACACGCTGAAAATCAAATATTAGTAACATGAAAATCAATTGAAAATTCTATATTGCCGAAAGCAAAATAAGATTTTACCAGTCAATTGCGTCGCTTCGTTACCAGTCAGATGCGTCGTTTCTTTTTTAGTTGCGGTTCGGGAAACCAGTTGCAGTTTAGGAATTGTCAGGTGTGTCGTTTATCTGTCAGATGTGGTTCATAAATCCAATTGCGGTTCATAAACTTCACATACGGTTCATAAAGTCAAATGCAGTGCAGAAACTTCACATGCGTCGTTCCGTATGAAAAATCTACAAAAACAAAAATTAAAAGATCTACGGATCCGTGAAGATGGTGTCTTCACGTCGGGTTCACCAAAATGTAACTTCTGAAAATGAAACAAGCTTTTTCACTATAGACAACAAAGATCAAGATTAGAAGCACACATGCATACAATACTATAATATAAAATGCAAATTCATTCGTTAAGCAACAAAGAACATGGGAAAGTAAAAACATAATTAAAACTAGAACAATCTCACCAATTCCATATGTATTTCCATGATTCATCTCGATTTCCCTTCTCCATTTTGCTTGTGTAGTATAATTGCCCTCAGATTTTCAAGTTTGTGCAAGTTAGCCTATTGATAAAGATTAGCAAAATATCAAAGATTCAAGACAAAAGTGCTCTCCAAAGTTGTAAGATTTCGCGAGAGAGATTGGAATGAAGAATGACAAATCAATTTATAGTAAATTGATTATTCGAACGACAAGCCAAGATTGAAAGATTAACGGACGGTTGAGATCGACAATTTAGACATGCATTCTGATAACTGATAGTATTGACATGAGTGATACCAATTAGAAATAGAATTAAAGATTAAATAAATGATTTAATCTTCAGTTCGACATTCGAAAACATAAGAAATATCTTTGCATGACAAAGATGAAGATTGTTTATAGCAACTCTCTGTTCGAACGCACGCACAACATTTAATTAATTAAATAATAATATTTAATTAATATGCATATGCACGCAAATGATTTAGAACTGGAGGATTGCATGATCTGACGAAGAGATTACTCGAAGATGCCACTCAGACATCAAATCAATAGTTAATTGATCAATTAAAATAGATGTTGAGTCGAGTAAAAGTGAATACTTAGATAACTCGCATAATTATCTAAAATATAGAGGAATGTGTTAAAATAGAATTAATGAATTAAATAATTCATTTAATTCAAGACTCAATATTTGAAGAATAATTAAATAAATAATATTTATTTAATTAAATGATGAAGGGATTTTAAATGAATAATTAAATAAATAATGAATTTATTTAATTATAGTTGAAGTATGATAAAGAATAAATTAAATAAGAATTTATTTAATTTGACAAGATGGATAAGGTTAATTAGTAACATAATTAAATAAAAAGCGTTTATTTAATTAATCAGATAAAATAAAGAAAAGTGTGAATTAATTAAATAATCAAGATTATTTAATTAATAGAAGAATTAATGTTAAGGTGAATTAATTAAATAATTGACATTATTTAATCATGACCATGAAGAAAATGAATTATGAAGAATATGGAAGTCGCAGGCTTAAACCAGATTTTGGTGTCTACACAAGGACTTCACTGGCATCCATGGCATAACACTTACCATGAGTGCTATCAAGTTTTAACCCTAATGCATCCATGATTTTAACTGGAATAATGTTTTTTTATGCACTAGGATCAATAATACAATTCTTTATGAAATTCCCCCCAACTATCAAGATAACAAAAAATGGATCTATCTTATCCGTGCATGTATTCATAGAATTTCCAAGAAAAATGTGGGGAATCTCAACAATTACTCCTTCAACTTCCTTACCCTTTTTGTCCTTATTATTTAATGTTGGAGGAGTGGGTTTTACTACATCATTACCGGTTAGAGAAGTGTCGGTGATAAGGGCCACTTCCTTTTGTTTATCTTCCTCTATCCTCATCATTTCAAGAAAAGGTACAGATACTTTAGCTTGACTAAGTAACTGAAACATGTCAACAAGAGTGTACTTGGGAAACTTAGTTGAAGGCATGCCTTGTTCATGGCTATTTTCTTTCTGTTGGTCTCTAGTTGCTTTAACTTTTTTTTTAGTATCTTTCTTTATAGCTTCAAGAACTTGTTTCTGTATCTTTAATTTTTTTGTAGAAAATTTGTGTCTAGGAACAACTTTTAATTTACTCGCCTTTTTGCCCCAAATTTTATTTCCCTTGTCTTCTTTCTCTTTGATAGGTTCTATCCTTCTATCAGGTTCATGTTCCTTACCCTTAGCCCTTTTTTCTTTGATGAATAGACCAACAGGATTACCTTGTTCACCTCCGATAGTTCTATTTCTCAAATGATAAGAACCTCTATCTTGATCCACTAAGAATGTTGTATACTTTGCAATTTCTTCCATAGAAGGATTTGTTAATGAGGTACCATCTTCAATTGCCTCCAAATTGTAGGCCTCATCATTATTGGTATCATCCTCATCAGAAAAAACCTATTGATGATATGTATTAGCTATTTTCCTTTGATTATCAACATCTACCTCACAAGAATCTTCATTAGAAGAGCACTCACTATAGGAAACATCAGAATCACCCATAATCATGAGCACATCATCCTCCACTTGATCTTGTTGATCACACTCCTCAGGCATGTTATCTTCTACCTACACCATTTGTGTCACTACACACTGCTGCAAGAAATGGGGCATTCAACAAGTCATACACCAAGGACTATCTTCAACAAAGTTTCTTGAATTCTTTTGCAGAGGGTCAAGATGAAATTTATTTTGAGCATTGCTTTGATTATTTGAGATAGGCTTCCCATTATACCAATTGGAATTGTAATGATTATCTTGCAACCTAGGGGGTCTCTCATTCCTTTGGTAATTTCTTGGTTGGGCCTTCTCTTGTTTTTAAATTTTATCATTGATGGTTTTCATGAAGCTTTCAAGATTGTCTTCAATGGTTAGCCCTTTAGTACTTGAATTCTTTTCTTCCCTTTTTGAAGTTTTGAAAAGTCTTGGATCATCACGTCTGCCAACTTTACCCATTGTTTTTCTAATGTTTTCAATATGTTCCAGCATCTTAAAAGCTTCTATTAAAGATTGAGGATGCTTATCTAGCAGGCGGTAACTCATCTTTGCATCAAAAGAATTGCAATAATTTATCAAGAATACATGATCATTTAAATGTAAATGAGGAGGCAACATTTTTCTAGCCTTTTGGAACCTTGTATTAAACTCCGCAACAGATTCATTGGACCCTTTCACAATATTATTGAATTGATTCAATAGAAAACTTGAATCAGTCTTATCACCATATTTCTCTCTAAAAATCCTTGTGAAATCTTCCCAAGAACCAATGCTCTGAGTAGGTAAACTTTTGTACCATTCTCTTGCATCTTCAACAAGAGATTGCATATATAATTTCATCATGACATCTTCTGCTTCTACCTCAAAGTCATCCATAACATTACCGAATGCTTTGAGGTGGTCTTCACCTCTTAGAGCATTATTTCTAGAGAATTTGACTAGAGCTAGCCTAAAATCTTTAGCGAATGGATTGGGATAGCCAGATATTCCAATGAAACATAATTTTTGGTATCTATCTACTTGGAGTGGTCTCCTAGTATATCTATTCCTATGATCATCTCTGTGTTCATCCTCTTTTTTGTTATCAGAGCAGCTACAATCCCTTTCCTTTCCACTTTTACCATCACCTCCCTCTTTCCTACCTCATTCATCATCTTCAAACTAAGATTTCTCATTCTTATTTCCTCCCCCACCACCATTTAAATTATTTCCACCACCACTTCCCCCAAGGACATGTCCCTTTGACTTCCTCTTCTGCAACTCACTGTAAATATGTCCAGAACTCAAGGCTTCTGGTATATGAGTAGAAATTTGAAGGAATGCAATCTTTCTAGCGATCTCAGCATTAGAGGCTACCATTTCAACTTTTTTCAAGTCTTCTCTCAACTTTTCACCTTCCAACTGCAACCTCAATATCTCAGGGTTTGGAGGTGTATTAGATGGGGTTGGATCAATTTCATCTTTGTTTGTGGGATTCTCAATAAATGAAGTATTGGTTTTATCACTAGTTTTGAATGTAGTTTTCTTGGGTGGGTCAACAGGGCTCTTCCCATTATCTACAAATGATGCTTTCTTAGTAATAATAGGAGGGTCTAAAGCTTTAGTGGCTAAGGGATATGTAATATAAGTATCAATAGTTGAGGTTCCTATTACGACTATTATTCTAGGAATATCATTAGTCATTTTAGAAAAATTCTCATCAGAATTTCTAAGCCTTGCGGCCTCCTCTCTTATTTTCTCCATTTTTTTTCTCCTGATATCTCTCTCACGTTGCTTAGCTCTAATCCTATCTTCCTTTTCTTTTAAATATTTCTTTCTTCTTTGTTCTTGTTCTTGTAATCTTAACTCTTCTTCTTCAATGGATTTCATGTCATTGTCTATATCTTCCTCATTTTCCAGAATATCTCCATGTTCACTCGGGGCAGGGGTAAAGTAAGGTTGGTCAGCCAGATCTTCTTCAAGAGAAAAATGGATTGGTTCATCAAGGGATTTACCTTGTGCCTTGAAATTATTTCCATTAAAAATGGACCCAATTCCTAGGGTTGAGGACTCAGAGAACTTCTGATTCTTTCCCCAAAATTCCCACCTATCCTCCTCTCTTGAAAGATTTTTCTCACTATCAAAAACTTCTTCTATTAGGAAACTTCCCTGGTCTATGCTAGGTTCTAGAAAATTATGTCCTTCTTCATGGACACTCGCACTACTTATATCAATGTGAAAATTAGGAGATAAATCAGAATGGGAATCAATAGACTTCCTTGATTCAGAGCATTTCTTGACCCATTCAAGTTGCTTTTCATTTGTAGGTTCAGATTCTACCTTCTGCTTAGGATGCTTCTTCACATAACTTATTGTCTTTCTCATAATGTCTAGTACTACAAAATCCATTTTATTGTTTTCTTCTGGAGCTTTAATCTTCACAATGGTACTAGAGAACTCAGAGTCACCACCTAGGATACTAGGAAACAAAAAGTGATTGCACTTCAATTTTGTACTTGTTACTTCAAAAAAAAAAATTAAATATTACCTTACAGACTGTGATAGAATGAAATAACACCTGACGCATAAGACCTAGTATGATGGGACAAATACAATACACTTAAAACTAATTATTCCTTAAATAGCAAGGAATATTCACAATGAACAACTGACTCTGACTATACCTGATCTAAACTTAGAGACTTTTGGACTTAACTAGTGCCCAACAGAGTCGCCAATCTGTTGGTTATTTTTTAAAAACCAAACTAATCTCTAGACATACCTATGGATTTTTCCATTTCCAATTATCAGTAATACTAAAGGGATTGACCAATGAATGAATAGGGGCTGCTTTAACACCTATTCCTACTCTTTGGGCTCTGTGAAATCCGGAAGGGTGTTCCCAAAATGTATACCTAAAATACCTTTCACAATTACAACCAAATACATTGTTAATAACATATAACTCTCATGATATCACTTGATTGCAACATTAAATAAGTTGGTAACTTATCATACTAATGTTATGTAAGATGATTATGAGAGAGAAGACATCCAAAAGAACGAATAACAACAGTGGGGCATGTGCAGGATCATGGTATGCCAAAAAGTGGCAATGGAGAAAAAAATACGTGTTTCTACAACTCAAAAATGCGAAAATGCTGAGTTGACTTTTTGGGGCTTGGGTGACTACCGAGGTAGAGAAAAAACCTAGATTTAAGAATCGAATATCCGATCCAAATCGGATATCCGATTTTGTTGACATATATATATTATTTCGGGCGACCAAAACTCATTTTCACATTTTCATTCGGCTTAACCGCGGTGGGCGCACAGTGGAAAGCGCAAATCAGATATCCGATTTCAAATCCATCTCCAACAGGTAAAATTCTTGATTTTTTATTTGCTCTAATCAAATTTTCAATTAGATTTGTTTAATTTTAGTTGATTTTTTTCAAAATAGGGTTTTTTGGTAGATTTTTTATGAAAAATTTGAGTTTACAATGGATTTTGATGAAAATTGAATGTTTGCAATGGATTTTCACTTAAAAATAGTGTTTTTTATGTATTTGGATTAAAAATTAGATAATTTTATTAATTTTTGTTAAAAACTAGGGTTTTTGTTGGATTTTAAATAAAAACTAGGGTATTTTTATACTATTTTCATTTATATTGTCTGATTTTAATTAGATTGATTTGTTTTTATATTTAATCAGCATTAGCATTAAATTGTTTTGAATCTTGTAGAAAATTTATGAGCTTCATGACCTTGTGTCACTTCACTAATACCCACGTGAGATGTAGTTGTAGACTTATGGCTTCCTATGTTGCAATCATAGCCAATGTTGAGCTTGATTCTTATAACTCTTTCACTCAACGTATTATGTCTACCCAATCCATCTTATATTCCCTCCCTAGTCCTACATTACCCATGTCTTTTTTGTAACCTAACATTTATGTGGACTTGGCATATGTTATTTCTAAGGTCCCCAATGATAATCTAGAATAATTGGATAAAGACCTACAATGAATTCAACAATTCTTAAGCATTGAACCTTTGGATGGAGAAGCAATCCCTCTTTTGGATAGCATTGGGAAGTTGGTAAATGATTAGGAAGGGATAGAAGTGTTACGTAGCCTAGCTAATATAGTAGATTCTAATATTCCTTTGGTAGCTAGTTTCACGAAATTTTTGACTAATGCTCAAAATCCTTTTGGAAAATAAGTTTCCTCTCCCACAATAATGCCTTCTATTCCCAACTTTACACCTCCAATCATAGCATCAATGATGGAATATAACAATGGTTTAAACTCAAGCTTAGGAATTTCTAGTGGAAATTATAATAGTTTTGTCCCTTCACCTATAACACCTCCATATTCATCACCCCTCCTAAACATGAAATATAATATCCCACCATTCCTCCATACTAGTTCACCATACTTGAAAAACTCTCACAACATGTGGCCCAATGATTTTGTGATAAATCAACTTTTTTATTTAAAGCATGAGATTATTACAACAACAAATTTCAAACTTAAACCAAAATCAAACCAATAGTAAACATCCAAAATACCTTACACATAGTTCATTAATGTTCACTATTTTAAATACACCTATACTACAAAACATTGAAATACCTCGCTTTGGAAAGTACAATGGTAAAAAATATCCTAATAACCATTTGTTAGTTTTTACTACCTTGTGTAGAGACTTTATTTTTGAAGATTCACTCATAGTGAAACTCTTTTCTAGATCATTGAAAGATATGGCCTTGGATTGGTTTTGTTCATTGTCAAACAATCAATTACCTCCTTTACACAACTCATTAGTGATTTCCTCCAACACTTTCAAGTGAACATCAGTCCTCAAGTTACATTAACAAATTTAGTTCATTGTAATCAAGGAGCTAAAGAGAAAATAAAAAAACTTTATGAAATGATACTAATCCATTTATTTGAAATTCTCCTATAGTCTTCAAGATGTTGACATTCAAAGGGTTTTTATAGGTAACTTACAAACTAATATTCAAGATAAGAAATTGCTAATGAAATATCCATCCTTAACACATTTTTGTATAACCCTTCATGATTATCGAATATCGATTAGTTGGTATGAAGGTACCCCTTCATAGGCTCCTATTGGTCAATCATATAAGTCATGCCTCAAAACAACTATCAATCATTTAAAAAGAAAAACAAAAAATTCATTACTTGATAAACATTCATGTCAAATTGCTCATAATATTGAGACAGAAGTAACTACTGTAAACATAACTCTAGATATAAATTTAGGCCATGAGATAGGAAATTTTCATAGTTGTTTGATTCTCTCCATGTGATCATGTTGCAATTGTTAAAAAAGAATATGATTCAACTTCCTCCAATTAGTCATATTCAAACAATTAAACCTTTACCACCAAACTTTAATGCAAAAACATTTTTTCAATATCATCGTACACCTCGACATGATATGGAAAGATGTAAGCATATTTATAACCAAGTGCAAGACCTCATTCTAATCAAATCCAACTGGATGACCTATTAATGACAAAGGAAATAAATTGGTTTTTTCACCTAATCAATACTTACAAATATTTACAAGCCCATTGCAATTCATTCAACAAACTTTGTTCAATACAATGATAATGAAGAAGATTATGATATTGCTATCAGGATTCAACCGTGTAGTTTTGAGTCAAACTCATTGACCCATGTTTCATGAGTAGTGGTTCAACAAGAACCCATCTCTCATGATATTGAATGGTCCACTTAGCACTCATTGCATCTAGGTGATGCTCCGCGAGGTGAAGCAATTAGATCGGGGCAGGACCCAGGTGCTTTCACAATGTATCTAAATACAATGAGAGAATGTAAAATGTTCGTCAATATCATGAGATGAGTTCTGTTAATTCCTCATGAAGATATATAGTTGTTCATATGATTAATATCACCTAATTGCATATGAAAAATACCTCCTACTTATCAATGAAGAAGATGATAATGATTTTTCCATCTTTATAAACATTATTAATATTCAAAATCATAAAGGAAAAACCAATATTTTTTTTGGAATTTCTTTTACATCTATTGATTCTTTTATAACTACACTCGATGGTCTTCTTTATATCAAGTTTGTAGAAACCTGAAAAGGGGAATACTCATTGATCCCATGTACATAGTGAATATGATCAAAAAAGAGTTATTGTATGTACATGAATTTTATGCAGATGATTATGAACAATCAAAAGCATGATTAAAAGCTCATGATGGTTATGGCTTCCCTATAATTAGTTTGATAACTCTCCTAGTAAAGGTTGGACCTAAATAGTTGGGTGGTTTTGATAGATTTTTTATGAAAAATTTGAGTTTAGCATGGATTTTGATGAAATTTGAATGTTTGCAATGGATTTTTTGACTTAAAAATAGTGTTTTTTATGTATTTGGATTAAAAATTATAAAATTTTATATATTTTGTTAAAACTAGAATTATTTTATAATATTTTCATTTATATTCTAATTTTAATTAGATTGGTTGTTTTATATTGAATCGGGGCATTATAGGCTGGCGGCAGTGAAAATGCACCAATTCCACCACATCTACCACCTCCCACCTCCTCCACCTCCCTCCACCTCCACCTCCTCCACCTCCACCCTCCACCGCCACCCTCCCACGACCATCAGTTCAGGTGAATTTGAAAAATTGCGAAGCAATTAGGGGGCATTTTAAAGTTTATCACGAGAGTCCCTCAATTATCTTGATGTCAAGCCCACAATGAATGAAATAATTAAAAATATCAAACCCTCTCCCTCATGGCTTATGAAATGCCTTTCATTAATTGAAGACATGAAGAGAATATTATGCATGTGGATTGTCCTATGATGATGTGGAAATATCTTGGAGATAACCAAAGCCCAAATAGCCCCTCTTTGTTGTTAACCCTGCCATTTGGTTTTGCAGGTTAAAGTGTTAATAAACAAAAAGAGAATTTATAAAATATAGTTGCCCTCCGTAGAGACCCATTGTAGAAAACTTTGGGATCGTTGGTGTATGGTTTTGAAACCAGAACAACAATTTGGATGTACCATTTTACTTTATAAAAAATTATATCTTTGAGTTTGTGTTAGGGCATCATGTAATTACTTTGACATTAGACCCTTCGAGGCGTTGGTGGAGGTATGCCCGGGATAGAGTAGAGACAATTAAATTAATATCACGCCCACATGTTCCCCTCCCTTCCTTCCTCATGCCTCTAATTATACCATCAGATATTATGCGGGGATCGACCACCTGAGGACTATCCACACTATTCCACTCTTTGAGTGGTCTTTTGGTTTCGCATGCTTCTATAGTAGCTCAGCCACATTCTGGTGATGTTGGTGATGGCTCGAGTGTTGTTGCATCATCCTTGTCAGGTCCACATAATTGTGTACCACATACTTGCTCCATGTGCCGTCAAATATGCTTGGGTCCTCTTGTAGAGCCTGTCGAGCATCCCCTAGACACTTTCGATTATGACTTCCATGATGTTGACATTATAGATCAGACGCAGGGGAGTGGAGCACACCGTATAGAGTCCTCTTCTGCTAGAGAGGGGGACATTGGAATAGTGACACAGGTAAAATTTAAGTTGTGAATTTATAACGTGCATTTGTTTTTAAATGAATATTAATAAGAGATAGTATAATGTACTAATATTTATTTACATGGTCTATTTAACAGTTGATGTCCAAGGAGGAGCTGAAAAATGTGACAGATATCACCCTGAGGGCCATTTCATTTGGCCTGGACACGCACACAGTATATATTTTTGCACTCACTCATTTACATTTATTTATTGTATACTTTCTTGTCCTTTGAATTATCATTTAAATGAAATTATATAATAACTTTTATGTTTATCTTATTTTCCTCTTGTAGGAAATACCTTCTATGAGTGAGGTGCAACCTTTTCCAGATTATGGAAGTGTAATGTTGGATAAGGGCAAGGTAATTGAACTCAAATTTGATTGAATTAAGAATTTTAAGATCTTATATTGATTATACATACATCGACATAGATTGGTAGTTTCATATGTACTTGTCATTTTTATGTGCAGGAAATTATGAGCTATACGTCCTTGTTGACAAGGGCCACAACACTCGAAGCAGTACCGTATTGGAACACTTGAAGAAGTAGGTGTTGAAGCACCTCAAGGATGAGGTGTCGAAACACCTAAAGGAGATAAAGAAAAAGATCAACCTAAAAGAGTATGTGTTCATTTTATTTTGTGTTTGAAATTATTTGGAGATTACAAAAGATGGTTTGGTGGTTCTTTGAGAGGGGCATATTCTAGAACTCCTAACCCTTTGAAGAGACGGATATTTCAGGTAATCAAGATTACAATTTTAGAGTTCAATTATAATTTAATGTATATTGATTTTGATGTTAATTATTCAATTTTAAATTATATAGTATAACTAATCTCAATTTTGGTTTGACTTTTTCTTGTGCAGCTACCTTCAGAGGCAACGAGTGCTCCAAAGAGGCTCCATTTTGATGATCCACCAGTAGTTTAGAATGAGATAGACATTCTGGCATGTAAATATTGAATAGATACCGAGATGGCATATGCCACATGTAAAATTTTGTTTGAGTTGGCGCTGATGCCATTTTTGTATATGTACATACACTTGATTATTGGATTATTTCATATATAGAAGTTGACAATCAAAATTTAATTACTCCTCATGTGCATAATTAAACTCTTTGAAATTTTGTCCAGTGAGCAATGGTTAAATATGTTAGTAATACAATAGCATAAAAGAATGGTTATATTAGTAGTTTATTCATATTGCTGATTACATTGCATTGCACATCTTTCAAACTCAAGCATTACCTCACATTGCATAAGTAACAACTAGATGTTGATAAGATGAAAAAATTTCAATTACAATATAGTTTTACAAAGTCAACCTAAGCAGTTATGCAATTACTTCACAGTACATAACTAATAATTAAAAAATTATTCATATTATTGATTACATTGCATTGCACATCTTTCAAACTCAAACCATTACTTCACATTGCATAAACATCCACTCCAAGCACCTATCCTTGATGTACCTACCTTTTAGCTCAGTCAAATAAATGTTAGGCACCAATTTCAGTTAGTCTTGTCAGTCTAGGTGCCTATTCTCATCCATCATGCCACTCAAAACATCATTTTAGATCCTCCCAAGCACCATTTTTACCTGCTGCTCACTGCTTCATGACTGCTAGGCACACTTTCCAAAGCCTCATGTCACTAACTCACATTCCAGTTAGGTGCATGTTTTGGCTGATGCTCTATAAAAGACCTCTCCTTCTACCACTTAACATTGATAAAGCATAGACCTAGGCTAACACATACCTAGACTTTCAAATTAAATTAATTAACCCATGCAAAAACAAAATCACAAGAACTCGAGAGCACACAAATTAGTCACTCACTATCAGGTTGAACAAGAGGAGCAAGTAAACAAATATAATTTGCAATCTTTCCTTCCTTTATTTATTTCATTACCCTAGTTACTACTTTCAAATTTGACTAAAACATTATTCAAAATGCAGCGTATATGGTATAGTACAATGTGGCATGAAAATGAATCTCTGCTTCATACAATATAATAATCTACTTCAATTGGAGTCAAGTATAAAATATATTAAAGGAGGACTATATCTAATAAGAACAAGATAGAGATTAATAACTTGGATTAATCACTTGTAACCAAACTCAGTAGCCCAAGGGAGGACTTTCCAACAACCCATAAAAATGTTCTATAATATCATGAAAAAATTAAAGCATCAGTAAGTCAAGGATCTTATTATATTGCATAGTAACAAGGCTCTTCTTATATTGATCTTATAATTATTGTAAGCATAAGGCTTCAAGGATCTTATTATATTGCATGGTAACAAGGCTCTTCATTCTTCTATGGAGAGACATCATCTACATTTGCAATGGAGGCTCGATGCTTAGGTCTATCTGAACAATGTTTGGAAAAGTGACCAAACATAGCACACCTAAAGCATTGAATTTTTTCAATTCACAATGAAGGTTTGGA
>VDFB02179234.1:25329565-25364176 GCA_007258455.2 Sequoia sempervirens | reverse complement strand
TGTAGGAAAACAAATTATGGATGTGCTTTTCCTGTATTTCTCAAATGTAATCAAGCTTATTTATCGTTTAGCATAATAATGATTATTTTTCCCAATGAAAAAGTGTGAAATAGGAACAAGGAATTGAAAGTAATCCTAGATAGCCTTGTTACCAGTCTCCAATCGGTAATAGAAAAGGTAGATTAAAGAGCTTGGATTTTTGTAACGGTTTCTCTTGGGGCAATTTAAGACCTAATTTATTATTTTCTTTGATTGTTGATTTTCCTTTTACTATACCTTCTGAAGAACTAAGACCATAAGTTCTACATTATATCTCTATAATAACATATTGATTTGTTTTTTTAATTGTAGATCTATTAGCTATGGTTGGCAATATTGAGGGTGTCATTGGTATCCATGTTTATCCTTCAAATAGGTTGGTTGCAACATATTTTTTCAGACATTTTTATAGTGTGATTATTTACTTGCTATTCATGTACTTATTAAGATACTTGTTATTGAAAATTTTGACATTTCTAGTACACTCTATTTAATGGTTATATTGTGGATACTATGTACTTAGCTATTGATAAATTTTCTTAAAAAAAAGAAAGCTCTTAAAACCAATGGTTTTTTATTTGTAAAACCACTTTTTGTAGGAAAATTGGAAGGGAAATTTCAGATCATTCCTTTGGCACTTTAATGAGACCTAATATAAAGGCAGGTGCACGATGAAAGCTACCAGAGGTGTTTAGACATAACAAATCTAAACATGTCAGAGGCTTTGCTAATGATCACAATCATTATGATAATCTTGCAAATGTTGGTTATTTACGAAGGATATGAGCTTGGAATTAGGTGGAAGGTATGAGGGAACAATAAACTATGGTGGTGATAACTTGAATTGTTCTTATAAGTTGCCACACACTCATTTTTGTATTTTTTGTGATGATGTGTTCTAATCTAGGTTCCACCAATGTTAACTTTCTAATAAAGGTATAATCATTGCAGGCTTAAGCTTATGCTACAACTATGAAACCTAAAATAGTATATATATAGTTGTGCGAATTAGTGTCTTACCTTTATTATATTAAATGGTGGAATGTAGAAAGTTCTATTAGGATTTGGCCTCCAATAATAAAATTTAAGCAATGTATCTTGGTTTATATAAAAAATTGTAATTGTAAAACCTAAGATTGTTTGTATGTTAGTCTTTAAATGTAAGCAGTGTATATTGATATATATCAAAACTCATATACATGGTTGTCTTTGATCATATGGCCTTCACAATTTTCTTAGTGATCTTGCATTTGTTCTTTGTATGCATGGTTGTCTTTGATCAGATAGCCTTCATAATTTTCTTAGTGATCTTGCATTTGTTCTTAATTATGACACTTTTTTCCTAGGATGCTTTATATGCCTACTGTTTGAATTTGGATATAGGAAAAATGGAATGTATTGTTTTTGTGAAGACACTAAATGAATATATTTTGTTTTTGTATGCCAAGAATGTTATATTATGTACATTGTTTTTGTATGGCCCTTTACTTTTTTATTTATTAGATGAAACTGGAACTAGGAGAATTTTTTAGCGATTTGGAGGTTGAGAGGTAACTGATAAAGTAGATTAATATTATTGAATTGAGTCAACTGCTCATGCTCATTTCTCTATTTATTTCTATCTTCTATTATATGTAAGTATTAACATTGCATACTACTTCTATAGAACTATTAGTTTCAACTCTGGTTTTTTTATTTATATGTGAGGTTCACTGTTAAAGAAAATCTATTTAAAAATTGTTGTTCAAATATCAACATTGAATTAAAATCTTAAAAAATTATACTTTTTTTTACCTTTATCTTAAATTTGCAAAACACAGTTTTACAAAGATTTATTTTAATTTTGCCTTTAATATCTCAGCTAATATTAAAATTACCATACTAGTTTGTTAACTCCCACTATGCTATTTCCTTTCATTTCCTTATAAATGATAGTATTAGCATTTATTGAATTGTATACTTCCATTATTTAGTCTTAGAATAAATATTAAGAGTGTTTTTCCAATAACCTAACCATGGGATAATGAAAATTAATATCTAACCTATGATGAAATGGAGGTACTTAACATTATTACTTCTTTGTGTATTATGGTATTATAGTCACACATAGATTATAGTTAAGTACAAGAAACAAATATCTTATTCTATAGTGAATACTGGAGTTAATACAGTATGTCCATTGAAAAATTTCAAGATTATTATAAACATTGTTACTAAAACATAGCACACACATCAAATTAAAAAAATTCTATTCTAAAACATTTTTGCACGAACTTCGTTGTTCTGCAACTCTTGTTGAATTAGGTGACTCGCTTGAGAGATAAAATATTTACAACAAAACTCATTGTGTCTTCCAAATAATCAACAAATTAGAACACATACATATACAATTAAAATATATCTACTAGTTTATTGAATAGTTACTTTTATTTAGCTTAGAACTATTTAATTTTTTTTTATTTATAAAAAATGTTTTATAATTCTATTTATTTATTTAAAGTTTACATTCACATTTACACCATCACCATATAATAAATCTATTTATTTTTATCTCTCTACTTTTTTTTAAGAACATTGTAAATAAATATATTCAATTTTAAAAAACAAATTTTTAATTTAATTTAATTGTAAATTCAAGATTTGCTAGTAATATATTTTAATTATTTGACAAAGTTAGGATTTTTTATTACTAAAATGGAACAAATTTCTAAATACATATGATACATATTCACTTCAAAGCACTTGGAATGTATTTATAATTAAGAATTTTGGAGAATTTTTTTAATCAACACCATAGACCCAACAAATCCAAACCAACTAGGCCTCCTACCACCGCAGGTAGCTGTAGATAATAGCCAAATACTTCCCAATCTCTAGCGCTTTCACCAGGCTTCCTGCACTAACCCATGATCAACCCAAGTCCATAAATCTGGAGAAGGCATCTAGATTAGAGTTTACAACCCTAGCCTTCAAGACCTCCCACACGTTTAACATGAAGTTTTCCAATGCCTCCCTATGCAGCTGTAAAGCTTCAACTTCAAACACCTCACCTTCATCCTCCTCAGAATCCTCATAGGTAAGATCAAAGAAGATCCTAAGGTGGCTCACCAAATCTTCTATAGTAGACCCCAATGTTGTGTTTGCCACAATAGGAGTGTTAGTAGGTGTAATGAACCCGTTGATCAACTCAATTTCCATTTCTTGGGATTCAACAATATCTACCAGAGGTCCATTCACCGTCTCATATACCTTTCCATCACACCAGTGACATTCATCCTTGAGCACTCCTGACACCAAACTCACCACTGTAGCACCCACCTCTGGGGACGAGCAGAGAAAATCCTTTCACACTTCTTCGCAAGAGTCTCATCTATGCAAAGGAAACTTAAGTTGAAAATATGCACCATATTTTGCTCACAACCACACATTCTAGAAAACTTTGAAGGAATAGGATGCAGATGAGCAAAGAAATAAATATCACCCAAGATGAATCCCATGACCTACGACCAGAGTAGCCACTGCCATCGGTTCCAAACACCAAATCTTCACCAAACCCAAGTTGAATCCCACAAATTACCACAACTCTCAGTCATGTGACACATGCCACAATCTGTCTGATCATGGGCCCGAGGCAACACAGAGAATATCGACCTGATTTCTAGAAAGATCTCGTTCGATGATTTCCTACAAACCCAACCAATGTGTGGAGGAGGAGTTTGCAATCACCCTGCCTTCTTTGAAAACTCCCCAATTAGCCAAAAATTCTATAGCTTTGTTGGCTTCCCTATAAACATGGGCTATGGTAAAGTTGCTAAGCTTATCTAGAAGCTTCTTTATCAGTGCAATTCAATTGCCAATTCTCCAATTTGGAAATTTCCCTAAAGTTATATTGCTTGTACACATAGCTACGAGTCACCTTCTATTTCCACTGAGTCAAGGCCCTTCTAGTTGCACAACCTTAAGCCTAGCCACAAAGCCTCCATCTCTATAATATTATTGAAGCAAACACCCAATTTCTTCGATTTAGCCAAAACACACTTACCACTTGTGTCTGTGACAATGCAACCGGCTTTGGCTTGACCGAGATTGCCTTTGGCCAGGCCCCGTCAAAGTTTAGCTTCCATTTTAACAAAATTAGATGAACCTAGTGTACTTCCTTCTTGTTGATCTTACTTGCACTTAATGTCCTTGGCTTTGGAATTCTGAGATTTGACCAAGTCCTCCAGATATCCTCATCCCATCTTGATAATTTTGACTTAGAGCCAACTCTAGTTCTATTATTTGTTGTCTCAACGATGGCATCTTGGATTTTAGCGATGATTTGTTCACCGCTTAATGATTCCTCCTTGAAGATTTTCCTGTTTCGTTCCTTCCAAATTATATGCCAAAAAACCAAAGAAGGTGCCAAAATCTAGATCCCATGCCAATAGCCATTCTTGTTTGCTATTGGCCAACTATATAAGAAATCCCAAAGACTAAAATGGCTTGGACTTTGGAAGCTAAAAATCCCTTGCAACCAATCCCAACAAGATGCAGCCATGTGGCATGAGAAAAATAAATGATCCACTCCTTCCTCCGCTTGCTCACAAAGAACACATCTAGTTAGACTTGCTATTCTTATTCTTTTCAGTCTATCATTAGTTAGGCAACGTTGGTGTAATGCTACCCAAAGAAAGGCCCCTACTTTGGGAAACACATCACCCTTCCAACATAGGGTGGCCATCCATGACTTCTCTTTTCCTTGTTCAATTTGAAGGTGATAGCCCAATTTGGCCGAGTACTCACCACAGGCTGCCTTGCACCAAGTTATTGAGTCTTCCCTACTACTTAGGTTGACCGCCTTGTTACTTAGCTCACGTGCCACAACATCTTTCAATTCTTGTGGAAGTGACAAAGTTCCAACATCGATCCACCTCATATGGCCGCCCATTGAGTCCTCTTCCCAGGGTACATAATTTTCCACCTTATCACAAAATTCTACTTGCAACCTTTCCACGAAGTGATCCGAAGAAAAAATTTATGATATAATTTTATGGCCATCCCATGAATTTCTCCAAAACAAAGCTTGCCTACCATTCCTAATTCTCCACGACAGGTGACTAGTTATCAAGGGCCTACACTTTGTAATGAATTTTCATGTCGTCGATCCACCTTCCAAATTCACAGCAGTTAAAATTCAAAATGGCTCTGGGTGGTCTAAGAACTTGTCCTACATAATACGACACCAAAGCTTTTCAGGGCTCCTATACATCTTTCACACCAATTTGGCTCCTAGGGCATTGTTTTGAAACCTAATCTTGCACAATCTAGCCACACCATCCACTTTTGATTTGCAAGCAGTGTCCCAACCAATAAGCTGGATTTTCATGTCATTTTTCAAACCTTCCCAAAGGAACCTTTTCAAGACTTTCTCCATGTCATACTCCACCTTTGTAGACACATCAAAGCATGACATAGTATAAATTAGAATGGCCGATATGATCGATTTAGCCATCATAATTTGCCCAACCAACATGAGCCAATTGTTTTTCCATGTCATTGTCTTACTCCTACACTTGCCAACCACCTCCTCCCAGTGTTTAGCTTTGCATGCCTAGGAATTTCATCTAGAGTTTCCCACTTGGAATCCCAAGATTACAGCTATGGCATGTTGCAACGGAAGCCTAGTGTTGAAGAAGTAAATACATGACTTCTCCTTATTCATCTTTTGTCCTAACTACTCTTCAAATTTGGTTAGCACCTCCTTGATTCATCTAGCTTCCTTTATGCTCACTTCACCTAGCAATGAGGTGTCATCTACAAATTTAGAATGAGTGACAGGAACAACATTCATAGCCACCCGTACACCCATCCATTCTCATCGTTGGCTTCTACTTTTGATAGCACAACTAAGAGATTTGGCTATAATCACAAATAAGAATGGGGATATCGAATCACCTTGCTTCAGGCCATTAGTTGCTTGAAAAAATCTATAGAGAGATCTATTGACTGATATCGAAAATTGAATAGAGGAAATGCAATAGGAGATGAGATCACACCAATGACTGTAAAACCTATCTTTTTCATTACCTTCAAATGGAACTTCCAGCACACTTTATCATATAACTTTTACACATCCAGTTTGATTATCATCCCCGCCTTCCTACTTGACTTAAGACTGTGAACTACCTCATTGATAAGAAATATGCTATTAGAGATCTCTTGGCTAGGAACAAAGCCATTTTGCTCTATTGAGATTATCTTCTCAAAAACTAGTTTTAGTCTTTTGGCTAGTACTTTGGCAACCACCTTGTAAATGGTGTTGCAAAGTGAGATGGGCCTATAGTCACTAAAGGACCGACATTCAGGCCTTTTTTGATCCAATACAATCACCGAGTTATTCAAGTCCTTTACAAACCTTTTGGATTTATAGAAGTCCTCAACTAGCCTCCAAAGATCCTCCCCAATGAAGCTCCAATAGGTCTGGAAGAACCTAGCCATGAATCCATATGGTCTCGGTGCTTTGTCAGGGTGCAGCTAGAACAAGGAAACTCTCACATCCTCTTTTGATATCACACCACACAACATTTTTTTATCTTCTTTGCTTACTTGACAACTTATTGAATCAAGGAAACTATCCCCGAACTCTGGTTGAAATTTTCCACCAAGAAGAAGTTGGAAGAACTTGATAGCAGCCTTACCAACCTTTTCCCTGCCATGCATTGTGTGGCCATCAGATGTCTAAATTTCTTTAATATTGTTTGCAACTCTCCTAGCCAAAATTGAGGCATGAAATAATTTGGAATTTGAATCCCCCTCACTTAGCCAAACCTCTCGCAATTTATCTCTCCAATAAATTTCCTCCCTCTTTAGTAGCTCTGCCAACTTCACTTTTAGCTCTTTCTCCATGAGAAATTCCTCATTCCTCATGTCGTTCCTGATGAATTTCTCATTGAGGGCTTCCAACTCACTCTTCACATTAACTTTTTTCATGAAGATATTTTGAAACTTCACCAAATTCAATTATTTGAGATTTTTCTTTATTGTCTAGAGCTTTCAAACTAATTTTAAACTAATCAAGCCTCCCACCTTGGCTTCCTTCCACCAGCTTTCCAGCAGGCCAGGGAGACTGCGATCCTGCCACCACAATTTGAAATTTAAAGCTTGTCTTCGGTGAATCCTTCCTATCAATTATGTAACTCCATCGAGAAATGGTCTAATATGGAAACTTGCAATATGTTGGCTGACAACTGCACACCAAAATTGTACCAATTAGGAGAGACCAGGAATCTATCCAATGTTTTTGCAATTACAGTGAAGTTTTTGCATCTATTGGTCCAAGTGAAGATCCATTTTTAGTTGGGCAGTCTTCCAAACTAGCCTCTTCCAGAAAGCTCCTAAAATCCATGATTGCTTGCGAAATGCTTCTAACAGCTCCACTTTTCTCAGAAAAATCTAATATGCCATTGAAATCACCACCTATGATCATTTTTTGTCTTAATTGAGGATGAGAAAAGTTTAGAACAAAAAACCAAAGAGAAGCCTTATCTTTTTTTTTAATTAGCCCATATATGTTTATGATCAGGAAATGACAATTGAGGCCAAGGTCGTAAGCCCACATTGCCATCTAGTTTAGTGAGGAGCTGACAACATCTATCGAGACTTTTCCTCCTTCCACAAAATACCTAAGCCCCCCATAGGGCCCAAGGAGCCTTGAAAACACCCCTTCCAAAAATGACAATATTTCAAAAACTTTGTCCCCTCTTCTTCTGACAATTTTGTTTATTGCAATAAGACTATGCTACTTGTGCTCTTCTAGAGTTGACGCCTCACTAGGTGCCTCTTGTCATGGGCCTTTAGGCCCCTGACATTCAGGTATGTGTAGGATCATCATGGAAAAAATAGGCCCTTAAGTGGAAGAAATTTCAAAAAATCAAAGTTAGGAAACTTGATGTAAAAATTTGAATATGTTATCTATATTATTTCAAAAATATGTAAGAATAGAATCTATCACAAATTTAATGTAGTTTCTAAACTACTACGTTTGTTTAAAAAAAAAAATCTATATGGTAAAAATTTGAAATTTCAATGCAGTGGTACTTAAATTTTAGGGAAAAAATAAGAAGTAGGTGTCTGTTTGACCACCCTAACCACAATAAAATGATACTATTTTTTTATAAGATTTTAGATATAAGTAGATGACTCATGCCTTGATGTCATGCATATTTTTTTGTAATTTTTTTTTTTGAGTAAACAATTAATTATGAATTTTTTATTACAAATTTTAAAAAATATAAAAACTCATATGTCTAACCACCTTAACTTGGTCAAAACTTCATGAAATTCAATTTTTCTTTTTTTAATCCTATAGTATGCGAAGCATAGAATGTGACAGATCACTGGTACATTTTGACCAATTTTTTTGATGATTGCACATAGGAATTATGACGGGCCGTCGTTGAAAAATTGATCAAAATGTACCAATGGATGTTTTGAATTCAAAAAATATAATATCGTTTGAAAGCTATATTTTTTTTTCAATCAGCCTATCAATCAGGACTTTATTTGTAACTTGAATAGAAAATGAGTAATAATTACTTATTAAATTCAAAGTAAAGCATAATTTATATCGGTGGAAAGCTGAGAACCTCCTTTAAAAACCCTTTACATTTAATCAATTTTGGGTAAAAAAATAGTCGTCAGCCACATACCCATCATATTGCCACTTTTTAGCCCATCATGATCCTACACATACCCATTCCAAGATGTGACCATGATCGCTTCCCAAGGAATGGGATTCCTGTCTTAGTACTTAAAAATTTGGTAATACTGGTAAAATTCTTTGCAACACGTTAGAATTGTGAAATAAGCACAAAACCACGAGCCACAGATCAAACACAAACAAATACACCTTCCACACAAGAGATTTGCAAACAAATGTATGCAATTAACTTTAACAAGAAAAAGCTACAGTAGAGAGAATTTTTTTTAATAAGATATGAAAGTTGTAGATATTCTCCCATTGATAATTACAATGAGATCAATCCTTATAAAAGGAGATCAAGAAACCCTAAAAGGGAAACCCTAGTGTGCACACTTAATAATTAATAAATAATTAATTATTAATGTGCCTAAGTTTAGCTTAAGTAACTAAAGTGATAAGTGACTTAACTAATTAATCAATATGATTAAATTAATTAAGTAAAACAACTTATTCCTCTAACACCCCCCCTTAAGATGAACTTAGGAAGTAGCTAAAACACTAAGAAAAAGATGCATGAAAGCAAAGATGGGTCCCGACAAACAAGGCCAAGTAAGGTACCCATGTACAAACAGAAAATCTCTGTAAAGCGGAGAAATAGAGAAAACCTCATGGGAAAAAAACTCTACTCCAAGAAGAGATCAAAGGCGATTGAAGGACTGAAAAGCCTCCAAATCAAGGAAATGTCCTAAAAAAGAAGAACATGTAGAACATCACAAAAGCATGAAGAAGCTGCAAAATCTATCAAAAGATGACTGCTATGGTGTCGAAGAACATCCTCTGAAGATAGGATGATCAGGATCAAGAAGACAACAATCTGCATGAGTGCCCCCAATGACACTACTCGAATCAAATGGAAAACAAAGGAAAACACCTAGAATGAAGATACAAATGGCACACGTACCAATAGTCTGAAGAACACTGATCAATTGAGAATAGAAGATTCCTTCCAAGGTGGAACCAAGGAAGCATTAGCACCAATAGTAGAAACCCCCCCATAATGCTGAAAAGGGAGAGGCGTGATAGTTACACTGAAACAACTGAATACCATAGAGTAGTGCATGAAGAGGAACCAAGAGCATCTAAAGGTGAAAACATGAAAGTACAAGATGATAGAAAGGATGTGAAACCAAAAGTCACATACGCATGAGAAAGCTATGAAGGAAAACAAATGAAAACATCAACCCCCATGGCAATTTATATCATAGTGCGAGTACAATAAGGCACAAAGTGATGTGAAAGAAACCTAATACTACACATACAATACTGAGGCACTTTATCTTAGTGCATGTACAAAAGATGTCTAAATAGGACAACATGCTGAAAATACAATTCTCTTATAGAAAATGAGGAAACTTGTAGCACCATGGTGAAGTACACGAAAAAACATGCACTTTGAAAAAAAACAACACCCAAAAAAGTGTTCCGATAAAGAAGATATGGCCCGTTAAAGTCTCCGAAATGAGAATTGAACAACAACAACAATGATAAAATAAAATTCTAGAAAAAACCATAAGTCAAAACTATAAAATACCTGCACCATTGCGAAGAGCACAAAATTCCACCCCATTTCAAAAAAAATTGCACGCAAAAAGACCACTGTAAGGCTGAGAAATGGCCTTTGGAAGTTGAGGTGCAAAACTAAAAAGCCCAACGGAGAGGGGTGTTGTGCCGTTAGCACACACGCCCCGTTCGGAATGGGGACCCTCTTTTCTTTCACCTCGTCGGGTCTTTTGGGGCTGCCTCATTTTGCGTGCCCCTCTTTTTTCATGTTTCGCATGGTTGATGTTGCTCCAAAGTTCCATCATCAATCGATCATGCCATCGCTTTTTGGTTTTTGCTGCCTTCCAGGGCCTCGGGGAGTCCCTCTGGCATTTTGGCCATGAAACAGCCCTGGGCTCTTCCAGGCCCGGGTGTCCAGGGTTCCCTATTTGGGTTTCCCCTCTAAAATTTTTGTCCCTTGCCTGTCCCTTCGGGCCCCGGATCCCAGAGGTCCGCTGCCGGACTTCTTCCCCAGCTTCACCGTCCGCGACAATGAGCTTTCCGTGGCGCCCCACTCTTCGGGGCTCGCCAAACTTGTCTCCGTCGGTTTGACTTCGGGTGCTTGTTTGTCATGGACTCTTCCGGGCCCGACCGCCCAGGATTCCATTTTTGGAATTTCGTGGCGGTTCAGCCTCCCCGACAGCGGATCCCTGGCGGAGCCCCGCCCTCCAGGCCCCGAGATGCTCCCCATCGCCACTATTCAAAATAATGAGGAATTTCAAGGCGGCCATCACGCCACATCTTACCGGCCGCTAGGTCCCAGGGTTCCCACCGCCGCCGTCACCGCCGACCTAATTTAAAATTCTACCAACCTTTTCCCGCGGCCATACGAGCATTTATTGTAGTCATTCATGGCGGTTTGGGTATAAAAATCCCAATCCGGGCCATCATTATCATTTTGCAGGTTTGGAGCCAATTGAGAAGTGATCATCTGGAGCCCACCACCTTCGACAACATCACGATCATCATCATCAACATCATTTCGTCGATCCCCGGTAGATTCCACATCTCCCCACTTAGCGTGTTCGAGGTAGGCCATCGGTTGCCCTCTCGTACATATTTTTCATGATTTTCAAAGATTAAAATAAATGAACAAATTGATAGGGGGTATAATACTGTAGAATTTCAAGTGGCACACCAAACCCATGTCTTGGAAAATCGGCAAAACCCTTAAAATTGCCCTTCGTTATTCGGGACTTCTCCCTGCCACGGCTGTTCTTCGCGCAGGGAAAAAGTCCTTCCCAAGCCCGAAACCCGCCTTCGCCGTCAAAATCCAAACTCCAAAACCTCTTGGCGGCAATCCTCCCCTCCGGGCCCAGCTCGTTGGGTTTCCTATCTCAGAGTTCCGTTCGCATTTTGCTTAGCTTGAATTGCAAACCTCACCTTGCCTCCTGCTCTCCGGGTCCCGGAATGGTCGTCGCCGTCTAAACTTGAAATTGAACATTCCTCCTATTATCCGCTCAAACCTCGGTCCCTGGAGCTCCGTCTCCGGGGTTCCGCGGGCAATTTTTTGTACTCAATAGAATTTGTTCCCCGGCTCCCCGCCCCCCGGGCTCCGCCCTGGCTCTTGCTGGTAGTCGTTGGTGATGTAAAATTGTTGCTTCTTTGACGCCTTCGGGCACCGGATTCCAGGCCTACATACCTCATTTTTTGCCGTTCCCCATGACGAAAACTGTCGGTGAACATTTCGATACCTCCCGGGCTCCAGGCCCCGCCTTCCTCTTTGTCGTTGGCTTGTTCTTTTGCGGCGGTGACATTCGCGTCCCCAGGCCTTGGCTCCCGAACTTCCATTTGCGGAAGTCCGTCGCTCTCCCGCCGTTGGAAATCTTGACCCGCCTTTTGGCTCTCTGGGCTCCAAAGCACCATTTACTGTAGACTATCTCCAAATCCCCTATCGGCCGTCTGCTCTTCGGATCCTGGTGTTCGGGCTTCCGTCGTCGGAAGTCCGCCACTAGCGGAATATCCCGCCCGGAACTCTGCCCTTCGGGCTCCAGCCTGCTGGGTGCCGTCAAGTTCAGAAACACAAAATCAGCTACCGGACTTCTCCTCCTGGACTTTCATCCGATGTTCTTCGTCCTACACGGTGAAATTCAAACGTCTTCCCAACCTAATCGGCCCAAGCGTCCGAAGTAAATTGACTTATCATTGGCCGCCTTTTGGCCCTCTGGGCCCCGGTCCTTGGACTTCCTCCACTGGATTTCTGTTGTCTGTCGGTCGTCGCCAATTGCTATCTCCTGGCAGCTTTCCGACCTGAAACCTCTGAGTCTTCCTAAATCCATCAAAACAAGCCCAAATCTGGAATCTGACCTCGACCCACCTCCCAAATTTTTCTCTTCCTCATCATGAGCCTCTTAAAACATTAAAATTTGGCCAAGGAGGGCCTCCGGGAGCCTTCGGCTGTGTTTTCCCTTCCAGACGGCATTCCTGCCAGGGAAGTCCGGCCCTCCGGGCCCAGATTGTCCAAATGCCTTGAAACGAAGATCAATAATGTCTAGAGATAAGATTTATGATATACTTGATTGATTATTTAGATGTTATTTTTGAATTATGGACTAACATGAATGTTTTTGATATTTTATTGTGCTGACTTTGCCCTTGCTTGCAGAATATATGGAATCAGGAGCAGGAACTTCAAGGGCCTTCGCCGAAAAAGAGAAGGGCAAGAAGTCAGGAAGGACCCCTCGGGGAAAGGAAGACAAAGATCAAATGAAGTTTCAGTTCCAAGGCAAGCCGCTCCATTCAAAGGTCTCAATCGACTAGAAGGAAATTTCAGATACCAATATCAGCCAGGTTGATATAGATGAATTCACTCAAAGGGTCAGAGTCAACCCGACCACAAAGAACGCCAGGTTAATACGACAGAGTGGAATTGCCAAGGCCGCCGGTTTCCCTCCCTCGCTTGTGGCACCCGAATTAGTGATGACTTGCCGAGAAGCCTATCAGGCGGACACCAGAACAATTGTGGACAAGGAAGGGAATATCCTTGCAGACATGTCTCCAAAAGGAATCACCAAAACATTCCATATTCCCATGTTCTAGCAGATAGAGGTCCCCACATTGGAAGAGTGTCAGGCGGTGTGGGATGCTAATCCAGGAGGATGTAAGAAGTCAATCAACCTCTATTGGATTAAAGAAAAATGGGGCAGTGCTGCGAAGGTTCCCAGGAACTCTTCTGTAGTGATTTCCACGAGGACTACCATGACTTGGTAACATTATTGAGCAGGGTTATGGGTCTCCCAATGGCCGCCTACTTCCAGGAGTGGATGGCCTATTTCATTGAGAAAATCTTGTAGGGAAATGAGGACGTCACGACCAAGGTCTCATTTTACTGGGGAGGCATCATTAGCAACTGCTTCCACGAGCAGTTTGTCAACATGAAGAAGACTTCCAAATTTTACATGACCTCCTACCTCGTCTACTCCCTGGTAGACCAAAGACAATACAACGGGTTGTTTATAGCACCTGATCAAGGGCAAAAATGAGGGCTTAAGGCCTATGACAAATACCCGAAGCTCCAATACCGTAATTTCAAGGAGTACTGCAGAGTCAATGACACCTTCATCAGCCACATCATCAGATTGATCGCCGAAAATTTTGAGAGGAGGGTCTCCCACAGGGCCAGGGTGCCCCTAAAGGAATATGCTTTCCTGTTCATCCAATTCCCCAAGTTTACATACATCCGCGCCCAGGGTTTCACCGAAAGGCCGAATAGATTGCTTCGGTACTTGAATGACATGATCATCCTCCTGGAGCTTTCTCGATAGCTCCCACACATCCAGGAAATCTTCAACAACAAACACATGGCAGGGATCCCCTACCCCATGACCCTTGGCCAGGGCATGTACCGACTACAAATGTCCCAATGTGCCAGTAACTCTGAGAAGGAGCTCAAGGATTTCCATTTCGACTGGTACACTGCTCGCCCATAGATGGACCCACATGGCCATGTCAGAAAAACACTAGGGCCAGCATATGCCCACCAATACCACATTGAAGATTTCTTGGCTGACTGCAAGGATGACAATGAGGTCCGCGCAAGGCACTACATGCATATGACTGTACAGTTCCTGAGAAGAGTGCAACCATTCCTAGTGCCAGATCAGGTTGAAGAGGATGAGTCTACCATTATGCACCCAAGGTACCCTGCAGTCGCCAACCTGCCAATACAATCAATCGAATGGGATGAACAGGAGGTCGATGACCTCGACACCATAACCCAGCCGATTCACAGTCGCACCAGGGAGTGGGTCGATGGGTAGGTGGCATATCTGAAGCAACAAGGGGTGGTCCTGACATATGAGGGGCTCAAAAGTGAGCCAAGTGCCACAGAGGACGTTGTCGCCACCACATCAACTGGTGAGACCTCTAAGTCTCCTCCAGTTACCAGGTCCCAGAAGAGAAAGGGAACAGAGACCACGCAGTCTGCAGATCCCAAGGAGCAAGCAAAGAAAGAAACAGGAGGCTCATCTCCCAAAAGGCTCAAACAAACAGTTGCTATGATAGAATTGTAGCGTCCCTCTCTTCTCCTTGCCCCTCCTATGGTCATCTCATTTCTGCCGGCGATGAACATTTCTGTCCATCTTGCCCCTTCACCTCTGGCTGGGTCGGTAATTAATATTGACTCATCTTCTGGCATGACCACTCCCCCTTCTTCTTCTGCTGCCATGTCGCCATTACATCACTCCTTCTGGCAACAATAACATCGCCTATTCCTACTGCCACCATGCCCGAGTCTTTTACAAGACACATGCCAAACCTTCCCCCTGACCTCTCCCAAATATTAATGAATCCAACTCTCCAAGAGGCCCTTGCCCAAGTCCTCGCAATAGCTAAGCCTTCACAACCGCCAATGGGGCTGCTAGCTATGGAAGCCACAATGCATAGCTCAAAAGAGTTGGAGGAACAAGAACAGGAAGCCTCGAAGTCTATTCAGGAGGAGGCCGATGAATATCATGAGCACCCCGAGTACGAGCACCGAACCATTGACAGGGTGGGCTATGAGGGGGAGGAGACGGGCTCTTCTGGGAGCGGAGATGAGGAGGGTGGCTCAGATGTTAAGGAAATCATCCAGACGTTTGATGAGGACCTTGAGGAGGAGATGGCACAGCAACTAAAGGATGTTGGGGAGGAGGCAGAAAAGTCACCACATGGTGAAGAGGGGCAGCCATTAGAGGAGCAGCAGGAAAAGGACCTAACCAAGGCTGAAGCCCATGTTACCATAGGCCCCGATGCTGAGGTTCCCGAGGAAAGAAAAGAAGAAGCAGCAAAAGAGGAAAGTCCCACTCGACAGCCATCCACCAAGATTCCCGTCAAACGCCTCATATTCGTCCATGACTCTGATGAAGAGGAGGACGATGTTGCCCAAAAGAAAGGGGGACCCCAAAAGAAAAAGGAAACAAAAGTTATGCCTCTGACTGAGAAGGGCGAGGATAGCTGTGAGTCACCCAAGGATAAATCTACTATGCCTGAATGGTTGGAAAGACAACTTGAAAAGACAACCCTTGTGCTGAAGGACCCAAGGGAAAGGTTGGAGGCCATCTTGGCTCCATCTCAGACCACAATGAAAAAGGAGAAGAAGCCCAAGGTCCGATCCAAGATAACAATGGATGCTTTCGGCTCTCGAGGAGCGCAAATTGCAATGCTTACTATTGGCCAGGTTGGGGTAAGTTACAGTATCTCCACCATTGACTTGGGGACAACAATCCGAGAGCAAAAGGTCGAGCACCTTGAGGAGTCGGTGGCCACAGTGGTGCACCTGATAAAATAGGACAAAGTCTCCAAGGATGAGCTCAAGGCGCAGGTTGCAGCATTGACAGATTATATACTGCAATGGTGCTCAGTGGACGACCTGCCCACCACCTCCATGGCCGCACCGCAGTTGCTCTCCAAAGAATAGATTGACAAGATGGAGAGAAGGAAGAACTTGGAGAAAACCACCGAGGATTGGTTCTGACAGGTCACATACGTCAAAAACATGGGAATCAGCAGGGTTGTGCAGACAGCCAACAAGTTCTTAGACCTGATCCAGTGCCTAGAGAGCACAAAGAGGCTCTGCACCAATTTCCCCGCCACCTATGACTCCACGTTCCCAAGAATTGAAGCCATCATTCAAATGCCTAAGGCCACATGGGAGGAGAAGCTAGAACTGAAGAAAGAAGATCACTGGCTAGTGGATGTGTGGCATAGAGACCTCGACAACCAGAAGGAGAGGTTGGAGCAAATCCTGAGCAGGGTGGATCCCGATATTAGGTGGATCAAGGAAATTCAGGCAGAGTGCACCCAATATCTCAAACTGATGATGGGCTATGATATGCCCACAGTGCAAATGGACGCAGAGAAGATCAAGGCATACTTCCAGGAGAAGATGAAGGATAAGACAACTTGAGAAATCACAACAAAATTCCTAAATTTTACTGCATGGGCCTTCGACTAGTCAGAGCTGTTTATGGACCAAGGCTTGAAGTATGATGAAGACTAGAAGAGGCTGGAAGAAAATGCTAAGGAATGGAGCTACCAAGCTTTGCGATGTGAGATCCTCGAAATCGACAAGCTCCAAGCGATTATCCTCAAATATATAGAACAGATAGCTTCTGAGGAGCAGTAGGACAGCCCAGCCAAAGATAAAGACCTCTCTGAAGAGTAGCTATAGCAAGGAAAACAACAATCCACTAAAGGACGAAAGAGCTACAGTGCCATCCACAAGAGGACAAAATAAGGAAGGGACAAAAATATATTTTAAATTATAAATCTATTTGGGGGTTGGTGAAACCCTATTTTGTAATGAATCTTGGCCACACAATGAGAATGACTCTTGGCCATTCATTCAACTTTTTGGAAACTATAAATAGAGCACTCCCCTCATTTGCAAAGTGAGAGTTGAGTTGTAAAGACATGTTGCTGAAATTTATAAGAAAAGACATTGACTTGGTGTATTTTCTTGGTTTGTCTCATGTTATTTTATTCATTCTCCAATGTTAGATGTTTGACTTAGACCTTATTGTTGTTTAGTTAGCTATTTCCTTTCTTTGGATAAATATTAGGAATGCTGTTGGGTGATTGTGAAAATTCCTACCTTGTTGATGACTCCTTAGTCCATACTTTTTTCTATTTGCTGATGGTAGATAGCTGTGCAAAGTTAACCTGGACTTTATTCAAAGCTGCTCCAAACATTTATCTTTGATTCATGCATGTATGTGGTGGATGAAGGATGAAATATCTGTAGCCCTTAGAAGATAGCACAATTTCCATGATACTGTGAAATCCCTAGTTAAGTGAGATATTGTTTTAAGGAATTGTCCATTGCAGGAACTCCATTGTCACTATTCATAGCCAGCTTCATACTTAGGAACTTTCCCTCTCCTTCGCCTTTTTCCTTTTTTTAGTAGCTGATCTGTGTTAAGGTTCATTACACATTATAAAGCCAAATCCAACAACTAAATGGAGTTCAAGATTGCTGTTTGAACCTACAGCTGGTGCATAACAACTTCCCATCCTAAAGACTCTATTTCAAGATCCAACTTCATACTTTGTATGCACACTTTATATTTTCTGTAAGACCGCCTTGTGATTTTAGCAAATAACATCAAACTACTAAGGTATCCAAACACTGTCATGACCTGACACCTGAGAGACCTTGGGATAGTGTTCTGCAATTCGATTGTGGAGTATTGTCTTTCAAGAGAGGTAGTGCACCTATGCACTTCCTGTATTGAGAAGTGCATAAAAACACCATCAACAGAACTGGCGCTAGAAGGAGGGCTAAGAAATTGGGAATAAAAAACTGAAGATTGGAAGTGATTAATTTTATGCCTTCCTCCTCCTGACGCCATCAACAAAACTGGGGCTAGAAGGAGGGCTACATTCGAAATACTAAGCTACATGATATAGTGAAGCTGGATCGAATTGGATTATTCTCTCCGGAGAGATTTCAAAGAGTTCTACGGTCAACACCAAACAAGGGAGAATTCGAGGAATTGTAGCCTCCCACGAGGGCAAAGCGAGCACAAGGAAGTAGTGCTGCCTCTTCCTCTTCCTCTATTCCATTCGCCCCCATTTCACCCTCACCTTCATTTGGCTAGCCATCATCTTCCACCCAACCATCCCAAACTACATTTGCACCTCATACCTCCGACAGCCAGGGGTTCGCTCCTCTCCCAGCCCCTCCAGCCCAAATCATAGTCAAGGCAACCACAGCTCAAGTGTAGCCCCATATTGCTATTGTATTGCAAATATAGCCCCAAATTGTTGTTTTCCAACAGCAAGTACCACCTCTGCCACCCTCCATGGCTTGGTTAGCACATAATCCTTCGCTGATACATTTTGATGTCTACAATGATATGCCCAAGAATCTGGAAGGCTTTTGTTCAAAGTTCCATCCATATGATCTGCAAAGAACAGCTGAGGAACATATCAAAATATTCGAGACAGCTATTACTGAAATACAAGTGGACCATGAGGATGTTGCATGTCGCCTCTTTCTGCATTCGTTGGGGGAAAAGGCCTTCTATTGGTACATCAATTTGTCGAGGGGATCTATCACCTCGTGGAACCTAATGAAGAATGCATTCCTGCAGAAATACAAGATTTCCATTAACCCCACAGACCTTTACCAATAATTTATGTATGTCAGAAGGGATGTCAACGAACCTATTGGCTCCTTCAATGACTGCTTCCATCGGGCTCACATGAGACTTCAGGATCTGTACCTCCATAATGATGCGGCGGCCCTCCTGGTCTACTACGCGGCGCTAGACAACCTCATGTCCGCCTTGGTGAAAAGGATGTGCCCACCGCCCGCTACCTTGGTTGCCGCCTATGCGGAAGCCGTCATCGCCGGTGCAGACTTGGGATAGAATATTTCTGGACCGCTGCCTTTTTTGGGGCTGGTAGCCCACCCAATGCAGATTCAGGGGCTTAATCAGGCGTTTGCTCACCAAACCCCCTTTATAAACTAGGTGCCCCAATTGCATATGGTTCCACATCTAGGGCAGCCGTTGAATTATACACCTCCCGCTCCTTCCTATTTGCAACCCTAGCAGTAGTACCACTATTCTCAGGTTGCCCCACAACAGCAGGTGTACTCTCAATAGCCCCAAGTGCTGTTATACCTATCAGGACCTGATTTCCCTCCAGCCTATCAGAATCAGCTGGCAGCCCCACCCGCTTTTCTCCAAAATCTGGCCCCATCGCCTAGAGGTGTGACTAAGAAGGACAAGTTAGAAGAATTGACAGAAATGATCAAGAAAATGTCCACGAAAATGATGCACCTGAAGAATTAGAATAATTAGTTGCAGGCCACCTAATGCAATTTCCAGGCCAATCTCAACCGAGACAATAGAGACGACAGAGATAATCAAGAAGCAGGCACTTCCTTTGGGCAGAATTATGAGGGGGCAAAATGCCAATCAAAATGCAGAAAGGAGACCTTCTCAGAGGCAGAATCACACATGGAACACCAGGCCCAATAATGGTGGAGTCCCCATGCCTTTTGATCAACCGGCAAGCAACGACAAGACCTCTAGCGGTGTATATCTAGCTGAAGCAGCCTTATCCAGATGGTGTCGACTTCACAAAACCAGCAGACATTCTGAGCTGGATTGTCCCTAGTTCCAGACAGCTACTAAAATTTTCTTAGTAGAGGTAAAAAATGCAGTCGACAATGCCAACTGCAGGGACATCGTCCCATCTGAGCCCTATGATTCCTCATGTCTAGTAGTCAATCAATCCCCATTCCCGTGAGGTGACTGCAACGAGCCCGAAGTCGAACCTGCTCCTGTTGAGGGTGAAGAAGCACAAAAAGTAAGTAATGAACACACCTTGGCTCAACTTTTTGATTCAGTAGATAATGGTCCGATAGATGAAGAGGAATCATTTGTAGATGAGGTCCACATGTTCCATTAACGGTCGAGTCCCTACTTCCTTAGGAATAGACAAGCGGGCCGACCCTTTACAACTTCTACCCCATCAAAGAATTTTGCCACCCCACCTGATCCAAATGCTAGTAACAACCATGGGCTTCCTCATATACCTGCCCAATACCTCAACAAGAACGGATCTCCAAATCAGTTGCAAAATCAGCTTCAAAGCCAACCTTAAAATTCGTTTGGACAAACGAAGGTACAAACCCCTAGTTCTGCCATAGGCCAAATTTTAGCCTCCGAAATCGAGCAGATGGGCGAATATGTAGCAGAAGAGTTCAAGAAGGTAAAAATCAGCTTGTCAGCCTTCGAATTACTCAAAGTTCCTGCCATGAGACATGCCTTTTTTAGGGTTCTGAATGGGACTCCGTCTTCTAGTACAACACAAGAAACCCCAGCTAAGAGGGTCACCTTTGAAGAGCCTAGGAAAGAACCGAAGATGCAGAATAATGCCTGGAAAAGGAAGGATGTCCCCATGAATCAGTCAACAAGCAAACAAGTTGAAAAGGAGCCGGAAAGGGCTAATAGGAAGTTTTCCAAGGACCAGCAATTTAAGCAAACCAAGGATATGGGCAATGATAGGAACAAAGGTCAAATAGCTCAAATGGACACACCTATAGACATCCTCCAAGGGAGATCGAAAACTCCCCCTTTCCTGACCACCATTAGGATCTTTGGAAAGAATTTGCATAATTGCTTGCTCGATTCAGGAGCTTCCGCCAATGTCATGCCCTTGGCAGTATGTAAAGCTCTCGGTATCACTCCCATGCCTTCAAAGAGAAAGGTGACCCAGCTGGACAAAACTGAGATCAACATCATGGGTGAAATAAACCGCATCCCGATGCAGATTGCTATAGACCTGCAGATACAACAAGTCATAGATATTCAAGTGGCTGACATTCCTAATGCATATGGAATCATCTTGGGAAGGGAGTTCACCAAGGCACTGAATGGATACACCGCCACAGATCTTTCTCACATGTGGCTGCCGTGGAAGGGACTACCAAATCAGATCCGTATCGACCGTGAACCCTGTATGAAGTACATGATCACAGAATACAACAATCTCAGTGAGGTGTTGTTTGCCGAGACCGATTTAGAGAATTACCGCCCTTTTGCCTACCAAAATGAGATTGACCTCCATAAAAAGCATGCAGATGAAGTATTGTTGGTGTTGTGTAGTCCCTCGATCGATTCTACACGAATGTCCCCAGACATAGAAACATTGGTAGAAGCCAATGATGAATCGGATAAAGATGACGACTAGGGACTACTTAATGACTTCCAGGAATTCATAGAAAAATGTGCAAGGGATCAGCTCAGCCTAGGGGCCTGAATGAATTTCAAGGATCTCTTATTTCCAAACTAGTGCAGGGTTCACAATGCTGCACACTTCGAATTTGACTGTTGCTTGTGCCAAGCAGTAGTGGTGCATGTTAGAAAAATAGCTGCTCCTCAAATGGAAACACTGAACAAAACACCAACAAAACCGCCTGTTGATTATTGCCTCAAATCAAAGAATTGCCCTGAGATCACAGGGGAAGCCGTCCAACCAAAGGGGAATGAAATCTCAATCAGACATGAAGACAAGGGATCCTTCACTTGCTGAACACTCTGATTTGATGGATCGAAGTCGGGGAAAGGAGTTGGAGCTGGATTCGAACTTATCAGCCCAATAGGTAAGACATTTCTCGCTGCCCACCGATTGCAGTTCTATTGCACCAATAATGTAGTGGAATATGAAGCTTTAGTCCTTGGCCTTTTTATGGCCTTGAGGAAAAATGTAAAAGTACTGCAAGTTTTCAGGGATTCCGCACTCGTAGTCAAGCAAGTCAGGAAGTTGTATTCCTGTCATGATCGAAGACTCACAAACTATAGGCATAGGGTCGAGGATCTCTTGGAGGGTTTAGATGCATTTAATATACAATTGATCCCTTGTGCTTAGAATTGTACAGCTGATGCTTTAGCTCAAGCAGCTAACACTCTACAACCCCTCTCTTTGTCTGGGCTCAAAAAATTCACTATTGAGCTAACATCCACACCATTGGTCCCAGATAATGTTACCCATTTACAAGTCTTCAATGATGACAAACATATCCTTCAGTTTATCACAAGTTCCGATGTCTTCGCAACTCAAATAATTGATGAAGCTGATGCACAGGAGGCTGAACTGGATATAGAGGGGGTTATCAACCTCAAAACCAATACAATCCCCAAGGGTATGGTTCAGTTGGAATGAATATTTGACTTGAATCAGATCAGAGATCAGGATCAGCAAATGAAAAGGGAGGCCATAAGCAACCAGTGCAATGCTCATAACCTTGGGATAGCCGAGGATACCAGGAATGTTTTTATCGACAAGGTGTGCACACCTGAAGAAAAGAGGGGAATCATGGATGCGTTGCGAAGGTACTATGATGTGGTGGCATGGAGCTACGAAGATTTAAAAACATATGACACTTCTGTTATTACACACACTATCCCTCTCAAGATAGAAGTGAGGCCATTCTACCAGCGGCAGCGCCCTATCAATGCCTTGCTAGAACCTATCGTTTACAAGGAGGTGCAAAAGTTGCTCTCAGCAAGGATCATTTTTCCCGTCAGGCACTCTATGTGGGTGGCCAACTTGGTCCTGGTTAGGAAAAAGAATAGAGAGATTAGATTGTGTGTGAATTTCCATAATTTAAACTGTGCCTTAGAGAAAGACAACTATCCAGTGCCTTCAATGGATGACGTGTTTCAGATTGTCAGTGGCTCCCAGATGATGTTTTTCCTCGACGGATACTCTGGGTATAACCAGGTAATGGTACAATATGAGGATCATCACAAGACAACATTCACCACTAAGTGGAGGACGTTTGCATACCGAAGAATGCCTTTTGTTCTAATCAATGCTGGCGCCACTTTCCAACACACCATGGATATCGCCTTCAAGGACCTAATTGGAAAATGCATAATCATCTACATGGATGATTTGACCGTATTCTCTAAGAAGCAGGGTGATCATGTCTCTGACTTATGCAAGGTATTTCAGAGGTGCAGAGAGTTTGGGGTTTCTCTTAACCCCAAGAATTGCATTTTCGGAGTGACCGAAGGCAGATTGCTCAGGCACATCATCTCAGAATAGGGAATCTCCATTGATCCTGAGCGCATCGAATCCTTACTCAAAATTCAGCCCCCAGACAGCAAGAAGGAATTAAAATCCTTCTTTGGAAAGATCAACTTTGTCCAGAAATTCATCACAGGTTTCACAAAGATTGTCAAACCTACCAATGCCATGCTCAAACAAGACGCCAAAGTTGAATGGACGCCAGATGCCAAACAATCCTTCAAGCAAATCAAACAAGCTATTGCTGGGGCCCATATGTTAGTTAGCCCGGACTATCTGAAGCCATTCTACATCTATTTATTTGCTTCAAAACATTCTTGTGCTAGCATGTTGACTCAGAAGGATAACGAAGGAAATGAGCATCTGATCACCTTCATGAGTGCTCCCCTCAAGGACGCTAAATTGCATTACCACAACATTGAAAAGCAAGCGTACACTCTCATTAGAGGAGTAAAGAAATTTAGACACTACATTCTACACAACAAGGTGTTCGCCATTGTTCCTGACCCAGTGGTAAAAATGTTGCTCATGCAAAATGAATTGGGCGAACGAAGGGGTAAGTGGGTCACCCTGCTCCAAGAGTATGATATGGAGATCCAACCGATGAAACTGGTACGAGGGTAGGCACTCACCCGCACAATTGCTGAAACAGTGGTAGAAGCTGGACCTAAACTCATGGTGCAGCAGTACCAGCTTGAGGATGTCTCCCCGGGAGAGTGGTACCAGAATGTTGTCTACTATTTGCTGAACCATAAGTGCCCGCCGCACCTGCAAGGAGTCCAAAAGAGGGCCCTAAGATTGAAAAGTAATGGCTACATGCTGCAGGGTTCCATTCTCTACAAGAAAAACTACGAAGGCATTTATCTGAGATGCCTTGGCAAGGAGGAAGCAGAACGCATCTTGAAGGAGTTTCACAATGAATTTGGCACGAGCCATAGTTCAGGTTCTTCTACAACACATCAAATATTGAGAGCAGGGTACTATTGGCCAACCATCTTCAAGGATGCCCATTGCCATGCACGTTCATGTCACACATGCCAGACCGCTGCCACCAGGGAGAAGAATGTTGTTGTCCCATTGCAGCCTGTGCTAGAGGTAAGGCCTTTTGCGCAATGGGGTATCAACTTCATCAGTTCGGTAAGCCCTCTATCATCTGTGGGACATAGGTACATTCTTACCGCTACTGATTATTGTACCAGATGGACAAAAACAATAGTATGTAAACAATGTACAACTGAAGTAGTTACTAATTTTCTAGAAAGTTTCATTTTAAATCACTTTAGTTGTTCGTATGCTTTGGTATGTGATAATGGACCTGCATTTGCTTCAATAAAATTTGCTAGTTGGGCATTTGACTATGGAATAGCCCTTAAATTCTCATCCAACTACTATGCTCAGGGCAATGGCCTTGCTGAGTCCACAAATAAAAATCTGATTACTATGATAGAGAAGCTCCTAGATAGGAATCCCAAGGACTGACATACCCAACTCCGCTTCGCCCTTTGGGCTAATCACACCAGCCACAAGGCTGCCCTTGGTGATTCCCCGTTCCACCTCATTTATGGTCTAGAGCCTCTATTCCCCATCCATTTGAAAATTCTTACTCTTCAGCTCATCAATGATTTTTATGAGGGAGGAGATCATAGGGGAGCTCGATTAGCTGAGCTCTTACATTTAGAGGAAGTCTGAAATTATGCAATAAAAATTTTTACCAAACATCAGGGCGTAGTTAAGAGATGGTTCGACTGCCGGGAAAAGATCAAGACCTTTAGAATTGCATATTTGGTCCTGTATTGGGACAAGGCCCATGAGAAGAAAGGGGGACACAACAAATTCAACAAGCTTTGGCTTGGACCCTTTCAAATAGCCAAAATTTTGGGAGATAATGCCTTCCGCTTAAGGACTCTAACTGGTGAAAACATCCCATTACCAGTCAATGGGTAGCACCTCAAGAATTACTTCCAGGCTTGAGCTCCTTTGAGCTCTTCCTTGTAAATACTTGTACATAGCTTAGAGTAGTTGCTTTCTTGCTTGTTTGCATCTTGTTTGCGTCACTTTTTATTTTTTCCCTCTCGACAATTTTGTTTCGAAAGATGTTTCCCGCTCCTTTGCAGTGGCTATGCTTGCTTGACAAGTGATTCACTTTGCTGTACGTTCTTTGTGTTCTTCGGCTAAACATTCACTCTAGATTATTGATCTCTGAAAGCTGTCCGCGAATGATTTCCTTACTTGAACTCTGCTAAGAACTTGACCCTTAGCTGGATCTTTTTACCCACATCTCGGATCTCGCACAAAGCACATCATAATAATTTGTTAAGGACCGTACTATGGTTGTTATGACACCCTAGTGAGTGAAAATTCTCAAGTCTGCTCCAGTGACCACTGCAGTCTCAAACCCGTTGTAGGCTTCAATGCTTACCTGGTCGAACTAAATGGTAAAAGAGAAGTGAAATATCAAAGTAAAAGAGAAAAAATAAACTCTTAAAAAAAGAAATAAAGGACCATATGGGCGTTTGGATAACTCTACCGGGGCTATGGACGCCCGACCGACAGTAGACCAATATCCATGAGATTGTAGCGACAACCCCGTCGGGGCTATGGACGCCTAACTGGCAGTGGGGCAATGTCTAGGTTACTTTTGGTGTCAGATGATTTATGTAGCTCACTCGGTTGACTTGCTAACCGTAGTCACTATCCCTAGGAAAAGGAATGAATTCACTACACACACTTCTGAGGTGTCTTGTAAGCTGACCCAATTAAGGCTCTCGTTCTCCTGGATTCATCTTTGGAAGCCACTCCTAGTCTACGAGTCTAGAGATTCTGGGTCCTGAATGAATACTTATCCCTAGAACGCTCGAAAGTGTTCCCCAGTGGAGTCGCCATTTGTTGTGCCCTTAGCACACACGCCCCGTTCGAAATAGGGACCCTCTTTTCTTTTGTCTCGTCAGGTCTTTTAGGGTCGCCTCATTTTGTGTTCCCCTCTTTTTTGATGTTTCGCATGGTCGATGTTGCTCCAAAGTTCCATCATAAATCGATCATGCTCTCACTTTTTGGTTTTTGCTACTTTCCCGGGCCTTAGGGAGTCCCTCTGGCATTTTCGCCATGAAACGGCCCCGGGCCCTTTCGGGCCCGGTTGTCCCGGGTTCCCTCTTTGGGTTTCCCCTCTAAAATTTTCGTCCCTTGCAGCGTTCGTCGGGCGTCTTTCCGAACCTTGGGGTCCGCCCCACCGCCCTCCGTCAGAAACTTGTCACAAAATTTTTGGGGTGGCGCTTGTCCCTCTGGGCTCCAGACCCCAGAGGTCCGTTGCCGGACTTCTTCCCCGATTTCACAATTCGCGACAGCGAGCTTCTCGCGGTGCCCCGCTCTTCGAGCCCTGCTAGCCTTGTCTCCGCCGGTTTGTCTTCGGGTGCTTGTTTGCCATGGACTCTTCCGGGCCCAGTCGCCTAGAATTTCATTTCCGGAATTTCGTGGCAGTTCTGCCATCCCCGATGGTGGATCCCTAGCTGAGCCCCGCCCTCTAGGCCCTTAGATGCTCCCCACCGCCGTTGTTCAAAACAACGAGGAATTTCAAGGCGACCATCACGCCACATCTTACCGGCCGCCAGGTCCCGGGGTTCCCGCCGCCACTGACCTAATTTCAAATTCCACCAACCTTTTCCTGCGGCCGTACGAGCATTTATTGTAGTCATTCATGGCAGTTTGGGTATAAAAAGCCCAATCCAGGCTGTCATTATCATTCTGCAGGATTGGAGCCAATTTAGAAGTGATCATCTGGAGCCCACCGCCTTCGACAACGTCACGATCATCACCGTCAACATCATTTCGTCGATCCTCGGTAGATTCCACATCTACCCACTCCACGTGTTCGAGGTAGGCCATTGGTTGCCCTCCCATACATCTTTTTCATGATTTTCAAAGATTAAAATAAATGAAAAAATTGATAGGGAGTATAATACGGTAGAATATCAAGTGGCGCACCAAACCCATGCCTTGGAAAATCGGTAAAACCCTTAAAATTGCCCTCCTTGCCGATTCGGGACTTCTCCCTACCGCGGCTGTTCTTCGTGTAGGAAAAAAGTCCTTCCCGGGCCCGAAACCTGCCTTCGCCGTCAAAATCCAAACTCCAAAACCTCCTAGCAGCAATCCTACCCTCTGGGCCCGGCTCGTCGGGTTTCCTATCTTGGAGTTCCGTTCGCATTTTGCTGAGCTTGAATTGTTAACCTCACCTTGCCTCCCGCTCTTCCGGTCCCGGCATGGTCTTCGCTGTCTAAACTTGAAACTGAACATTCCTCCTGTTATCCGCTTAGACCCCGGTCCCCGGAGCTCCGTCTCCGGGGTTCCGCAGGTAATTTTTTGTCCTCAACGAAATTTGTTCCCCGGCTCCCCGCCCCCAGGCTCCACCCTGGCTCTTGCTGGTAGTCATTGGCGATGTAAAATTGTTGCTTCTTTGACACCTTCGGGCGCTGGATGCCAGGCCTACATACCTCATTTTCAGCTGTTCCCCATGACGAAAACTGTCGGTGAACATTTCGATACCTCCCGGGCTCCAGGCCCCACCTTCCTCTCCGTCATTGGCTTGTTCTTTTGCGGTGGCAACATTCGCGTCCTTGGGCCCTGGCTCCCGGACTTCCGTTTGCGGAAGTCTGTCGCTCTCCCGCCGTTGGAAATCTTTACCTGCCTTTTGGTTCTTCAAGCTCCGAAGTGCCGTCCGCCGTAGACTATCACCAAATCCCCTATCGGTCGTCCGCTCTTTGGATCCCAGTGTTTGGGCTTCCATCGTCGGAAGTTCGCCGCTCGAAGACTGCCGCTAGCGGAATATCCCGCCCAGAACTCTGCCCTCTGGGCTCCGGCCTGCCGGGTGCCATCAAGTACAGAAATGCAAAATCAGCTGCTAGACTTCTCCTCCTAGACTTCTGTCCGATATTCTCCATCCTGTGCGGTGAAATTCAAACATCTTCCTGACCTAATCAGCCCAAGCCTCCGAAGTAAATTGACTTATCATTGGCTGCCTTTTTTCCCTCCGGGCCCCGATCCTCAGACTTCCTCCGTTGGATTTTTGTTGTCTGTCGGCCGTCGCCAACTACTATCTCCTGGCAGCTTTCCGGCCTGAAACCTCCGAGTCTTCCTAAATCCATCAAAACAAGCTCAAATATAGAATCTGACCTCAACCCATGTCCCAAATTTTGCTCTTCCTCATCGTGAGCCTCTTAAAACATTAAAATTTGGCCAAGGAGGGTCTCCGGGAGCTTTCGGCTGCATTATCCCTTTCATACGGCATTCCTGCCAGGGAAGTCTGGCCCTTCGGACCCGGATTGTCCAAATGCCCTGAAACAAAGATCAATAATGTCTAGAGATAATATTTATGATATACTTGATTGATTATTTAGATGTTATTTTCGAAATATGGACTAACATGAATAATTTTGATATTTTATTGTACTGACTTTGCCCTTGCTTGCAGAATATATGGAATCAGGAGCAGGAACTTCAGGGGCCTCTGCTAAAAAAGAGAAGGGCAAGAAGTCAGGAAAGACCCCTCGGGGAAAGGAAGACAAAGATCAAATGAAGTTTCAGTTCCAAGGCGAGACGCTCCACTCAAAGGTCTCAACCGACTGGAAGGAAATTTCAGATACCAATATCGGCCAGGTGGACATAGATGAATTCACTCAAAGGGTTAGGGTCAACTCAACCACAAAGAACACCAAGCTAATACGGTAGAGTGGAATTGCCAAGGCCGCCGGTTTCCCTCCCTCCCTCGTGGCGCCCGAATTAGTGATGGCTTGCTGAGAAGCCTATCAGGCGGACACTAGAACAATTGTGGACAAGGAAGGGAATATCCTTGCGGACATGTCTCCAGAAGGAATCACCAAGACATTCCATATTCCCATGTTCCAGCAGATGGAGGTCCCCACATTGGAAGAGTGCCAGGCGGCGTGGGATGCTAATCCAAGAGGATGCAAGAAGTCAATCAACCTCTATTGGCTTAAAGAAAAACGGGGCAGTGCTGCAAAGGTTCCCTAGGAACTCTTCCGTAGTGATTTCCACGAGGACTACCATGACCTGGTAACATTATTGAGCAGGGTTATGGGTCTCCCAATGGCCGCCTACTTCCAAGAGTGGATGGACTATTTCATTGAGAAAATCTTGCGGGGAAATGAGGACGTCACGACCAAGGTCTTATTTTACTGGGGAGGCATCATTAGCGACTGCTTCCATGAGCAATTTGTCAACGTGAAGAAGACTTCCAAATTTTACATGACCTCCTAACTTGTCTACTCCCTGGCAGACCGAAGACAATATAGCGGGTTGTTTATAGCACTCGATCAGGGGCAAAAATGAGGGCTTAAGGCCTATGACAAATACCTGCAGCTCCAATACCGTAATTTCAAGGAGTACTGCAGAGTCATTAATGCCTTCGTCGGCCACATCATCAGATTGATCCTCGAAGATTTCAAGAGGAGGGTCTCCCACAGCGCCAGGGTGCTCCTAAAGGAATATGTTTTCCTGTTCATCCAGTTCCCCAAGTTTACATACATTCGCGCCTAGGGTTTCACAAAAGGACTGAATAGATTACCTCGGTACTCGAATGATAGGATCATCCTCCTGGAGCTTTCTCAACAGCTCCAACACATCCAATAAATCTTCAGCAACAAAGATGTGGCGGGATCCCCTACCCCATGACCCTTGGCCAGGGCATGTACCGACTACAAACGTTCCAATGTGCCAGTAACTCTGAGAAGGAGCTCAAGGATTGCCATTTGGAGTGGTACATTGCTCGCCCGTGGATGGACCCACATGGCCATGTCAGAAAAGCACTAGGGCTAGCATATGCCCACCAATACCACATTGAAGATTTTTGGGCTGACTGCAAGGATGACAATGAGGTCCGCGCAAGGCACTACATGCGTGTGACCATATAGTTCCTGAGAAGAGTGCAACCATTCCTAGTGCCGGATTAGGTCGAAGAGGATGAGTCTACCATTATGCACCCAAGGTACCCTGCAGTCGCGAACCTGCCAATACCATCAATCAACTCGGATGAATAAGAGGTCGATGACCTGGACACCATAACCCAGTCGATTCTCACTCGCACCAGGGAGTGGGTCGATGGGCAGGTGGCATATCTGAAGCAACAAGGGGTGGTCCTGACATATGAGGGGCTCAAAAGTGAGCCAAGTGCCATGGAGGACGTTGCTGCCACCACATCAATTGGTGAGACCTCCTAGTCTCCTCCAATCACCAGGTCCCAAAAGAGAAAGGGAACAGTGACCACGTAATCTGCATATCCCAAAGAGTAAGCAAAGAAAGAAATGAGAGGCTCATCTTCCAAAAGGCTCAAACAAACAGTTGCTACGACAGAATTGCAACCTCCCTTGCTTCTCCCTGCCCCTCCTGTAGTCGTCTCATCTCCGTCGGCGGTGGACATTTCTATCCATCTTGCCCCTTCGCCCCCGACTGGGTCGGTAATTAATATTGACTCCTCTTTCAACATGACCACTCCCCCTTCTTCTTCTGCTGCCATGTCACCAATTACATCACTCCCTCCGGCAATAATAACATTGCCTATTCCTGCTGCCACTATGCCCGAGGCTTTTACAAGACACATGCCGAACCTTCCCCCTAAGCTCTCCCAAATATTAATGAATCCAACTCTCCAAGTGGCCCTTGCCCAAGTCCTCGCGATAGCTCAGCCTTCACAACCGCCAACGGGGCCGCCAGCTATGGAAGCCACAATGCAAATCTCAAAAGAGTTGGAGGAATGAGAACAGGAAGCCTCAAAGTCTATTAAGGAGGAGGCTGATGAATATCATGAGCACCCCGAGTACGAGCACCAAACCATTGATAGGGTGGTCTATGAGGGGGAGGAGATGGGCTCTTCTGGGAGCGGAGATGAGGAGGGTGGCTCAGATGCTAAGGAAATCATCAAGACATTCGATGAGGACCTTGAGGAGGAGATGGCACATCAACTAAAGGATGTTGGGGAGGAGGCAGAAAACTCACCCCATGGTGAAGAGGGGCAGCCACCAGAGGAGAAGCAGCAAAAGGACCTAACCAAGGTTGAAGCCCATGTTACCACAGGCCCCAAGGCTGAGGTTGCCGAGGAAAGAAAAGAAGAAGCAGCAAAAGAGGAAAGTCCCACCGAGCAGCCATCCACCAAGCTACCCATCAAACATCTCGTATTTTTCCATGACTTCGATGAAGAGGAGGAGGATGCTACCCAAAAGAAAGGGGCACCCCAAAAGAAAAAAGGAAGTAGAAGTCCTGCCTCTGACTGGGAAGGGCGAGGATAGCCATGAGTCACCCAAGGATAAATCTACTATGCTCGAATGGTTGGAAAGGTAACTTGAAAATACAACCCCTGTGTTGAAGGACCCGAGGGCAAGGTTGGAGGCCATCTTGGCTTGATCCCAGACCACAACAAAGAAGGAGAAGAAGCCCAAGGTCTGATCCAAGATAACAATGGATGCTTCTGGCTCCCGAGGAGCACAAATTGCAATGCCTACTATTGGCCAGGTTGGGGTAAGTTACAGTATCTCCACCATTGACTTGGGGACAACAACCAGAGAGCAAAGGTCGAGCACCTTGAGGAGTCGGTGGCCACGGTGGTGCACCTGATAAAACAAGACAAAGTCTCCAAGGATGAGCTCAAGGCGCAGGTTGCGACATTGACAGATTATATACATCAATGGACCTTAGTGGATGACCTGCCCACCACCTACATGGCCGCACCGCAGTTGCTCTCCAAAGAAAAGATTGACAAGATGGAGAGAAGAAAGAACTTGGAGAAAACCATTGAGGATTGGTTCCGAAATGTCACGTACGTCAGAAACATGGGAATCAGCAGGGCTGTGTAGACAGCCAACAAGTTGTTAGACCTGATCCAGTCCCTGGAGAGCACAAAGAAGCTCTGCACCAATTTCTCCACCACCTACGACTCCACCTTCCCAAGAATTGAAGCCATCCTTCGGATGCCTTAGGCCACGTGGGAGGAGAAGCTAGAATTGAAGAAAGATCACTGGCTAGTGGATGTGTGGCACAGAGACCTCGACAACCGGAAGGAGAGGTTGGAGCAAATCCTGAGCAGGGTGGATCCCAATATTGGGTGGATCAAGGAAATTTGGGCAGAGTGCGCCCGATATCTCAAACTAATGATGGGCTATGATATGCCCACAGTGCAAATGGACCCAGAGAAGATCAAGCCATACTTCCAGGAGAAGATGAAGGACGGGACAGCTGGAGAAATCACAATGGAATTCCTAAGTTTTGTTGCCCGCACCTTCGACTAGTTAGAGTTGTTTAGGGACCAAGGCTCGAAGTATGATGAAGACTAGAAGAGGCTGGAAGAAAATGCTAAGGAATGGAGCTACCAAGCTTTGCAATGTGAGATCCTTGAAATCGATAAGCTCCAAGCGGTCATCCTCCTATATATAGACCACACAACTTCCGAAGAGCAGCAGGATAGCCCAGCCAAAGATAAAGACCTCCCTGAAGAGTAGCTACAGCAAGGAAAAAAACAATCCACTAAAGGACGAAAGAGCTACAGTGCCATCCACAAGAGGACAAAATAGGGAAGGGACAAAAGTATATTTTAAATTGTAAATCTATTTGGGGGTAGGTGAAACCCTATTTTGTAATGAATTTTGGCCACACAATGAGAATGAATCTTAGCCATTCATTCAACTTTTTGAAAACTATAAATAGAGCACTCCCCTCATTTGCAAAGTGAGAGTTGAGTTGTTGTAAAGACATGCTGCTGAAATTTATAAGAAAATATATTGACTTGGTGTATTTTCTTAGTTTCTCTCATGTTATTTGATTCATTCTCCAATGTTAGATGTTTGACTTAGACCTTATTGTTGTTTAGTTAGTTGTTTCCTTTCTTTGGATAAATCTCAGGAATGCTGTTGGGTGATTGTGAAAATTCCTGCCTTGTTGATGACTCCTTAGTCCATATTTTTTGCTGTTTGCTGATGGTAGATAGTTGTGCAAAGTTAGCCTGGACTTTATTCAAAGCTACTCCAAACATTTATCTTTGATTCATGCATGTATGTGGTGGATGAATGATGAAATATTTGCAGCCCTTAGAAGATAGCACAATTTTCATGATGTTGTGAAATCCCTGGTTAAGTGGGATATTGTTTTAAGGAATTGTCCATTGGAGGAACTCCATTGTCACTATTCATAGCAAGCTTCATACTTAGGAACTTTCCCTCTCCTTCACCTTTTTCCTTTTTTTTAGTAGCTGATCTGTGTTAAGGTTCATTACACATTGTAAAGCCAAATCCAACAACTAAATGGAGTTCAAGATTGTTGTTTGAACCTACAGCCGGTGCATAACAACTTCCCATCCTAAAGACTCCATTTCAAGATCCAACTTCATACTTTGTGTCCACACTTTGTATTTTTTGTAAGACCGCCTTGTGATTCTAGCAAATCACATCAAACTACTGAGGTATCCAAACACTGTCATGACCTGACACCTGGGAGACCTTAGGATAGTGTTCTGCAATTCGATTGTGGAGTATTATCTTTCAAGAGAGGTAGTGCACCTATGCACTGCCTGTGTTGAGAAGTGCATAAAAACACCATCAACAAGGGGCTGAGAAGAGCAAAAAATAATCTCTGCCAAATCTAGGAAAAAAACCTCCAGATCTGGAGGTCTGCCAATTTTAGTGATGTAGGAAAAAAACTCCTCTAATTACAGTGCATTGTTTTGCATAAAAAAACAAAATACCAGGGTTTATTTTACAAAAAATTGGTTTTTATAAAAAAAATAATAAAAAAATTACATATGTGAGTTTTTTGTAAAAAAAATTAATAAAAAAATGCAGGGGCCTGCATGGGGGCCACCGCCTGCCAAGGTGGCAGGGTGGCACCCATGCGGTACTGACTGCTGTAGGTTATGTAGTGTCATCTATAGTATTGTCAGCCACTGGCAGCTAGACAGTATGTTGTCCGGCATACATGGGTGCCCGCAGGCCTGCGTACGCAGGTACCTGTGGGTATCGCGTACTAATCCTGCAAAGGGCTTTTTCGAAAAACTTTTTTTTGAAAAAAAAAAAAAAATTTACAAATTTTTGTTTTATTTTTCTGAAAAAAAGATTAAATTCAGAAAATAAAAAAATTACTAGGGTAATAAAAAAATTTCTCGATGCACTTGCTGGTGGCGAACAGGGTCGTACAGATAAATTTTTTTGCCTCACGAACAATTGATGCCGAATATAGGTGAGTTTATAGTCGATCTTTAGGTTTTTGGCTGCTCT